>JAOVVA010000041.1:22499216-22510324 GCA_028565275.1 Leiocassis micropogon | reverse complement strand
CAGCAACTAGCCCAGTCTTC
This sequence comes from Leiocassis micropogon, assembly GCA_028565275.1. Taxonomy (NCBI): domain Eukaryota; kingdom Metazoa; phylum Chordata; class Actinopteri; order Siluriformes; family Bagridae; genus Leiocassis; species Leiocassis micropogon. Next base: position 22,510,304 of record JAOVVA010000041.1, on the reverse strand, counting down.
TTCAAATCTTTAACCTTCATATCATTGAACACTGAGGATGTCATCTTGGGAAACGACTTATAATCCCTCCAACCTGAATCGGTTAAAAAGGGGCATTTTTTCCCCCATATGTTTCCAGTCTCTTGATTCTGGTTGGCTAGGAAAATGCACTTCCACAAAGGGGGATTCAGGGGCAGTGTATTTAAAGCTACAGACACTGAAACAACAACAAAATATAACAAAAATGAATTAAAGTGAATGCAATCCAAGCATGGCAGAATGAATGATCTGAGCTGTATTTCAGTTCAATAATTAAACTTCTTAAAAGTTTAATTAAATTTGATCGATTCATAGTTGTACATAATTTACACATTAGGAAAATTTTATTCGTGGCAAATGTAGCAATTAGGCAGCACAATGGCTTAGTGGTTAGCACTGTCGCCTTGCACCTCCAGGTACTGGGTTCGATTCCCGTGGCGGGTGTGCATGAAGTTTGCATGTTCCCCCCAGTGCTTGGTGGGTTTCCTCCTGGTACTCCGCTTTCCTTCCACATTCCTGTCTATGCATATTAGTCCAACTGGAGTTTCCAAATTGCCTGTAGTGTGTGAATGTGCGTGAGAATGTTGACCGGAGGTTCTACCACGGTCATACAAGATGGGAATAAATACAATGGTCACCATTGGTCACCTCCATGACTCTTAGTTGGACTACAGAGGTTCCTAGATGAAGATGGATGGATGGAAATGTAGCAACTAGCTTCAGTCATTTAACAACTAATTTAACTAAAACTAAGAGTAATAAAAGGCGACACAATAGCTTAGTGGTTAGCACTGTCACCTTGGACCTCCAAGGGTCTGGGTTCAGTGTGCATGGAGTTTGCTTGTTCTCCTTGTGCTTGGTGGGTTTCCTCCTGGTAGTCCGGTTTTCTCCACAATGCAAAGACATGCAGATTAGCCTGACTGACCTTCCCAAATTGCCCATCGTGTGTGAATGAGCGTGCCCCAATTCTCCTGGGAGAGGCTTCGGGCCCCCTGCCACCCTTTATAGAGAATCAAGCAGTATAAACCATGAGTGAGTGAGTAATAGTAATAGAATTTTACCAGAGCTATTTGTAGACAGTAAATTCTAAGCTAGTCCTGTGGCGACTGCCTTGTGCTGCTCTGGCATGTCCTGATCTGGGCCTCTCCTCAAAGCGTTAACACTTTTCATCTGTGTAGCTGTACTTAATCGCCCAGGGACCAGAGCGAGAAGAAATACGATCCTTAAAGAGTATATTAATAAAAGCTCATTAAAGCATTGCATTTAATTCCAGACAAAGAAATGATTGTTTTCACCCCTGGCCTCTCGGTTTGCTGTCTCGACATATTGTCATGCCTGATAGCAGCACACAATACAACAGTGGCTCAGCCTCCTCCTCCTTCTCCTCCTCCAGCTCATAATTGACACTAATTTGTAGTTTCGGAGGTATTATTATCTGGCTAAGCAGCTTTAAATCCATATAGCTGGTTATACAGTAATCTATAAATAGAGGGGACCTAATGCCAGGTTGTGTGTGGGGTAATTATTGTCCAGGCCAGAGTGTGCATGACGGTTGTTTGTGCCGTCTATTGCACACAGGTCTGACTCATCGAGGAGCTGTGTGTAATGTTGCTCATGTGAACAAGAAGCAAAAGTCTTAAATAATAAGCATCACAAAAGAAAGACAGCTCCTTCACCTACATACATTTTACTGACTGGATTAGAACACACTCGGCAAAGCCGCAAATCCTTCCTCTATGTAAATGTTCAACACATCTACTGTAGGTTTAGTCTGTCTAACCCACAGAACCCGGTGCTGTGTGAATCATGATGTGATGTCTACAGCTGAACACTTAGCAAACACTGATTGGGAATTATAGAGCACAGACACCGATTTTTATTCATTACTTCATATTTGTATTTTTGCCTTTTATTGCATTTTGCATCAGTTCCATTTTTTTCCCCAAGCTGGTTGTATGAGAAATGGTTAGAAACAATGAAAAAAAAATACTGTTTTTGCCTGGCTAAACACTACTTGCTTGCACTGTAATCACCAGGCTTTAAATGCTGGAATCATCTCAACCAGAGACTGAATATTATAATATTTCTGGTGCAGCTTAGTGACATAAGCCTAGAAGTCATAGAGACTGACGCAATACACACCCACCAGCCATAACATTAAAACCACAGACAGCTGACGTGAATAAGAGTTAATCATCATGTTGCAGTGGCACATGTCGGAGTGGGATACAGTTGGATATAGTGTTTTTGAAGTGTTGCTTTGTTGAAAGCAGTAAAAATGGTAAAACATAAGGATCTGAATAACTTTTACAAGGGTCAAATTTTTATACCTAGATGACTGGGAATGGCGTTTATCAAAAGTGCTCAAAGAGGGATAGGGGCCCCCGAGTGGGGCAGTGGTAAAGTGCTCGCCCTATCATCCGGAGATCGCTGGTTCGATCCGCGGGTGATGCTGTAACCTCTCACAGCCGGAGACCTAGAGAGAGCTGATTGGCCGAGCTCTCTCAGAGGGAAGGGATGAGAGGTACTCGTGCTCCCACATTAATCACGGCTCTACTAGCCAATCAGGGGCGTCTGTGAGCTCATGTAAGCGGAGGGAGCGAATAGTCCTCCGAGTGTGTTACTCCGCCCCCAACGGTATGTGAGCGAGCAGTTCGAAAAGATGGTCAGTGACATCACGTGGGTCCCTCCCGACTGAATGGTGGTAGAAGCCTTAATGTGGGAGCCCCCTAGTGACTGCGAGGAATTGGACACCACTAGATTAGGGAGACAAATCGGGTAAAAATCCAAAAAAAAAGTTTTAAAAAAAAGTGACAACCCGTGATCCAGAGATGGCCTGTAACCTCACTGTCTTTGTGGATAAGAATCTTTGTGCTAACAGCAGTTGACACTAAATAACTAAAATGTTGTTAAGCATAACCAGTTTCTAGATTTGTTGTATTCATGCCATTCCAAATAAAATTAAATAATTGTTAAATAAACCTCAGCATCAACTTTTGAAACACGATTTACACAACAGGTATTTCAAGGACTCTTAGTCCAGTCCACTTATTGGAATTTCTAACTTCCTTGAACAGTGGAGTTTCAGGTCTCCCCCCCTGCTACACCATACACTAAAAAATATTTGTTTGCAAGCTGCGAGAAAACATGTGGCACAGATAAGTTTGGGGTTAAATCATCATGGTGTGTTTTAGTGGGTGGGGTTAGGCTTTTAGGATTGGAGATTTGGATTAGGGTCAGGGTTAGCACATGGATTAGAGGTTAGTATTGGGGTTGAGATTAGGGGTTGTGGTTAGGATTGGGACTGGAGGATAAACTTAGGCTGCTGTGGTTAGGGGTTAAGTGCTTAGGATTGGAGTTAAAATTAAGAATTGTGGTTAGGCTTAGGTGGTAAGGATTGGGATTGGAGGTTAGTATCAGGGTTAAGATTATGGGTTATGGTTGGGTTAGGCGGTAAGGGTTGGGATTAGAGGCTAGTTGAGAGTAGGAGTTGTGGTTTGGGGTGGGGTTTTAGGATAAGGATTGGGGGTTATTATTGGGGTTAAGATTAGAGGATGAAGTTGGTGTTATGTGGTTAGGACTGGGATTAGAGATTAGTACTGGGGTCAAGATTGGGGGTTAGTTTTAGGATTGGGGTTGGAGGTTATTATTATGTGGTTAGGACTGGAATTGGAGGTTTTATTGGGGTCGAGATTAAGGCATTTGGTTAGTATTGAGGGTTGTGACCAGGCCAGGCCTGGCATTTAAGGTTAGTATTAAAGTTGGGATGGAGGGGTTGTTATTGGGGTTAGGTGGTTATGACTGGGGTTATAAGATTAGGACTGGGATTGCGGTTAAGAATTCAAGAGTTTGTGTTGGTGTCAGGGATGGTTAGCATTAGGATGAAAGGATTTGAATTGGTTATAGTTACAAAATGAAATACAAAACAGATTAGACTTTTAGATAAGTGTCATTAATAGATATAAATACTACGATTTCTTGATACTGTTTGACCTGAAAGCTTTTTTTAATTAGTTTGAACTTAATGATATTAACTTGTGAAATTACCTTAACATGCTTGATTTCTTAATTTAATCTCATGCTGTGATGTAAATTATTAACTGATGCATACCTGCTATTAGAAATAATAATTAATGACTAAAATTTGTCCACTTGACTGGATTAGAAACATCATTTATTGCTAGTCATTAAAGGCCAGAGAGTATAACAGGTATGTCAGTTGTTGTGTAGTTTTCCATTTTGGGAACTTCATGCTTGGTTTCCAAAACATTAAAACTCATGTTTACAGTGTTTTCATTAAGGGTTGAAGGAGAACACTCGTTATTTATAGACTGTGTGTTTCCCAGTGTGTATTACCTGCAGAGCGCTGTTGAGGAAGCAGCTGTTCTGTCCTGGCTCGTTGCTGAGCCCTTTGCTGGGAGCGATGGAGGTCATGGTGCGTGGAGTAAAGATGCCCTGCAGCCCACTGCTGCCTGATGCAAAGTAGTTCCTTTTCCAGGACATGCTGGAATTGGCTTTCAGTAACCAGTCTGAACCAGTAACACCAGCACAAGGGTCATATCCTCAAAACCGAGAAGGCGAAAAAACAAAACATCAAAAAGGAGCTCTTTCATGGGCTGGCATGACCTAATTCCTTGGCATGCTCTGAGTTTCAGGCTCATAAAGCATCAGCAAGAGGTAGGGAAGAAAATTTTTTTTTTAAAAATCACGAATTTCAATAGAGCTGTCCCAGGTTGACTTACACACCCGTCCTCTACTTTTCACACCTCTTTCGTCCACGCCTTATCTCTGAGAGCTTGTTTGTGGAATCTCGCAGACTTCACAGTGTAGTGGGTCTCAGGTTTGTAGGGGGTTGTCCCAATCTCCACTTGGCATTCACATCCAAAAACAGCTGCTGGAATTTCCAGTATATTTCTGTGGGGGACGTGGTTAGCGTCTTGTCCTTCCCTCGCTTGTAAATATATCAGCAGGGTGTGAATATTCACACTTCAGAAGATCTGAAAAAAAAAAGTGAAAGATAAAATTATTTAGAACTTTGGGCCACACTTAGAGCTTAGTCATACTGCATTACATCCTCAAAAATAAGGCTGCTAAGATTTTTATTCCCCAGCATTATCAGCTACGGAGACAATGATAGGATTAGCTAAGGTTAGGTTTATTAACCATTGCGCATCCATGCATGCTGAAACAGATAATGGGAAAAATTTTACCAATCTGAAAACTGGAAAAGAAGAGAAAAAAAAAAAAAAAGTCAGGAACCCTGAAATACATTAAGTGTGTGTGTACTGAAATATCTGGCCTCCACACTCCAGTGCAATAGGTGGCTGTAATGCATCAACCGCACACAAAGTCAAACTTAAAAGAAGATGAAGCTCTAATCTCACAAAATACAGTTGCATTTTGATCAGCAAGAAGACTGCACAAGGTATTCAGCCATGTTAAGCGAGGTTCCAAACCTCAGGGAGCGAAACTGCTCAGTTCAAAGAGAACCGTGAACAGTGTAGGGAACAAGTGAACAATGCTTCATCACTTTGCCGGAAGAGGGGACGCAATATTTCCCACCAGTCATTGCACCTCGCCTAAAGAGCAGAAGAAAAAAAAAGCTTGAAAAGACTGTCGCCTTTCACCTCCGAGGTCCGGGTTTGATTACTGGCCAGGCCCTATTCCCGCCTGCACGGAGTTTTCATGTTCTCCGCGTGCTTGGTGGGTTTCCTCCGGGTGCTCTAGTTTTCTCCCACAGTCCAAAGACATGCAGATTAGGCTAATTGGTGTTCCCTAAATTGCCCGTAGTCTGTGAAAGAGTGTGTGAGTGTGCGTGTCCTGCGATGGAATGGCACCCTGTCCAGTGTGTACCCCGCCTCATGCCCCAAGTTTCCTGGGATACACTCCAGGCACCCTGCAACCCTGTATACAGGATAAAGCGGTATAGATGATGAATGAGCGAGTGATTTATCATCATTATCAAGCATGACACAATGTAATGTACAAACGCAATATGTTAATTACATTTTTAAAAAAGCTATTTAACCAATAAGTCCTGGTGATGGTGCAGGGTGTTCTAAATGGTGGAATTTTGTCGAAGGAAGTTCCCCTAACCGAACATTTCCAGGACAGGGAGGAGGAAGGGAGCACACTTTAAAGTACACTGGGGAACAGAACGAAGATTTAACGTCTACTTCAGGAGAAATCCAATGCAGTTGTGGTGACAACAAAAAAATTTAACTCCCAGTTGCTGAATGAAATGTAGCTTTATGACCAAAGTACAGTTTAGAAATTGTTGCCATTATCATTGGCAGTCAAATGGCAATGAAACTAAGGGCGTGTTCACATTGGGCATGATTGACTTGTACCCAGGAACAATTGCTCCCCCTCCCTACTTCACCCACCAGCCTGCGTTCACATTGTTCTTCTCCGATACAGCAGGTGGCAGCACCTACTTTGTTTGTGAGCCGCGATTAAACACAAGAGAAGAAGAAGTTAATCTTCACGCTATATCTAATATTAGTGATATTTCAAGAAAAAAAATGTCAAGAGCAACGCTCTCGCGTGCCTTCCTACTTTATCGACTATAGCCGTGTAGGTCAGAGGATGAGATTGGCGAAGTGAAAAAATTTAAGCCAAATATCATAACTCAGAATTCAATCAGAAATCTTTTTACACAACTGGAGATAAAACGTTGATTTAATATTCTGATACAAAGTCACAATAACGACCAAACGCCAAAAGCTCTCCCTTTGTCAACGGGTAGGATAAGTCCGCGTGTCACGTCTGGCCGACAGATTATCCAGATCAGACGCAGGGATTAGTCTGGCAGGAAAACCTAACCACATGTACAGTAAGTACCTCCTTATACCCCAGATGGTTGTTTGTCTCTATGAGCCTACATTAAGCTGTGAAAAACAAGTATGGTCACATGATTTTGGCCAGACACAGAATGCTGGTAAACAAGCGTGCCTCACACTTCCAAGTAGAAAACAGTACCTACACATGGGTCTGGACATGCACTGAAATGTTTACCGTCACAACTCTTGCTGCCATCGACTTGGAAATGTTTTGCCATTACCGTGTTTATTCTCGCCTCTGTGAACAGGATACAAAGATATGGTTTTAAACACAGCCAGGGGCTGATTAGTGTGTGTGGCAGCCTTCCTTTGACTAGGCCATGCCTCTTAAATCTCTTCCATGTGAGAGAGAGAGAGAGAGTCAGTCTAGGTTTACTACAGTGACTGACACCAACACGGCTCAGTTCAGTGGCACAGCACTGCTATCCGATCGCCAATGCATTATATCTAATCAGCAACACGCACACCAACAAACAAACAGAAGAAAATATCAGTCTGTTTGCAGAGCGCAATCAATAAACTTCTTTACAAATAAATCTGGGTCACTGGTGTCATGGTTGGTAATTTGTGTGCTGATATTGTGAGTGAATATGCCAGTGGGTCAACGTCAGTGGAAATGACTGAGTGATAAATGAATGGAAAGTCAAAATCTTGCAATGGCATTAGGCTGCTAAAGTACCAGTTATCTGCACTACCATTAGACTGAAATCCATTAGGACATTTTAGAAACGTCAATTGAATTTAAATTTTTAATCTCACTCATCTCTCAACCATTACCACCCCCAATAAAACCCAAATGACTTCATACTAAAAATTCACCGATCTATCAGCCCGTGACTGAGATCAGACAGATTTCAGCTTTATCAGCCTTAATCAGAACGCATCCAAAGATCACGAGTTTGAATCCCTCTACAGCCATCTATAGCCAGGAACTCTCAGTGGGAGGGGTTAACTCTCATGTTGATTGTCGCAGCCCTAGCCAATCATGTGCGTCTGCGCCCTAACTGTGTCTGCGCAGCCATTCGAGAAGTTGTCTCTCGAAGGAAGCATGTGACATCCTTTCACCCTCCCTGTTTAATTTTCAGTTTTAGCTGGATTTCATTTGTAAAAACAAAAAAAAAGTCCTGTAAGCTTTTGCAATTTTGGGGAAAATGTAAAAGACATTTAAAAGTCCATGTTTTATCAAATGCATATAATTGAATTTTCATTACAGTTACAAAAACGCTGACAATTATAGTTCTCAAAAAGAAAAGAAAACTGGAATCGGCCTGCAACCACGGCATCTCTACTTCAAACATGGGCAGATGAGACACACACCTCGCACACGTCTTTACATCACACAAAGAACCAAAACACAGCTTTATATTTCCCTCACTTTCAAGTGTTCTGACCTGAATAACGTTAACGGTGTGTGAATGACAGCATCCGATGGTAAAGTATACACCTCTGATTATTTCTGTTGTTTCAATCTGAGCTTCAACACACTCCAGCACTTTGCTAATCCAGATCGACCCGCTCTAGAGAAAAGAAAAAGGAACAAATCACCGGGAGAAAAAAAAAAGAAAGGAAAAAAAAAACCAATACACACACTGGGAGGTGAGACAAAGTGCCGTGGCAGCACTTCTAGGAAAAACTATGTTAAGCGATGCTACAATTATGACATTTTCCACTGACATCAGGCCAGTGTTTTGGCAGGAGCTAATTATGGCTAACATTTTTAGGAAGCAGGCACTTCTTTGAAAGCTGACCGATTATGTAACCGGAGGAATGGCGCATCCTAATCCTGCTGCCCGCTTTGTTTAGTCCAAACACAAAGCCTCTCTCCTGGTTTGCTGGAACCAATCAGATGTTAAGAGGTAAACCTGTGTAGCTGAAGTAGAAAACGTTCTTGTGTGACTTCTGTACGACTGTAGCGCACAGCTGTGAGGACAAAGTGTCTTCTATTCCCAGATCTCACACGCTCCTTGGGTCCACATCCCTGGAACTGTAGCTAGATAGGTTTCTGGTTCAGTTCTATGAACTTTCACATGTTCTCCCTGTTTGTTTCTCTAGTTTCCTTCCACCTTCCAAAAACAAGCCGCAAACAGGACTGGCTAGGTTAAATTGCATGTATGTATGTGTGTGTTTATGACACAGCGCCCCTCGTCCCATTCACCTTCCCTCCCGGATCCACCCTGATCCCGAATAAACGGCATGGAGATGGTTTTATTTCATTTCCTTGCAGCGGAAACATGCAAAATAGTTTAACAATAGGAAACATCTCCTACCACATCGAAATGTAAAAAAATAGCCTTGTGCAGAGGGCTTAGTTGGCAGCAACAAATCCAATGCCATATGGTACCACTTGGAATGATATTTGCAACTCGCTTGTCGGTGATCAGTTGGCCTAACTATCGAGTACACCACCGGGAGTTGGAATGTCGTTGGATTAGTAGCAGAAGGGAAATTCCATATTTACACAGCAAGACCGGAGCAAAACCATCAGGAGACAATCAAAGCAGCGAGAAAACAAACTTCAGTCGGTGAAATAGCCGAAAAAGGAAGCACAACAGGCCGGGGAATGAGCTCCTGCTCTTACGACTGCAGCTTCATTAGCTACATTTAAGGGAAACAATAGGTTACTTAGTGACTAATCAACTCTGCATGGAAATGATTGATGGGTAAAATCGTCAGAGGTGAGAAAATGCCTCCCCACCCACCCTTTGACGCCACAGCCTGACATTTTCGCGCTGGCAAGCCTGTATGTGCACTACTAATGAAATCTCACCAACAAGCAGTTTCACACACTGGTCTAACACCAACAGCTTCTCCTGATGCCAAAAATGCACTTGAAGCAACAGCGAGAAAATATCCAACAGGGACAAAAGCTTGACTCAGACAAGTGGATAAATAGCTACAGTACCGTCTGGCAGAAATCAAGACAGCCACATGCCTCCTCCAGCAGCCTTTCTGAACATTGAGAACATAGTGTTGAGAATCTTAAAGCTTTTTTTTTTCTTCCCCCAAAACAAATTTCCAAGTCATAGTCCAGAAGACATCATTTATTCTCCAACACCATAATTACTATACAGCATGAATATTTCAAATGTAACACTCATATTTTATACATCCCAGATACTTATAGACAACTTCTAGCGTTACAATGTCTACAGTTATAAAGATAGTTTAAGATTCAACACATAAATTGGACTGAAAGCTTACTGTGACTTCCATATCATATTCTGGCGTTTTGTTAAAGGGATCTTATGTAGTTTCTTAATGGACATTGAAAATTAAATTGGAATTGACAGGATTTTAAACCGAGTATACGTTATATTTCATACAATAAAAGTGTATTCACACAAGAGCTCTTAAATGCATTCTATGTCAAGGACCCTTTAGCAATCAGTTCCTGACATAAACCTGTGTAATTAATCCAGCGGGAGCGCCCAGGCCTACATAAATCCACAATAATGGAACCTAATAATTCTGTGATTTGTAGTGGACCCGTGGATCTCTGGAGATCGGGTCTGTGCATGGAGATCAGGTCTGTTCAACAGAAAGTGTCATATGGCAAAATAAACAGACAACACTTCAGGCTGCTATTACATTAAACCAGATGAAACCTCTACCCCAGAATTAGTGCACTTGTTCCATCAGGTGGGATGAAGATTTTCTTTCACCTTAATTTCAATTCAACAAAATGACTCAAGTCTTTTACTATATAAATCACTAGAGAGCATTGATCTTTGTAAAGATAACTTAATACAGTAGAAATGTACAGACATTTCCGCTATCAAAATCACTACGCTGAAAAACGCTAAGGGAAAAAAAGATTTAATATTTAGGCTTTAGACCAAGTGTCAAATCTGAACAAGAAAGTAAATGATAAAGAGAATTATTAAGTAAATAAAAAGAGTGCACAACGGTGCTCTAAAATTAAACAAAACAAAAAAAAACATAACCTGTACAGTACATCCCTCCATAAACCTGTCCAAATTTATTACAGTGGGAAAATTATATAAGCAGTGAGCTCAATGAAACAACAAACTTTGCTTTATTCTGGCAAAGAACATGCACATCAATAAAGGTCAGCTTTAGGCCATTTGCCAACATTTGGGGATTTTAAAAACAAAAAGATGGTTTAAAGGCCAGCTATTATGCACAATTCACAGAATAGAAATTTGAGTCATTTTTAGACATTTGGGTATATGGGTCTCTATGGGTATGTGTACATATATATATATAT
>JAOVVA010000041.1:22483257-22497341 GCA_028565275.1 Leiocassis micropogon | reverse complement strand
ATAGTTTATGTTCACATACAGCTACATGACACTGCATGAAAGATCATATTTGAAAAAGCATAATAGGACCTCTTTAACCCCAACATAGATTTAATCAGGTCACATGACAATGCAATTAAACATGTAACTGGGATAATTTGGAGAATTGTCTTACAATACTATAAACATTTATTATGAGAAAATAGATCACTAGAGATGTGACGGCTACAGCACGAACCACTGCTGAACCTTAGAAGGTCGTGTTCCCTTTATTCAAAGACAGTCCTTGAAATCATCGCTTCACCTTGTACCTCATGCTGTGAAAATGTTGTACACCTACATGGTGACAAAACATGAACGTAATGTTGGGAAGCAGCAATTCAAGGACCTCTTTTAAAGGAGTTTTCTAGGTTATCGATGTATATGTTTTTCTATTACACCTAGATAAAGGTACAGAAATGAAAAACAGTACCAAAGCTATGACACACAAAAGATTCAATACAAGGAAATAAAAAGCGCTTACAATAAAAGCGATTTGCGGAAAAGGATATCTTGAGCAACTGCATTCAGATACTTCTTTTTTTCCCACCCTTGACCTTTAAACTGTGCATATAAAGTCTGTTTGGGAATAACTGACCATTTTAGGTTTTTAATGAATAATCAGCATTGTACAGCAGCGTTTATGCGTGTCACTTTGTATTTAAGCATCACAAGCAGTTACTCTGATTGTTTTCAGGATTCTAACATTATAAGGCTGAAACATTCAGTCTACACTAAAAATACACATTTTATATCAACTCTGAAAAACATCTGGGTTTGCTTAATTTTTTTTTCAAAAAATTTGGAAGACCTGTATACGGTCTTTACTCTAAAATTAAATGACTTGTTGCAGGTTATGAACGCCAACTCTATGCTAACTACTAACTATACCTGGCAATTATCGGCCCACAAGAGAAAAAAAGCGCTCACTCTGAATTAAATCCCAACGATGCCACAGTCATTTATGGCCAAGAACCAAGAAAAATCAGCTTCATGGTTGATAGATGTTGTGTGATAGAGGAGAGCTAGCCAGCAGGAGAGAATTGGCAAACAAAGAAGAGACAAAGGATTATTCATAGTATGTCTGACTGAATACTAGCACTTACCCTCATGCACGTTCCCACTCTAAATGTGCTTAAACATCATTTACAAGTAGGAGCCTTAAAATAATATTGACAGCAGAGATTTTAGTTCGTTGCTGTCGTGGTGGAGGAAAGGAAGAGGAAAGTGATTAGCAATAGGCAATTCTTTACTCCTCAAAATAAAATCTTTAGTCACCTCCAGTTGGGCCACAGTCACTGCTTCAACTGTATAAGAAAACAAGAGAAAATAAATAGCAGTAGTCTGGCTAGCTAAGTAGATAGCAATGCAAAAATTTCAGAAAAATACAACACGACTTCTAACGCATGAGTTTCGAGACTGGTGTTAGAGTGTGTAATAAGTGGGTTCAAGACTAATTCACATGAGTTTGTGAGACAAGGCTGATCAAAAGCTTTTTAACATTAAAGCCTGTGCATTCGGCACAGCAGGATTTATATCCAAGGCTGATTGGTCATGGCTGATCAAGCCTTAAACCAGTGGCGACCGGTCATTAAGAGGCGCTGAGGCGTCGCCCCCTTAAAGTTAGGCAGAGAAGAATGCTACTTTCACATGTAATTATTTAACATGACTTTATTTCATTATTAAAATAAATAATTATTATTTAGTCACAATAGTCCACTGTATTTTTTTATATAATTTATTTACAATTGTAAAAAAAAATCTAAACTGTATTATGTTCATTTGTGTTCGTGTACACGGGACGCCAGACAAACGAGTGTCTATGTAGGCATGTAAATTTTTGAAAAGCATCTGATTTGAGGCTGAGCTCTAATTGAATTTTTTCAAATCATCCTTGGGGCGCAGCACTGTGCACCCCGAACCCTCCCACTTTTGTTCTTAGCGAATCAATATTGTTTTTAAATATTTGGGCTCATGTGATTGGACCATTCTAAACGAGTCTTATTAACGGTCAGCAGATTGTTAGTTAATGTATTGAATAGTGATGGACGTAAAAGCCAGCTAAATATGAGAGAAACCTGATCTTCTAATTAAGCAGCAGTCAAGTGATACTTGGGTACGGAACAACATTAGTAATGCACAGTAAGAGTTGACAAGCTGTGGAGAGGGAAGGCGGTAATTGTACTTATCCATCCATTCATCCAACTAGGAACTTTTGTAGTCCAACTAGAGACCGTGGAGACCAAAAATGACCATTGTGTATTTGTTCCCATTTTTATGACCTTCAGGCAACATTCACACACACACACACACACACACACACACACTACTGGCAATTTGGGAATGTAGCCTAATCTGCATGTCTTTGGACTGTAGGAGGAAACTGGATTGACTAGAACCCGGTCCCTGAAGGTGCGAGGTGACGGAGCAAACCAGTAAGAATGTACTTGGGCATGGTACAATATAATCTTGCCTAGTGTGAAAGTGCCTTCATAAGGCTTATAAAGTTCATTAGGAAAAACAAGCGAGTACAAACAAAAATAACAACATGCAAACAGGACTTTAAAAATATTACGAGTTACAACCTATGAATTGGAGTGATGTACAGTAGCTGATGTTAAGAGCTGGAATTCACACACCATGCGGACTGATTAAAGAGTTTGTTGGTTTATTTATTTTTAAAGAAACATACAGTTCCGGGTTAGACCACGCCCACTTTGGGTTTAAATCCGAACTGAATCGGAGCACTGAACAGTAAGTCTAGTCTCGTGTGCGTCACATTATTTGAGCTCGCTTAAAATACACGCGCACAGTGACGCGGTCACGTGTTCGAATGTAGGCGGAAATCTTCTATGTTACAATGTAACGCATTCAGAAGCTTAAACATAACAACAACAACACAGGGTTAAATCATGATAAGAGCGTTGGCAGGTCATTTAAGCGTGCTGTTCTTTATCTTTTCACAGCGCTGGTCCCAGGCTTCATATTACAGCGAGGCGTCTTAACTTTCCTCTCCGTCTACACGTGAACGCAGCATTGGGACGCGTGTAGCACTGCAGGTGCTTTAAAGGCAGTGGGATGAAAATGTGCGCTGTTTTAGTGCCTTTAACAGTCTTACACTCCGGTCTTCATTAAAATAAGTAAAACGTGACGTTAATTGAAGAAAAAATAAATAATTCAAGTAAAATCAGCATTTTTTTTTTTTCAATCTCAGGGAAAAGTGCTGTGTACGTGCGAATGCTGCATCAGTGCTCGGACACACGGAACACGGACAAAAAGGGAAGTCGATCTCTATAAATAAGGTTAATCATTATCTCGGGTTTTAAACACTGATTTTGCCGCTAAGTTGTTTTTTCTTTTTGAAAAGTGATCTGTTAGCTCGCTCAAAACTTTCCGCGCGTGCGTATTTAGTCTCGCGGCTCCTTTGATGGAGCTTCGGTCACGCGCATCGGCTAACTTTAAAAAGCTTTCAAGAGTATCCAGTGTTTTCCACTCACCTTCTGTATCAATCTGTTAGATAGAGTACTGGAAAGTCTACAGCTCGTCTTCTCAGTAGCTCCCGTTAGTTTCTCCCTCACCTCGGCACTTTTTACAAGCTCAACACATTTCAGCACTGCCACTCTAACACACACACACACACACACACTTTTGTCTTGCTCTCTTTGTAAGGACCTGCCTCTGACTCCAGAGGCGATCATTACTGCTACCCTGAACCTAACCCTACCCTAGCCTTAACCACAGGAACAAAACCTTTTAGCTCTTCTTTTAATAAAAGCTGAAGTTTTTGAATAAAAAAAGTAAAGGAAAAAGTTACTCCTGTGATGATCTGCCAAATAAACTTACAAGGTGAAAAGATATACATTGCATATATTTGGATATTTCCATCATTTTAAGGATTTTTGTCCCCAGCAAACTATAAAAACATGCCCATCAGTTCACACACACACACACACACACACACACACACACACACACACGATGGGGGAGAACAGGCGCCACTCACTACCTGTGGTTCTCACCACAGACCACATTCACTGGAAACTGGATCAAGCTGTCAATACTGGTGTCATCCAGCAAAAAAAAAAGAAATCAAGATAACTGTGTTAGAAACTATACTGCGAGGAAAAAACTTTATCTAATGTTTCCTATACGAGTTGTGTCGCAATGCAATGTTTCTTACTTTTAATTGTGAAAAACTACGAAAAGTATCTAATAAGTATTGGAATGCCATGCAACTTGTGTTGCTGATTGTTTAAATGCCATGTCTTCTCCACCACACCCCACTCCAGTAGGTATCAGTATTGCAAACAACCCCCCCCCCCCCCTTATTTCCTCCCACAGTCCAAAAACATGCAGATTAAACTAACTGGTGTTCCCGAAATGCCTATAGTGTGCCTGCAATGTATTGGCACCCTGTTTTCACCCAGCCTTTTTCCCTAAGTTCCCTGGGATAGGCTCAAAATAAATAAATAAATAAACCATTTAATAACTGGAAGTTTAAAAGACTTAACCTATTCTGAATCAAAAACTGACCCATCAATTAAATTAACTGAATCAACCAACAAAAGATTAAAGAGAGATTAATCCAACAAGAGATTAAACTGCCCAGCATTATTAGGTGGTATGAACATTAGAAATTAGACCCCGAGATAAAGTTGTGGATCAGCCATAGCATTTCGTTTTCATTAATGCTATATGACACATAGGAATTAAATATCACGTAAAACAGGAAGTCATGGTCACTCCTGGTTTTGGGCATGATGACAAGAATAGAGGACGTTGGAGTTTCTCCTCAAAAAGTGTTCCCCTTTAGCTTGCATTAGCATTAGATTATTCTCTTCAGCTAATAAATGTGAGCGGAGGTTCGGTCAGAGCTAGGACAAACATTTGTACTGTTGTTTTAACACTAAATTTGGTTTAATTTTTTTTCTCCCCAGCAAAGTACAGTTGACTGGTCATTGTGTTTCTAATTATAAAAGAGACATGCGGAGAATATATAGATTTTTCATGCAGCAACTCTAAAAAATCAATACAGTCATTCACATGCATTATGGCGTTATTGATTTGACATGATTTGGTTTGACAAGCTGACCAAGGGCCAAGAAAAGAATCAGCCAAAACAACATATTATAACAGCTCATAAAATAAATCCTAAAATAATGAAAATCAGCCTTTCTTATTTATTATGAGATGCAGCCATTACAGTAGTCCATATATACAACTGGCTTAAGATAAATAGATCATGTAATTTGAAGGATCCCAGAAGTTAATATTTCTCTCCTCCAGCATGCAGACGAAAAGCCTATAAAGCCCAGAGCATTAAGAAAAACTTTAATCACCAAACATGTTCTGAATGAGTGGTAATTTTCAGACACTCAGACTGCTCATTAGTCGACTGATGACGAAGTGAAAATGACACTTTGAGCCACAACCTCACTCTCCACCCAGAAATAATTAACTACTGTATCTGTGCCCGCATGTTATAGTTTAACTTACAGAGTTGCCAAACTGGTAACTCCAGTCTGAGCGATGTGTCTGAAAACTTACGTACATTTCCATGGTTAAGAAAATCTAATCATTGCTTCTATGGAAATAAAAATTTAAAAAAACTTGGCTGCTGAGTCATCACCCGCATCGAGGCAATACAGAGCTACAGAGAAACAAATGGTTTAATGGAATTGATTTTTGTCATAAATTCCATGTTCAAACAGATTTTATACAATATACACCCGAGCTATGAGGGGGAAAATGTTCTGGAAGCTAAAGAAAAAAATCCATGTTCAATGGTTCCCATATGAAAACAAATGAAACACTTGCAGTAATGGATAATGGATGGTACAAAGCAACTGTTTTCTGTGAACTCATGTAGGAAGGAAGGGAGGGAAGACAGACTCATGCTGAATTTTACGTTGGCAGATGTTGAAGGCTTTTGTTTCATGAAACAGAGCGATACGATAACTTTTATAAACTCCTGACAAAGACACTTAGCCACACCAAAGCTTGAAGCATCAAAAGACATTTCAAAAGTGATATCTGGATCTCACCAAGTTTTAAGACCACAAAAACAAGAAGCCAGAGCCAATGCTGGATTTATGCACTATTTTGTTCCATATGGGACTTCAAACAGCACCTACTACAGAATTCGCAAACAGATCTCGGTCTTGGATGTACAACAACTATTCAAACCACAGCTGTGAATTTTAATCACCTTGACTCCAGACCACTTGTTCTGCATGTTGAAGCCGAGCCCATTTTGATCAAAAGTCTGAAAGCTGTGTCCGCTCGAGTCTAAACAGGCTCCATCCGAACAGGCCGAGTGCTGTGAACATCACAGGCAACATAAAAACAACACACACTGCATGGGGGGGGCCTGCTTCCTGATACAACATGGAGTAGGAAGAAACAAACTGAAAAACTGAAATCAAGCCAGACATGAACAATTTCAAAAGAAAAAAACTCAAACAATCATGAATTCTTTCAACAGCGTTACTAAGAGCGGAGGCAGGGATAACAGAACGGTTTCCCACAATAACGCTATTCACCCCCCCCAAAAAAGCTGATGCTGGAAGACAAAAGGCCTTCCTGATAACAATGCATTCCCTCTCAGCTCAAACACCAACTCTCTCTCCTCTCACCCTGAAAAGGCCAGGCCGAGCTGTCTAATAAAGCCATGGATCTGCCCTGATTCATGACGTAAGAGCTCTCTTTTGAGTGCTTCGGAACCATATCCAGTGTAGATGCTTTTTATATGAGAGTACGGTGAGTACAAACCACAAAACCTAACAGTAACCAAAAGCAAAGTTCCAAACATGACACCAAAACCAAGAGATAACAGCATTAACTCAAAATGACAAGCGTAGTGAGCAAGAGCATGGAAAAGGGAGAGCATTGGAGGGTATTAAAAGAAAATATAAAATAAATAAATCTACTGGAGATTTTATTCATGGTTATAATGATCAAACACCTTCTTATGATGCTATTTTAGGCAAGCTGTCAACTCTGCCCGGCATTAATGTCTGTATGCAAATGCTGCAAAGAATACGGTTGTGAAGGTAAGCATTGCTACAAGATAAAAAACAAGTACTGTAAAGTGTTGTTGGTTTTCCTCCCCATGTTAAATTAGCAATAAGAAAAGAGCCATGTTCACAAGAACCTACCCTTTTCACCTTGCTATTGTGTTTCTTTAAGAGCTGTGCGATTTAATTGATTACACAGTTTAGTCAACCTTTTGTTGGGGGAGTTTTTGATTCACATTTTAAAATTATTTAGGCAAGCTTGCATATGTTAAATGGTCGAAAATTCATGAAATCCTTAAAAATAAACAAATAAATAAATACACGATTGCTTCCCCCATACCCCCCTACCCCACCCCCACCACCACCATCACAGACACTCGAATATCGCTTCTACTTCTTGTTTTGAATTTATGGTCATTGCAATACCTCCACTTACTAGACTGTGTGTGGTGCAGACGATACGCAGGAAAATAAATTGTGCTTCGTATGAGATATGACATTTAAACAATCTACAACACAAGTTACACAGCAATTCAATCCTTACAAGATCATTTAAGTTGTTCTTAAGGATTGCAAACCTGTAAGAAATATACCAGTTTGGAACAAATTAGACAGTAAACATTAGTGCCATCGAATCGAACTGAATCGAAGCTCAAGATGCCCTAAAATTAAACTGAATCGACAGTCTACCCATGATTCAGAGCTCTAGTTTTTTTTTGTCTTGTTGTGTTTTCAGAATTGTTGTTGCATTGTATTTCTTTTTCACTTAACTGTAGCATAAGGGAGGGTTAAAGCTTAAACATCATGTTCCAGAACTCATAGCTTGTGTTTTTCACATTTACAAATTACCCAGGTCTCTCCCACACAGTCCAATTTATTGCAACCTAATACAAGCAGAAGAGGAAAACAGCACTTCCAAATATTGTCATATGCTAACCACAAAGTGCTCAGGAGATAAATAAGGGGTTTTACAGCACACAGAACAACCAGACATCTGCGACACTTGGATGATAATGATCATGACTAAGTGATCACAACATGCACATCCTGGTTCTTTGCATGAGTGTGTGTGTGTGTGTGTGTGTGTTTAACCCATAGACCTGTCCTTTACTAGAGTTACTTCCTGCATGACATCATCGCCTCTGAATGACGCTTCCTCCTGAGTGTCAAGCTTTGAGCTTTACTCATAGCCGTGTCATTATACCTAAACACACACACGCACACACACAATTAAGCCTGTACAACTCCATGACAACAGAGAAGCAATAGGCGAACTCCATACACACACCCATATGCTGACTGAAGCTTTACATCCTACACAAACAGCCTGGCTTGTTTCAAAGCAGAGCAGGGAACGGATATTTTTGTTCCTGTTCCTAAAACCAACTTTGCAAATACAGTATGTAAGCCTGGGTTATGGGGAATTTTACTCATTTTCATTTCACTAGCCTAGAGGGACGCATTATTCTGAACAAGATAAGCTGCCGTAAGTGATGAAAAGGGCCTGGAGAGTGAAGAGCCAAGAGGTAACACACTCCACATCCACGTACTGTTAAAGCAGCAATAACATCAAGTGCTTAGTAATATTCACAATAAAGCCAATTCAGGGAAATGTCCACCATATATCTTACACTGCTTCACAATGAGATGGTCTTTTACCTTATTAAAGCATTATAAGCTACATAAACTGCACATTGAAGCATTTTCAACTGAGCTGTATAATGCCCAGAGAGCACTTTCAGCTGAGTTAGTATCAGTCGGGTTATATTTCACAAAGTTGAAAAACACACACTCATCAGGTACAGATCCTGTATTCCAAATTTCAACTATACATAAAATATTCAGTCCTGAAGAAATGACACAAGCCGGTAAAGTTACTACACTTACCTCATGTTAGCCGGTGATCAGTGCTTAGCAGCTGTCATGTGTGTGTGTGTGTGTGTGTGTGCGCGTCTTGCCAGCCAGCAGTCTGCCTGCAAGTTTTTCCAGGTGATCCAGAAACAATGACATCATACCTACCGAGACACACACACCTGTTTCCTCCAGAAGCTCCTCCCACCTTGGCAGCTTTAAAGGGACAGGCCCACGTGGTGAGTCGTTCCCTATTGCCCTGATGCAAATCCTGACACACCACAATACACAATGTGTGTGACGCAGTACCACCACACTGGCTATGCAGAATTGAAAAGGAAAAGGCACATTCCATGCTCATGAGTAACCAACAGCTTATTTTTTATTTAGAGGGGCAGAGCGTATGGTATAAAAGACAGGCAGTGATGTCAGTTGTAGGCTAACATAAAGCTCACTACGAATATCTGTTTAGACAAAACTGCTAGATATAATACAGTGCATCCACAAAAAAGTTAGCATATTATGGAAAAGTAACCTTTTTCCTAATTCTAAACTTAAAAAAGTTAAATATTTTAAGACTTTCTTTGGTTTATTTTTAATGATTACGTCTTGCAGTTCATGAAATTCCAGTATCTCAAATTAGAATATTTCAATCAATGATCATAGATCAATCAAAACGGATTTACAAAACAGAAATGTCCAACTTCTGAATCGTTCATTTTTGCACTCAGTACTTGGTCGGGGCTCCGTTGGCATGAAATACAGCATCAAAGCAGCATGCCGTTGCTTTGATAGCAGCTCTTCTGTAGTGTTGGGTCGGGTGTTTTTTATCTTCCTCTTGACAATAGCCCAATAGATCCTGTTTGGGGTTCAGGTGGTCAGGTGAGTTGTCTGGCCAGTCAAGCACATGATTAAGGTATGCGATAAGTAATACAGTACTGAAACACACACGTCACAAATGAGCATTTGCGCATGTCGACGGGACATACTGTAGCTCCAGACGGACTTGTTCCCAGTAATAAAAAGGATGTTGTTGTTGGAAATGGCTCTCTCGACGGAGGAAAAAAAGTATTCACAGTTGAGTATTATTTCCAATCGTACGGAAGTGTTTGTGAATGGGGACGAGTTGGAAAAAGGTGGCAGAACAATTCAGAGAGAGATTTAATAAGACAGCACCAAGTAACACAGTTATGCTGTCTATTGTTATGAAATTTCCGGGGATATGTTTGAGAATCTGCATGAACGATATGAACACTGCCTACGACGGGATGGTGCACGCACACTTCGAACACTTACATTACGCATACCGTAGTAAATCAACATGCTAATAGTGTATATGTTAGTTTCTTTCATAAACTCACTGTGAAATAAACTCACAGACGACAACAAGGTTATATTGCTGTATATTTGGCGCATCCTGTATTAGGGACAGCAAACCAACTAGTGGTAGTTTTGGCACTGCTGAAGAGGAAATCCATATCTCTTAAGCTTATGAGCAGAAGGCAGCATGAAGCGTTCGAAAATTAATTGATTTTGGACTTGATAAACAGAGTGGACCAACACCAGCAGATGACATTGACTGTGGAAACTTTACACTGGACTTCAAGCTACTTGGATTCTGTGCATCTCTTCTCTTCCTCCAGACTCTGGGAGCTTGATTTCCAAATCAAATGCAAAATGTACTTTTTCTCCTTAGCCAAGTAAGACCCTTCTGATGTTGTTTCTGGTTGAGGAGTGGCTTGATACTAGGAACACAATAGTTGTAGCCGAGTTCCTGAAAACTTCTTGCCGTTCTGGCTCTTAATGCACTGACTACAGCGGTCAGCAGTCTTCCCCATGTGTATACTGAACTAAACTGAGAGATGCATGGTATTTATGATGTATGAATAGTAATTTCATCGAAATAAAATATTCTGAGATACTGGAATTTTGATTTTCATGAGCTGTAAGCCTTTGTCATTGAAATTAAAACAAAAAAAGGCTTTAAATATTTCCCTTTACCTGCAAAGGAGTCTAGAACATATGAGTTTTTTAAATAAATATATATAAATATTTTCCATGATATTTATTTTTTAGATTATCCAGTGTAGGGTCACAGAGGGCCTAATGCCTATCCAAGGAACATCCTCAAAAGGTACAAACACATACACTGACAAGCTGGGAAATTTGCAAATGATAATCAAACTTCACACATGGACCAGGGGCAAGATTTGAACCCCCCCCCACCCTGAAAGTGCGAGTGGACGGTGCTGACCACTAAGCCCCCTTGCCACCCTGTTTCTCTATTTAAATATATTAATACTCAAAACAGTGATTCACTCATCATCAAACTAGCACTTCTATTTGCAACCTGTAAACACACGTACAGTAGGCCATGACTTGTTTTTGAAGTCATTGCATAATCTGACAGCATGAGGTTAGATCAGCGCATGATAAAAGCTGAGCCTCCTTACAGACTGCAGAGTTGTAATCAGACACAGTTAAATCAGAGTGCTCATACTCTAATTACGCTTGCTGTCTGTCATGTGTCATCAAGCATCATCGGCAGCAACACTGAAGAGAATGAACATTTTAATCTCTCTCTCTCAGCCATGGACAGAGTGAATAAGTGAGAACTGAGCACAACAGGATTTTGTGTGCTGCAAGATGTTCTCAGTATTTTCTTTTTTTTTCCTCTTAAACTTCAAGGACTGTTCCAACTGTTTTAACCAAGTCTCTATATTTATCTACAGTATATTTAAGAGTTATCGCTTCTTTAAAAGGTATAAACTACATTTCTAATCATGTATACAGTATAAAACATAAAGAGCTACATGCTGTTATGGGAAAATATTGTGGTGTGACTCCAGTGCAAAGCAGATACCACTAACAGCATGTTTTATTTCCCATACACAACAGAAGTTTACCAGTAATTCGATGTTTTTATTTATTTTCCACAAAACTACATTTTCTAATTACATTTATACAACAGCTAGTTCCAACCAAGCAATCTGATTGGACGAGAGGCATTCCATGAGTGGTGATGATAGACAGTAACAGCACTGGGATGTTTAACTATCTGCATCACTTCATGTCCCAGGTGTTGTAGAATAGTTAAATACACAACTGTAAATCACAGAATGGGTGAAAGTAGGGTCCGCCATACTGAGGAGAGAGCTACTGCCTGACAAAACCCACATTCAAAACCAGTCACAGAAGCACTTTCACCAAGAAAACATATCTGATAACATTGTCTTCTTAAAAAAACAAAACAAAAAAAAAAAACACTTGACTGCTTAATAATTGCTTCGAAGTCATTCCTAACGGCATCTGAAGCATCTGTGTTCTTTTATTTATGGCTACAAAGCTAACCAGCTCCTAACACAAGGCTGAACTCGATGCCTGATTGGATCTGAACCCTTGGGTGTGGAGGATCTTGCTCAAGGGTCCAACGGTGGCAACCCGGCAGAGTCAGGGCTCGAACTGGGGACCTCCTGGTCAGCAGTCCAACACCTTAACCACCAAGCCAACCCTGCCCGCTTTGGATACATAGTACTGGTAAGAATTTAAAACTACTTTCAGCCTTTTTAATTACACTCTTGGTCACCAGCTCCACCAGTCGCGGTTAGTTAGTTATTTATGCCAGGCGCGGAAGGAGCAAAATAACTGGTTAAATAAAGAAACGAATCATAATCTGTTGATAATAAATGCTGTTTGCGGAACTGTTGTATAAAAGCAATACCACACTTGAGGTCGTGCTGTTGTACTGAATATCAGCACGCTTGTGAGATCTTCAGTACTTGAGTTATGGCCTTGTGCCTACGACTACATCACAGCTGTGTTATTCCCGGCAATACAGCACTCCCTCTCGTGTGATAGCGCTTACATTTTATCGTTGCTGTTATCAGCCTCTCTCTTTTCTTGTCTTTGAAGATTGTCATGTTTCATGTTACTGTGAAAAGTTTCATTGAGCAGTTGCCCGTTTCTACGCAAACACAGCGTTTCATCATGAACTTTCGGATTCAACACCAACAACCTTCCTAATAACTACTAAACAGCCGTGTAAGAACAGCGACACCAAACAGAGGCCTAAGGGGGTGAGGGTACATATGAGAGTAGCTCTACTGTACCTTGTACCATATGCCATCAGCTTCCTCAGGTGAACGTTCTGACCACTGACCCCAGTGAGATCTGTTCCCATTGTATCTGCTTTAGTTCTGTGAGAAAACCTCAGAAATCTCAGAAATAAATATGACTTTTGATCAAAAAACATTTTGTGACGGAAGGTGTCTTCAAGCACAGTACAGTGATTAGACTCTTCGCTGCAGTAAAACATTTGAACGCCAGATCCTTGAGAATCGACAAATAACTTGCCGCCAACTTGTGAAAGAGCTGCATCTGTCTGTGTGAACACGACATGCACATTACAGGAACACACCTAGGGGTTGTTGCGACATCCCCTATACCGTCTTGACCTTGCCCCAAGCCATGTCCACATGTCTGGGCCTTTAAAAGAGTTCCTGTGAAGCTAGCGTTGTATGACATGAAGCAGGTATTACAAGAAGTCGTCTGATCACGGCTCAGGCGTACTGAGAAAACGTTCTACCTTGATTGTATCCAAGCACTAGTGAAACACTGGGATAAGTGCATTAGCATATCAGTGGATTATTTAGAGAAATAAAGGTATGTTCTACTCAATCAAAAGTCCCAGCTTGACTTGAACGCCCCTCATAAAAGGTTCACACATATCACACAAATCCCTTACCTATAAACAGAAAAAAACAAAAGAACTTTTTTCTTTTTTTAGAGATTTTTCTACATTTTCTCCCTAATTTAGTCGTATCCAATCCCTCCCCGTCATTAGGCCGCTCCCCCATCAAGGCTACTACTATCAGTCAGCTGGGGACTGACTATCATGTGTTTCCTCCGAGCTGCATGATCTCAGCCAACCACAGCTTTTTGAACTACATGCTCACACACACCGTAGGGAACAGCATGAATCACTCAGAGGACAGCGCTATCCGCTCCTTCCGCTTGCGTGAGCTCACAGACGCCTGTGATTGGCTTAGAGCCACGATTGATGCGAGAGCGCTCGAGTGCCTCCCATCCTAGGCCTATTAAGGAGGCTACAGCATCACCCAGAATTGGCTCTACAGCCAATCAGGGGCGTCTGTGAGCTCGCGCACGCGGAAGGAGCGGCTAGCGCTTTCCTCCGAGTGT
>JAOVVA010000041.1:22442569-22471626 GCA_028565275.1 Leiocassis micropogon | reverse complement strand
CCCTCTCTCCCTCTCCCCACAACCCCGCCCCCTCTCTCTCCCTCTTCACACAGACCCTCCCCCACTCTCCCAATGTGTGCCCATGGTGCCCTGCACCCTCTCTCCCCTTGCATCTGCATCCAGCCCCGCCCACACTTTCCCCAGCATCTCTATGCAGCCCCGCCCTCTCTCCCTCTGCGCAGTCCCACCCTCTCTTCCTCTGAGCATAAACCCAGTGTTTACAATTTGTGCTGCTGTATACAACACAGCTAGCTCGTTTCATTTAAGTCAAAAAGTCACACTGAAAATGCGATGTGTAAAATATTCTTCAGCGCAGAGTTATCAGTGTCATAAACTGCAGTACAAAGAGAATTTCACGATTTGTGCCATAAAAGATTCACAGCCCAAAAAGTATTCTTCTGCAAAAGTATGCCCTCGATATGTATTTATTTCTCTCCATGACATTCTAGGAGCTCCAAAATCTAGACTCAAGAGAGAAAGTAAGTAGGCCTGTTATTGTTTTTGTGATGTTTACATTTTATAATTGTATTTCAATCTACTTTAATCAATCTGTTATCATTGTTGAGCTTTTTATTTAAGATTGACTGTTTATTTTACATATCTTGCAACATGTTTCAAACAGGGAATAAAACCCTGTCTTTGAGGTTTACATTGATCATTCCGTTTTATAAAAGTTCTTGTAACTCACATGTGGCGTTAACATACAGATACTGTGTACTGATATTCAGCGTAAAATTTAAAAAGATTTAGGTTTGGTTCATTACCGCCTACCAATAGAAAGCTTGATGAAGTCGGCACTGCTACAGTATGTACCCCGTATCTGAAAAGGGCACATATTTCTGACACACAGTCATATTAAGGCTGAGCTATAGCTGTGTCCTGACACTTACATTCAGACGAGCTCATTACCATTATTCTACAGCAGTATTCAGCCCTGAGGAAATCACCGGCCTCTGTGTGGGCCAGTACTGAGCGATCACTGCTATCAGAGCAGCATCCTGGCCAGCAATTATTTCCAGGATAAAGACAGTATGTGTGGATTTAGTTAACGTGTCACACAGAACGAACACGCAGCAACAACCACTTACTAATTTCTTAAAAATATATTATAGTAACAGTATCATAAATCGAAAACTGAAACTAGGTTTACTGCTTGCTCCTTTTAGCTATTTAATACATCAATACATAACATGTGAAGATGTCAGAACATTAATAACCAATGTTGACAATTAAAAACATATTTTTCTTCAATATTATCAACATGAGGTAGCATAGTGGCACATAGTGACACTGTTTACAGCTCCACGGCCTCTGTTGATTACTGTCTGTGCATGTTCTCACCATGTCTGTGTGGGTTTCCTCTGTGGTTAAGGTGCTCTGGTGTCCCTAAGTATGAGAGTGTGGGTGGTGTTCTGGATGTATTTCTGCTTCACATCCACAATTCCCAGGATGGTCTCTGTGCCCAACAAGACCCAGACCAGGATAAGGCGAGTGAGTGAGTGAGTGAGTGAGTGAATGAATGAACAACCATTATAATAATCCTTGCACAAGCGTAATGGAAAGACAACCAGAAAAGGTATCCTGGCAAACCAGGACGTAGTTAACCGAAATCCAGAATATGATTGACATTAACATTTCTATGCCAGAAATGTAGGCATATGCATTATTTGCAACTCATCTCCTGCTCTCTTTTTCACTAATCACTTTGTCTTGATCAGCATCACAATGAATCAAACACCCACTCCAGCTACAATGAGTGCATTGTGGGAGAATTTATGGGAAACCAGACTAATGCAGAGCAGCTATTCACTTATTCCCATCAAGGGGCAACTTAGCATAATCCGTTTACAGCCATGCCTTTGGACAGTGGAAGGAACCTGGAGAACCCAGAGTGGAGTTCATGTGAACACAAGCAGAACATGCAAAACAACCACATGGAGAGTTAGAGTGTTTTCACATTAGGACCATGGAATCGTTTCTGAGAACACTTGACCCCAGAGTCTGGTCCTTTTTGATCAGTGAGAACACACTCAGAACCGAGTCGTGGGCACATTATAAATCAATCATGTCTGGTGTGACAGCACACTTAGCTAAACTCAGGTTTGAACCCAGGACCCTGGTGGTGTGAGGCAGTAATGCTTCCCTGCACTGTGCAACCCTGTAACTCCCTCATATGTTCGCTATTTTAAAAAATGGTCTTGACCTGCTTAATTTCTGCAGTATCCAATTCAATTCAATTAAATTTTATTTATATAGCGCTTTTAACATTGTCTCGAAGCAACTTTACAGAATCAAAAGAAAATTAGGGAAATCAGTATGAAATGTATGAGAAAATATGTATAAATCAGACTAATCAGTTTGTCTCTGATGAGCAAGCAGAGGGCGACGGCAGCAAGGAAAATCTCCCTGAGAACAACAGGGAACCCATTCTCATTTCGGTGCCATGAGCTTCCAGAC
The DNA here is from genome assembly GCA_028565275.1 of Leiocassis micropogon. Classification (NCBI taxonomy): domain Eukaryota; kingdom Metazoa; phylum Chordata; class Actinopteri; order Siluriformes; family Bagridae; genus Leiocassis; species Leiocassis micropogon. Next base: position 22,469,169 of record JAOVVA010000041.1, on the reverse strand, counting down.
CCATTGTGGCAAATTCCAGACCCCTTTTCATTTATATGTTCCAGAGTTTACTTTAGATCTACTTTAGAATCCACTTTAAATAAATCATACATGTTTGCTAAGCGACACTCAAGTTCGGTGCACACAAAAACAAAAAGAAAAATCAAATAGGTTCTCTCAAAGAAATGCATGGTAAAGCGATATTTAACACTGCAACAAAATGATCGATATGGCTTTTTTTTTTTTTTTTTTTAAACAGTCTGCCCCAAACCAGGGCAGTATGCACAGCAGGCCTCTATAAACCATCCTCAACAGTGCAACAGATGTCATATGGTGATCTGAAAAGGTCTCATGTGGAGGTGTCATGCAGCTGATTAAGAAGGTTAAAACAGTGCAAAGGAGGCCGGATTGCAGTTTAGGAGCTGCACTGAGGAGCAGGCATGACACTGAGTACTGAAGGACCCATACTGAAGTTACTACGCCAGTGAAATAAAATGCTGATGAGGGATCTGTAGAGGCTAGAGTAGAGCTTTAAGAGCACCATATCTGCAACATTCCTGGCGCGCGCACACACACACACACACACACACACACTGATGAAGTTCACTTGGCATGTCAAGCAGTGACGAGGTGAGATATCCTGACTGGAACAAAAGACTCAATCTCCAGCTCCAGTGATGTAGTCTGAAGTGGGTGCGCAGTGCTATGTTAGCTGTTAGCTGAGCGCAGCCTCGTCAGCACCTTTACGATCTGCGTTCAACGTGTTTCCTCACGCGCACATGAACTCATCTCCATGCAGCGTCAGGATGGCATGCATCTTCGCACCATGCACTAAATCCCATCCGATTTAAAAACTAAGCAAAAAAAAAAAAGCATCTTTTTTTCTTTTACTCACGCGTCTTCTTTTACAAACAGCATCTTCGTCACAACCTGCACACTCCTGTACTGCACAGCGTGTGGCTATGCTACGCCTCCTGGGTAACTATGGTAACCTTGTACCGTACTTCCATGCTGTGTAGTAGGTTAGCGCGCGCGGCACGCGACGTAACCAGCAAACGTCACTCATTCTTCAGCACATGTGTGGATGCGTGCGCGCGCATTACGCCACAACTTCCCAACCGAAACAAACGCATCGTTTCTGCGTGAATAAGGGAGGTTATTAGGAGGAGCTTTTGAGCTCGCTTGCCTTGCTCGAGTCGGTGTCGCTCCGTAACTCGTTGTTTGGCTCGCCGCTCAATCTTTTACACATCCTCCAGCGTCAGTGTGCGTGTGCGCGCGTGTATGTGTGCTGCAGCCAAGGTAACCGAAATCTCGCGATACTCTCTCAGGTGGTGGCCTTGCAATCAACTCTCGCGAGACTTATCCAGGTAGCCAGTGCGACGCATCCAGGCCTACTAGTTAGTTTCCTGCCTAATTAATACACTATACTACTAATCACATAACTTTTCCTTATTCCTTTAGATGTGGACTACACCATACTTGACTTGAAAAAAATATGTAGATGTATATAAAACAATTATTTGTAAATATAATTATTTCACACATGAAACACCTTGCTTTCCTCCAGGTACGCTGGTTTCCTCCCACAGTCCAAAGATATGTAGGTAAGGTTAATTGACGTTCCCAAATTGCCCGTAGTGTGTGAATGAGTGTGTGTGTGTGTGTCCTGGGATAGGCTCCAGGCCCCCGCGACCCTGAATACAGGATACAGCGGTATAGAAGATGAGTGAGTGATAAACACCTTCCATGGTTCAACCACCAGGTCTGTGTGTGTGGAGTTTGCATGTTCTCCCCATGCTTAGTGGGGTTTTTTTCCCCAGGTACACCGGTTTCCTCTAACAGTTCAAAGACTTGCAGATTAGGCTAATTGGCCTTCCCAAATTGCTCATAGTATGTGAATGAGCTTGTGTGTGTGTGTGAGTGTACTGGAGTACACAGAGGAAACCCACCAAGCATGGGGAAAACATGCAAACTCTATGCACATAGAGGCGGGAATCAAACTTACCCTGGAGGTACCAGGCGTTAGTGCCTCAGACACTAAGCCCCCGTGCCGCCCGATTTTTATCAATATTGTGTAAATGTCAACTTGTTTTGCACTTTTTTTTTCGATATTTATTTGTTACCATTTTTACATAGTAATCCAAAACCTCATAGCTATGTAAAAACAAACAAAACTTTTTCTTTCCTATCTGACATTATATCCCTGTAGGAAAATGTATAATATTTTAATATCTTTAATCAGCTTGTTCATTCTTCAGTAACTGCTTTATCGTGTTCAGGGTTGTGGTGGATCTGGACCCCATCCCAGTGACCCCACTGGGCATAAGGCAGGAGAATTCACTCCGGATTGGTATGCCAGTCCATTACAAGGCACCATGCATACACTCCATTACACACAAGCATTTAAGTGGAGCTATTCCACTTCCTTTTGTAACATTAATGAAACCTGGGTGGAGACTTGACACAGACAGTAATACAAACTCAGGATTAAACTGGGGAAGCCTGGAGCTATGAACTAAAGCTCAGATAAAACCATTCTCTGAAACAACATAACATAATTTTGTGTAACCCCTTATGGGCTATAAAAGAGGATGTACTTTGTGGTTCATGCTTTTATTTATTTTTTATTTATACATTAAGTAGTTTAAAGTATGCAGAAACACACTCTAAGCTGATATATATATATATTGCATTTATTCATTATTATGCAAAAGTACACACATGTAGATGTGCATCTGTTAATACATTTGTGATCCTTTATGGATTTACGGTGGGTAGGGACTGCTGATCCGGAGGTCCCTGTTTTGAGCCCCGATGCCACTGTTGAACTCTTGAGCGAGGTCGTTCACCCCCAAGTGTTCAGATACAACCAGCTGGCAACCTGACCCCATAAGTAACTGCCACAGTAGCTACAGATATATCTCCAGGGTCACCTGATGTGGACATATCATGTAGATGGACCCTTTCACCTTTTTTTACATATGCACCTAGAAACCAGGAGGAGGAAAACCCAATTTTCTTGTAATTACACAATTATTACAACTACTAGGGATGATCAAGTCAAACTGGGACTTTTGATTGTGCAGAATAACAGAACACAGTTATGGGGGTAAAAACAAAATTTATTTTCCTATATTTACTTCTGTAAATTTCTGTTGGTCATACACCTTCATTCACAAAAAAAGTGAGATAAAATTGCTTATAAATTAAGGTATAAGGCCAGCTTCTATTTAGAGAAGACTTCAAGCTTAATATGGTGTTGAGACATAAGGCATTATATAGAAAAATAAATGTAGTTTTTACTTTCATAAATGTGTTCTGTTATTCTGCACAATCATAAGTACTGGTTTGACGTGAACACCCACCATATTATATGACAATAGTAATAAGAATAGGAAATGTAACTGAGTACAGAATTTTTATTTTTAAACCTAAAACAATCTCCTGTGACAGAAAGAAACTGAAAAAAGACAAACTGACAATCATTAGCTATCAAATATTTATTAAGTAGGGGTTGTGTTAAACTCTTCTAATTCATTATATCAACATGCCAAACAACATTAGGTAAACATCTTGCTCATCATCATCAGCATCAACACCATCATAGTCATCATTATTGTCATCGTCATCAAGCCAAGATGTCTTTCATTTATATAAAGAGCTTTAAAATTTAATTTGAAGTAAATACTATTCTTAAGTTCCAGTGAATATTAGGTAGCTTAACTACCAACACTTTGTAGTGAGTGGTCGGTAGTAGAGTTCTTATCCATACACAAATCTTGTTAGAGCACATGTGCATAGCTGGATTTTGTATGTAAAAGGGACAGACGGACAAGATACTGTATATAGGTCAAATTAATACATCAAGACTCTAGGACTCAGTTTGATGTCTTTAGCCAAACATTTTCTTTACTTACACAAAGTCTCACAACCATGTTTCCCATGTTGAACAGTGGATGGATCAGCACACATGGATGGGCACATGGATCAGGACTGACTTCGCACACAATGACCCATTAATATTGAAGATCATGTTAAAAATATGTTGTGTTGAAATTACATATTGAAGTACTGTGTGTGTGAGGAAGAGAATGAGAGAGACTAAGAAAGAGACAGAGAGAGAGAAAGAGAGAACAGGGTGTTTAGAGGCAACGCAAAGCAGGTATGGAGAAGCGAATATGGAGTGAGCTTCTTTGGAAGACTTAAGATATTTACTCCTCACAGCTCGTCAGTCTCCCCATCGAATGGCATGGTATCAATCAGCAGGTGGACGTTGCTTGTGTCTCCACTGCCCACCCAGCCGATGGGAGTGCGGTTAAAACAGGGTCTTGAGTGTGCGTCATGGTGGTACACCACTGCAGGCTCCGGCTCCTCTGATGCCTCGATATCCGGCAGCTGGAAGGTCATCAGCTGAGTGGCTTTCTCGAAACCACCAAAGGGCAAAGCTGACCTAATGAGGGAGAAAGAGTAAGGTGGTTTGTGTTGGCCTGAAGAAAAAAAACTATTCATCACGTCCAAGCAGTTCTTACCATAACCAAATGAGATATTTTGGCTGGAATTTACCATTCAATGTGGCGGTTGAGGGAATTGATTCCGTATAACTGACAAGTGTGGAATTCAGACAGAATGCAACTGTTTTTAAACTAAAGATCTTACCACTGCCAGTTAATTGAAAAAAGTTAAAACTACTATTTTAGCTTGGAAATGCTTAACCAGTTGAATACAGGTAAATGTGATATTTGCCCTCAAGTAAGGTTCTGTAAAAGGTTTTATAAAAGGATTGCACTCTTCTGGAATTCAGAAGAAAGTATTTATTGTTTCTATTATTTTTTTAAATCATTAATTTGTTTTGTATACTGAAATCCATGAATATTTGGTTTGTGTCAATGCTAAATGTATAGATTTTTTTTTGTTCATAGAGGTGTTGAAATCAGTCCTTGAAGTTTATGAAAACTTCTTGCTACTCTGTATTCATGATTCTCTGATGTTGTTAATTACACATTGCATCTATACAATACAGCGATTCCAGCGAAATCAAGTTGTTTGACAAACGATATTGATGTAGAGCCCGTTTAAACAAAAATAATGCAGCACTTCTCTTAATGTAGGAATGTATCCTAGTCACAAAAAATGTGTAACACTTTGCTGTTTCTACAAATCTTTTCCTGGAAATGCATCATGTGGAATGTTATCCATGTCAAAAGTCAAAAACGTTTGCTCACAGTGAATTTCCAAGCAGTTAAATTCTGTATTTAATACACACTATGGAAAATTTGGAAATAACCATCACCCTACCACACTAAAGCTTGAGAAGCACTGCACTAAGCCATCCTGCCATCAAGCTCAAAACAGGCCTAACATTTGCTGTTTGTCAGTTGTTGTGACTGGTGTCTTGGTGAAAACTCCTACTAATTAAATCTGATTGAAAAATGTTGTTATTAGTAGCAGTTTTAAGATCCTAGCATGTATTGTTGATGTGGCACCTGTTAAAACACTTGTATTTTGGCAGGTCTTTCTGAGAACAGGGTCCTGGCATGTATGGCTTCATAGTAGATGTAAGCTCTACATTGCCCTTCATGGCCTTTTCCCAGGGCGATACATATGTCTTCGAATATTCCAGTCTTTTCTTCTCTTTTAAAGCAGCAGCCTTAGTGCTTTCTGCACCTGTGGATATATTTAACCATATAAAAACCAAAGTCATCAAAAGCAGACAGATGGTAAATACTGAAAAGCAGAATTCTGGAGCTTTTTCATTTTTTTCTAAACTGAATCAGTTATATAAGAATTCAGTAAAGAGTGAGCTGTAGGCTTATGCAGGTACACTTTTGTCACCTACATTATTTAGACAGAACCTGCAGCCACATTGGCACTGGAAGGTGTATCGCGGCCACCATCTGGATTCTTCTCTACTACTCACTCTGAGAGCCATCAGCTGATGAACCAGAACCCGCTCCTGCACCCACTCCGCCAGCTGTTCCTCCTGCACCAACTCCACCAGCTCCACCAGCTCCACTTCCTACCCCTGTACCCCGGCTTCCTGGTTTGGGAGGGGGCACAGGTGCTTGCCCACCTCCAACAACTATCCGTCCACCAATAATCTTTCCGCCAACAAGATGTCCATCTACAAGATGTCCGCCAACATCCACCATTTGGCCTCCAATGCCGGGGACAAACTTCTGGAAGTTATCCTGCAAGGAAAGATCACAGAGATGAAAACAGAGGTACAAATAAATGCATTCAGTATGTCTTCAGGTGTGCACTCTGTGAAAAAGGACTAATTTCACCATAGAGTCACTGTTGAAGACGTCAGGGTTGTTCTCATAGATGAATCTCTCCACACGCTGCTGCCTCATTTTGAACATCTTGGAGCCCTTATTTTTGAGCAGGGACAGTTCCTCCAGCATAATGTCTTTGGGTGTGCTGATCTTTGTCCCCAGGTCAAACTCGGAGGCCTCAGGCTCTGATTCATACTCTGGGCGAGCAGATTGAGGTGAGTAATTACATATTTTAATACAACTTGTCATCATAGCCTCTGTGATCACCTGGTTATTTTTGTAACCATTTTTAACTCTACCACATGCAGCAAACTCACATAATGTGCTTAAAGTCATGTTTGTTCTCACATTTGATTGTGTATGTTTCCTTATACTGTATGTCCTGTATAGTACATTATACTTTCCCAGAAAAGAATCATTCAGGATTCAGTGTCATACAAAGAAAGCAACATGATATGTAGGTAAGCAGGACCTTCAGGTTACATATCACTGATCTAAAAAAGTGCTTTATTCATGATTGAACTGCAAATTAGCACAGAAAACTGAGAGCAGTAATCTATTGTAATCTCCAGTATCTACTGATCCGCCTGACACCATATCTAACATTTCATTCCCTAAGAATGATTTTGCTTAAGCACCAGCACAAAACAGGCACACAATGAATAATGAAAAGGTACTCCCATGTGCGTTTCCCCCTCTGCATTCATAACAGGAATATAATGTAACAAAATAGAGAAAGAGAAAAAGAATTAAAAAAACATGTTGATTATTTTAATTTCCCTCTGGATCTTGTTTAAAGTATTTTCAGCAGGAGTTAAGCCCTGGTGTGGATGTGGGAGGCACTTCTGCGATAAAAATAATAATAATAATAATAATTTTTTAAAAAACAGCTGTCATTTCTGCTGTGAAATCTGCAGGCTAGGTGTTTGTCTGTGTGCCAGTCTTTGCCTCATTAGGACATACTGTATAAGGTCTAGCCATGCAGAACATCAGTGACAAGCCCTGAACGTCTCCCATAAACTAACATTATTATAAACGCATGTTTTTTTTTTTTCCTCACGGTTTGACCTGAAAGTTTAGTCAGTGTGAGAGGCACACTGTCTGACCTACCCTGTAGTTAAATACATTCTGTGCATTGTGCTGTGCTAATAATCTCTCCTTTCGCTCATCATCCCAGCTCTCACGGTGAGTATTTCACAGATGAAGTGAGCTGAACAAACATGCACTGCATACAAAAAAAAACATTTCAAAGGAGATACCACATGAAAGTGTCTTTTCACCAACCTCAGCATTACTCACTGTAGATTCAGATTATAACATTTTACAAGCTTTATACAATGATAAATTATATTTGAAATAAGATGTGCTTGAATCTTAGGCAGTATTACGCACGTGCGTGTTTCTCAGTCACATCACATTCCTCACCATTTTGAGTGATGTGTGACAGGTCAGTGATGATTTTAGTAGTTTTTTTCCTCTTGTTAGGAGGGGCAGGTGTTCCAGCGAGAGGCATGACTCCAAACTGGGGAAATGGATCAAATGAAGGGGGAAAGATGGAAAATATTTGTTATACATAGTATAATAAAGTGTAATTAAAAAGTCTTTCCTTTAAAGTAATATTAGATTTTGTAGAATATGAGTTTTTTTTTATTTAATACAATAATCATGTGGTATAAAATCTCAAAATCAATGTAAAAATATGCTCTTACTGCTTACACAAATCTATTAACCTGAAAAAGATAACGTGTTCTCAACTCTCAGATTTCAATAAAAATATAAACGCAGATAGAATAAAATGTATTTTATTGTCCTGGTTTCCTGTGTAATCAAGTTTAGCTCTCGTCTTACACGAGCCGCCTTAAAAAATAAAGTTCTTCAGTAGGTAATCAGGAAGGCTGCACCATCTAGTGACTGCAGCGCTGCTTTAGTCGTATTATCCCAGCAGTGCGGGGTGTTGGATACACGTCATGTCTGTGTGTATATGACCTCACATTCCACAGATTCCGTGTTGAAGGGAGTAAGTAAAACATAAAACTCCCCACAGCTTTCAGTTTGATTGGCCATTTTGTTTAGATGAATAACAGTCAAATATCATGAGATCCCGACTTTACTGTAATGTACATTGCATTTTCCCCCCTCACTAATTACTCACAAATTTTAAGCAAAGTTGTCCAACAACAAGTTTGGCAAAAGAATTATACATAACCGTCTTCAAATAAAGTGCACACAAGGATATATCTATTTACATATTTACATTGTACAGTAGTTGGGAGAAAAATTCATATTTTAAAAGCATAATATCTGCACCAACGTTTATGGTTGTTTTTTTTTCGAAGTCTCGTCTTGCATCCTACATGAAACTTACTTCTGTACCTTTATTTATTTCAATGTTGTATATTTGTTTTAAAACCATATAACATTTTTAATTCATGTTACATACAGTATCTCTGCCACCTCAGGACTAACATTGCATTCACTTGTCTGTAATTCAATCTACTACAGCTATTTTTAAATGCCATTTTGAAGACCTTTTAGCAGCGTGTGCTAGCGTCACAGATGTGATAACAGACTTCAGTCCCCCACAAAATCAAATGAGAAAAAAATAAATAAATACTGATCTACAGTAATACTGCAGAAGTGGCAAATCCTGCTATAAAAGCTGTGTGAACACGTTGGAGTCGAAGCTGTGGGAAAGCTCTCGGTCTTCTTGTAAAACACTGTGCACGGCTCAGCTCAAGTTGCCCCAGCTGGATATTCCAGGCTTTACACTCCTTATAAAATCAACAGCCGCGCAATGTAGAGGGCAGGTCAGCACATTCTCTCTCTCACTCCCTGAGGCTTTATACATGGAACCAAAATCTGATATGAATCCTTTACTAAGGTTGTCAGTTAAACTGTTATAAAAGCATACATAATGAAAACTGCATGGCTGTCTCTAATCATGATACGCCTTCACACGAAGTACTATTGGTTTTACGGTTTAGTATTCTCTTTGCAGCTGTTAAACTGTTAAATGGCACATGCAAAGGCAGAGCCCACACACAGTGATCCACTCACCCGGGTTTTAACCTCCTGTACAGAAGTATTCTCAAGAGGAAGAGGCAAAACTTCTGATTCTAGTTCAATCAAAAGTTTATAAATCCCAGGGTGTCGCTGACCTGTGGCTGGACCAAGATCCTGGGGAGTGCAAAATCCACTCAGGATTTAGATAGCAGATCTTGGAGGGGGGTAGGAAGATGTGGAGTGTATGACAGAATAGGGGATGGAGGGGGTCTCAGGCTGCAAGCCTTGATGGTCATATCAAGAGACTAATATCTTTCTTGCAGATGCTTCATGCTCTAAATATAGCAGGAGAGGGAGAGTGTAGTTATCAAATAGTCTGACAGAGCAAGGACTGCTCCAAATATTGAGGGCAGCAGTAGATTCGTCCTGCTTGCTCCTGCAATTAATTAAGTTCTTCCCCTGAAAAGATTTGCACGTTTTCACATCCATACAGCTGTCAACAAATGTTCTCTAAATATGCTAGAAGCGCGTTTGTTTGTCTGCATTTCTGTTTCTGAACCATTAGTCCATATGTCAAATCAGGCAAACTGTCATTCATCTATGTGCCTTGTAACCACAGAAGTTAATAGCTTTTCTTTAGAACCATAGTGCAAAGATGGAACAATGAAGAATCACTGTACAGAAAACTGCTGTACGTGATCGTAAATTCACGCCAGTGTGGGGAGAGTGAATCACCAGAACAATACTGTATGGAAGCACCAATGCAAAAATAATTAATGAATAAAAAAATTTTATCCGCAAATTGTCAAACCCGAATATGACCCACATCTTGAATTCCGCCACCATGAAGCTCAGAGAGAGAGAGAGAGAGAGAGAGAGAGAGGCACTTTCTGCAGAGTTAACCTAGTGAAGCTCTATTCTTTCTTTAGAAATCCAAAATGTTATATGACCATATTCAAATATAACCACACTGAGGGGGAAAAAAAGGAAGCTGAAAATGTAGATGAACATTAACAGCCCTAAATATAGGATGAGAATGAAGACTGTTTATGCTTCACCATTTAACTGTGAGCAGCACTTTCCTTTTGTATTGTATAGACCACTGAGCTTTAGTTTGAGTACAAAATAAACGTCATTTTTTTTGTTGCATTTATTGCAATTCCAACTTTCTTCAGCAGCGTTAACGTGCTTTTAGATGTGTAAATAATCCTCACTACAATTCATCCTCTAAACATTTATGAAACTGGAAAACTGGTTCCATTAAAAGTGCAGTTGTTTCTAGAAAGCTTCACGTTCATAGTTTACAGATGAGTGCATAAATTAAAAGAGGCAGCAAATAAACACACGCTTACCGGGTGACATGTTCAAAGCTGTGTCTAATTTGGAGTATGGCAAGATTACTTCAATACACATCCAGAAGCACGCTGCACATACTGTAAGGGCTACACATAAGAGCTCATCTAAGTGTGATCATTTGGTATTTTTTATTTCACACAATGATTTATAAGATGATGCATTTATCCTAAAAATCACAGAGTATTAGATTTAAAACTTCAGTGTATCAGGCCAGATTGTTTATATATGATCAGTAGCCAAATGTGGAAATGTCTCCTCCTTGTGGTCAGTCATGGAAGTTCTAATAGTTATATGTACTGTAGCGCTTGCTGGTAGTGAACTGTAATATCAGAGCTAACGCTAGGGGCAGTGTGGTGTAACAAATTAGAGTCACTTGGGAAGCATTCAAGTTTTTCTTTATTTCTTGAAAAATAAATATTTTCATTAAAAGTCATTCATTTCACTATTACTGCAGAACACATATATATGTGCACACACACTCACACACACCCAAGATTCTACCAATCAGATATTATAACACATACAAATAATCCTGACTACAGTTCATCCTCTAAACATTTATGAAACTGCCAAACGTCTGTGCACTTATTTCTTTAAAGCGTCACATGCATAATTTACAGATGAGTACATAAATTAATAGAGGCAGCAAATAAACACACGCTCACTGTGTTCAAAGCTGTATCTAATTTGGTGTATGGCAAATCTATTAAAAGTCTATTTAAATATGCTTTAAATAACATGTAATGTTTATCCCATCCTTCATTTTATTCTCTCAGCATCTTATACGTTCAGTAGTGTAATAAGCTCCGGTAATGAGTTCCTTGTACTACTTGCTAGTTTTTCCTTCAGTGCTGCCTTGATAACTCTAACAGATCATCTTTGCTTTCTGATTTCCTTCCTCTCTGACTGGTGGCTTTGGGAGCTCACGCTCATATATCACTTCAAGTTACGATCAACTAGCTGGGAATTTGTCATCATCTCAAAGCATACAAACACAACATGACTGGCAATAAGAACCTGATGCTTATAACTCCAGTGATCTAGTTAATAGCCATTTAAAAGCCCTAGGAGAGAGTAGACTGGTCACTACACATGCCTGGTGTGACTGCTTATAAAAGAACACCGAGCTAGTGTGTAGTTTCTGTGTTCAAACCCATCACTTGAACTTGGTCTTCCCCACATAACTTTTAACACCCAGCCACGGGTTAAATAGGTTAATAAAATAAATGTTATTTGTTTATTAATATGTAAGTTGACATAATTGCCATTTAGATGATGTTGGTTCACTGTTTAAGTTGCTCCCACAAATAGTCTGTGACACTCAAGCACCTGTTCCTTCCAGGGTCTGCCAGGACAGATATAATTTCTGATTGGTTTATGAGACCCAGAGATCCAGCTTACCCTATTTCTTTAGCTAGGGCAACAGTCTCATTTCATTTTGAAATATTAATAATGCTTAAAGGTCTCAGCAAAAAGCCCAACAGATACAAGTTCACAGTCAACTTCAGAATTTTTGGTGCCGTTCATGCTAACAGGCAAAAATAAATATATAAAATAAATCAAGTACACAGCGTAGGGTTTTTAGTTTAAATATACAAGTATGCTGTTTAGTTTCAACTGTAAAACATCAATAATCAACCACCATTCTCCCCTTTCTTTCTGTTAAATGTGTTAATTTTTAGAAATAAAAGGTAACCATTTTATCCAAGTGTTAGTAGAAATTATTATATATTTTTTAATAATGTAAAATATTATTTTTATACAGTACTTTCTCCATTCTATTAATGGGTGCCAATAATAGATTTGACTGTGAGGAACGTTTATAATGTGCCATCTAAAACAATCTATCGTCAAACATCTGAAATGCCAAAGATACTTCTTTATTGTCAGTTCAGTCTTTTTCAGTACACTATCTGCAATCTGTAAACCTTTTAAGACTCTCAGTAAGGGGTTCATCGTGTTTATCTGATACACTTTTTTCTGCTCTGCTCAAAACACTGCTGAACTTTCTTGTAGATTATCTGACATTGTCTACAATGTAGAGCACATCTTCACTATGAAATGCATTTTAAAAGGATTAAAAACACTGTGATGGACTGACTTGGATATAGCCAGATTTATAGTTTTATACTAGAAGGACTATCTTTATTATTGGTACCTGGATGCCAAACAAAGTGTGATAATTAACTAGAGCATTGTGTATATCAGTATAACGATAAATTCAGCAACAGACTACAATTCTGAATACACAAATGTCAGCACTTTTGAAGAAGTCATGTTGTTTATTAAATATAAGGCACACAAGCCACCAAGTTTTGTGGACACCTCTTCATCACACCCATACTGTATGTGCTTGTTGAATTTTCCATGACAGATTTAATGTCCATGTTGCTGTTATAATAACTTCCACTCTCCTAGGAAGGCTTTCCACCACTAGATTTTGACACCCAGATGAAGGGATTTGCTCATTCAGTCACAAGAACATTAGTGAGGCAAGGCATCAATGTTGGGTTAGAAGGCCTGGAGTGCAGTCAAGTTTTGTCACAATTGTTGAAGTTTTTTCTATTTCATACTGCTCCACATAATCCTATGCTATTGTTGTTATTCTACTTTGCCAGGCATCTGCATCTAAATTGTCATATATATACATGATGATAAGGATTGAACTAATGCTTTCTCTAGTGTAAAACAAATTCCTACAGAGCTCCAGGCCTCCAAACATGAGGCTGTATGCCAACCCGTGTGGCAACAAAGCGTGGCTTGGGTGCCTGGACTATAGGCTTCAGGTGGACTGGTGGCAGGGAACTAAGCTCAGGAGCACTCTTGAACTGTTTGGTACCCTGGAGACCATGGCAGCTTAGGCTCGACATACTGGATAGAGAAGCTGGGGGTGAGTATGGAGTAGGAACAAATACGGGAGTGGCAGAGATTTTAGGGAGTTCTGGCAAACCATGAGCTCGTGCAGGCATTGCTGTAGTAACAGATCCAGGATGAGGTGGTGGGGACATGGGTGATGGGGTAGGGGAGGTCATGTAAGAGCTACACAAGGGTTCACCTAGAGTGGTTTGTGCACGTGGAGCAATCACTGCAGGGCATATTGTTGGAGCTGACATAGGAGTAGGAGTAGAGAAGCGTTTGATCTCATAAACTCGCGCTGCCTTTACGGGGACCTGTCTGGGTTGGGTTAAGGTGTGACCCACTTGTGGCTTCCTCTGATAGGAAGGACCTAAGGATTGTGTGCTGGAGTCACCTCCAAACCTGAACATTGCTGGGTTGAGTTGATAAGGCTGCCGTCTCATGAAGTCTATGGCCTTGATACCTTCCTTCTGGAATCCATGACCACTCTTAGTCACTTTGGAGTTTCTTTCAGATCCCTTTGCCGATCCCTTTGCTCCTCCATGCTGTAATCCCAGAGGACAAGAAGGAGATAGGAGAGGATTGTACCCAATGGGTGGGGGAGCACGGACATTGGGAGAGTACTTCCAGGATGAAGGTTCAGATGGATGGATCACAGCCATAACAGACTGAGAAGGTGTATACTGGTGCCGCAGCTGCTGCTGCTGCTGCTGCTGTGGATGAGGGTGTGATCGAGGAGAATCTATTACAAAAAGATCTCTGCGATTCTGTCTTCTTGCAAATAGCTCAGCACCTTTACCCTCTGCCTGAGGAATCTGAGGCATGTCTGGGATGATGCGTGGTTTAGGAGCCACTGGTGGTGCGATTCGTCCCCTCCTATCATCAATGTTGTATGAATCTTGAGAGAAAGAGGCAGGCTCTGTGTATGGTTGCTTATGTCGGTCATCAAAGTTCTGCACCATAGACAGCAGCTCAGGATTGGGGGAGTTTTTCTTGCTTTCCAACAACTTGAACATTGGCTTACTGGCATTACGTCGACGGGCGTCTTGAAGGATGCCAGTTTTCCCACCAGCTACTGAAACAATTTCTGTGGCTTTCTCTCCATACATTACAGGAGACAGAGGAGTCATTGAGCTGACAAGAGTTTCAGGAGCTGCAGAAATTATGGGGTCAACAGCTATCATTGGATACTCAGGGGCAGTGGCCTGAGAGTAAGCAATGGAGGCTATAGTAGTGGGATCTGTGACACCAGCAGAAGAAGTAACTATAATTACATTGGCAGGAACAGAGGAGTCAGACACTATAGGTGATATAATTGTGACAGGAGACTGAATATTCTCCACTGATGAAGGAGGATGTGGAGTAAGAAAAGCTGCAGGATCTGGAGGAGCAGAGTATGGCATAGGCTCAGTGGGCACTGAGACTAATGTGGAGGATACCTCGACAGGAACAACAGGGCTCATCTGGCTTACTGTAAAACTAGCAGGAGGTACATCAATGAGCTTCTCATCAGATGGTGGTGAGAAAGGATGAGCCAATACTGCCACAGAGACTGGTCTGGGTGTCTTTTTAGCAGTGTTAGGGCGAAACACAACTGGTGCTGTAGCTGCTCTGTGACTGATAAAACCAGGGGCAAATGGGCGAGCTGTGCGGTTCAAAACTGAGCTAGCAGGCAACTCAGGAAGAGAAGCTGTTGCTACAGGCATCATTGGCAAAGCAGGAGTTATGGGCTTGTGTGTGACAGGCACCATGGTATGAACCGGTACTGTTATGGTATTCTCATTAACAGTGAAAGGGGTTACTTGAGGTGGGAATCCTGTGATTTGTTTCTTGATAGCACATGCCTCATCTTGCACCATTAGCTCTGGTGGTTTGCCAGGCTTTGGTGCAACTGGTGGTGGCTGGACACAGAGCCTCACTTGTTTTTTTACCTGTACAGACAAATTTGATGGTTGTGTCTGTATTTCTTCTGTTTGGATTTCAGGCTGGGGTTGGCTCTGCATCAGACTAGGTTGTGCCTGAGCAGTAGAAATCTTCTTGGCATGCTCCGTTGCTCTCTTCCTCTGCTGCTCAAACAGTTTTGCTCCTTTCCCTGTGGTGTCACTCAGGCCAGTGCTCAGAGATTCTCCTGCTTCATTTCCTTCCAACCCTCTGGATGCTGATCTCTTCTCCAGCATTTCCAGGTAGTCACTGTCCCATGTGGGATCAGGTGCTGCACTGAACTCCTCCTCATCCACCTCAGATTCACTTCCAAGGAATTGGGTGTCCTCCTCTTGAGAGTCTTGTTGCATGTCCTCATCCACACTACCGTAACTGGTTAATGTGTACTTCTTCGAGCGCTGGCGACGTTTTTTAAACATTAGGACACCCTTGGAGTGAGGATTAGGTGCATCAGTCAGCAGACAGGCAATGGTGCGACACTTTTTCCGGGCCTCCTTCACCTGCTTGTCTTGTGGGGTGTCACCACGGTTCAATTCTAAATAAGACAAAGTATGAGACATATTACAAGCTGTAACAGTAACTATAAGTTACTGTGGATCTTATTGTCACTGTTACTCAGTTAGTACAAAGGGTAAAGATTATGGAAACGTATTATGCTAAGTGTGAATGAAATATAAATGAATTACTTATATGAATTAAAATTAAAAGAGATAAGATAATTAAAAGAGAATGTACCTGAAAAAGTTTTTGGAATGTCTGAAAAAAACAAAGCAAAACCTCCCTTCATGCATTACTTACTCGAACAGATCGAGTTCGATATACCACCACAAGTAATGTGTATAAGGTAATAAATAATTTTGATGAAATAATATGATAAAAGTAAAAAAAAAAAAAAAAACAGCTACATAAAGTAATGGTAAGAAAAGCAAGTGCTACTCTAAAAAAGGGAGATAAGATGACAGTGTAAGAGAAGCAGAGGGGGAACTCTGGTCTTTGACACCAGAGAGCAGCTGGAGATGCTTTGGCTAGTCATATCACAGAAGTGCTCAGGTTATTCATCCACACAGCCACAGGATAAATATAGATCCTTGGTCTAGCTCAAAGACCTGACTCTTTTCTCCTCAAGTGCTTCCATGAAGCTTATCACATTTATGTCACTTAAAACATGAGGAACCAGATGTTCTAGTGGTATTTTGAATGACCTTGATAAGACGCATTTGATTGCCAATAAACAGACACATTTCCTCCTTTCATCCATTTTATGCAGAGGTGGAAAGTAATGAATTACATTTACTCGCATTACTGTAATTGAGTAGATGTTTTGTGTACTTCTACTTTTTAAAGTAGTTTTTAAAATATGTAATTTTACTTTTACTTAAGTATGTTTTGTTTAAAGTATTGTACTTCACTACATTTTAAATCATATTCTACTGAGTAAAAAATAAATGAATGAAAATGAAATATAATACAAATAATGAAATGGGGAAGGAAAAAAATTGCACCCCAGAAAACACTGCACTGATTGATTGATGGGCGTGGAGAACAAACGCGCTAAATTCACAAGAACGATGTAGACGGACAAAACAGATGCCAGTGATGCAGACACAGCTGAAAGTGAAATGCCAACAAATTCACACAAATACAACAAATAACAGAACTTTTACTTAAGTACAAAATTTTATTACTCTTTCCACCTTTGATTTTATGCATATAATTCTTTAAGCAAAGGGATTGCAAGTTTTTATTATTATTATTATTATTATTACTGATGGTTAGTGCGATGTTTTAGATACTTACTTGCTTGTTTAGCTTTGTCCATGTAGGTCTTTGTGAGCTCCTCATCCACTGGTTCATTAACTGGCCCCACCATGGGTACCAATTGTGTATGGGAGCTCAGTCTCAGTGCCCCTTTTGCTCTCTCTGGAGACACTAGTGGTACATTAGCAGGCTCCTGGAAGCCACTATCCTCCTCTAATACCAGGTCATGCGAGCTCTGCTCATCTGCACTCATGGATGAGGTTTCAGTGGATGTCTGAGAAGACCAGGCTCCAGATGAATGTGGCTGGTACACCACCTCTCTTGGAACCACACCAGGTAGAGTGCCCTCCTCAGAGCCATGCTCCATCCTGGTGTAGCCCTGGACATCTGGTGCACTGTCATAGCCACTCATCTCTGAGGTTTCTCCCACAGAATGAGAAGTGTAGCCTGATTTTCCAGGAGAGTTACTGGGGACATGGCGCTTCTGCTTACGCTGACGGTCATGGGCTGCCACGTCTGCATCACTGTCTGTCTCTCCATAGTAGGCCTCGCTGCCGAATGGGGAGGTGACACCACTGCGGACATTCTGGGATGTTGCTGAGCTGTAAAATGCTTGTCGAACACTGGACTGCTGCACTTTGGAGCTGGATGGGGATTTGGCCCTTAGGGCAGCTCGGTACTCTTTATCGATGCGGGGAGATGGAGCTCGAGCAACCAGAACAACTGACTGGAATCCCGATGGTGCCCTGACACACATGAAGAATAGGACCTTACCTTAATATACATACCTTAATATACACAAAAAAATCTACATAAATATAATGGCAAAAGATCAAACTAAAGTACAAATTTTGATATCACATTTTAAGTGCCTCCTAAACTACTTAAACAAAAGTTTGTGAACACCTGGCCATCATACCCATGTATACATTATGAACATCCCATTTCAAATTTTGGGCTCCCTTTGCTGTTGTAATAACCTTTGGGAAGGTTATCCACTAGACTTTGGAGTATGGCTGTGGACTATTCATTGGGACTTACAAATATTAGTGAGATTACAACTGTAGCCAGCTTTCCAGTTCAGTGAGGGCAAGTTCAATTGTGGCTCTGTGCAGGACACTCGAAGCCTTCCACATTGTTGGCAAACCATCTTCATGGCCATGGTTGTCTGGGCTAGGCACTTTGGTTCCTGTGAAGGAAAACTGTATACTACGGGCTTGCAAATTCATCCTGTACGAGTGCACCTTGCCAACTCTGTGGCACCAGTTTGGGAAAGAACCATGTACGGGTGATGGCCATGTGTCCACAAACTTTTGGCCACATTGCGTATCTAGCACATAGAAGGCTTTACCTTTTTACTCGAATACGCAGTGATCCAGGGATGCTATCAATGAAGTTCATGGCCTGGGCATGGGACATATGCTCACAGGAGCTCTCATTGATGGACACCAGCTCGTCCCCCTCTCGCAGTCCTGCCCTGCATGCCTTGCTGCGCTTGCGCACCTACACCAGGACAGGGAGATGGCAGCCATAGACAGGACACCTGAATATTTAAAATCTGCTTCCCTTGCTTTGGTGCTGGACTGACTGAATCCGTTCTTAGCAAAAAGACAGAAGGAGTTTCCAAAATACAATAAAATTAAAGAGGTCACTCTTATAGGCAGGTAAGGCTTTTTTTCCTGAAATGAAACACCTGAAGATATGGAGCACTCAATGAATACAAAATTAAGAAGTACTTTTGAACAGTTCCATCCTGATGTTTTAATGCTAAGAAGGTGTGAAGGTGAGCTCTGTTTACTGTAATGTTTCCACAGAGTTCATCTTCAGGTAATTAACAACAGTGATTTTACGACAATAGTAAATCCATAAGTACTAACAATGAGAGTTATTTACCCCCATGTAATTTATACAGCAAATATGTTCATAAAAAGTTATATATACAGGTAGTCCCAGACTTACGAACGAGTTCCATTCTGGGAGCAGGTTCGTAAGTCTAATTTGTTCTTAAGTCCGACAAAGTGAGTCTTATACGCCTTTGACACGAATATACAATGTAGAGCATACCAATCCACTTGACTAAATCTGTCCCCTTTCCCCACACTGCCATCATGTGGCCAAAAGCCATAATCGCGCCTAAGGAAATGAATCACAAACATGAAACGTAACAGTGTTGTCTCTGCACCTTTAAATCGCGAGGGGAATCCCGGGCACCATTTTGTCTCAGAGACGATTAACACTTTCCTGAACTCTGAACTCTGTTTTGTTGAGGATTTTCCGAAATTTGGATTATTCACCATCAGGACAGCTTTACAGGACAGCCATTTTCTATCATCGTGCTTTCGGACTCATTCCCCCCCACACCACACACACATACAATATACCAGACTTTAGACATTTTCTAAATTTACTTACTAAAAATATTGTATATAATTGTAAATATTAGTATCTGGTGCGCTGTAATACTTCCGTGATTTGTTCCCTCAGGCCGTTCATATCTGTGGAAATTTCGTAACCTGAATGTTCGTAAGTCGGGGACTACCTGTATATCGTTGTTATAGCACTTTTCATTTAGAGTTTAACATCTCAGGATGTCATATGGTCCTTAAAGTAATTCAAAATGACATTGATCATCACACTGTCATTTATAATTTGTTTCAGGAACCTCGACACATTTAGCAGATTACATTCAGGCAGCGTACACTATGACTGTGCCACACTTCGAGACATTAAAATACCAGTCAGAGAGGACAGACATTCCCTCCAGCTGCCATCATGAAAACTACACTTCAGCTGATTAAGTTTATTCTCATGTCATATTCAAAAATAAAACCAGGATACATAAAACCAGTCATTTATGCACTTTCTGATCATCTTAGCAGATGATCTCTACTGTAAAGGCATTAGAACTTCAATGATGATGAGGGGGGTAAAAATATTCAGACCTAACATTCAAACATATAAATCAAATCTAATCACTCCTGAGTGTTTGCTCTTAGTTGCAAGTGGGAAATTAATCTGTGACTCAGTCCACTCAGGGTTTGTCTAGACCATATTTCAACCCACCAGGGGCACGGTGTTCTGCAGAGTAGCCTGTTTTAGCCTGTGTTATCACGTACTAACACTGTTGTGACTAAAGAGGCTAAATAGGAATCTCAGGTATAGAAAACTTGACCAACGTCATTGATTAGTAACACCCACATAAACAGAAAATATCACAAAAAAACTTCGAGATTGATGAGTCAGAGACTGAGATCAAGTGCTCAGCTCAGTTCTTGGGTATTTTTTAATCGACATCTTGTGTTGTTTTGTACAATAAGAGAGAATTTCTGCCAAGTGTGACCTCTTCAGGATACAGAGGGGGTGAAGGATAATTCCCAAAGATCGAACATTTCAAAACCTTTAGCAATTTGACAGGATTAAAGTGTTCATCTAAACCTTGGCTGTGAAAAAGGGGTCTGGGAGGGGTCTGTGTAGCGTAGTCATGGGACCTGTTTTTACATTGTAGTGGTTCATCTGGTATCTCGAATGGCTTTATTGTAACTTGAGTATGTCAAAAACAAGTAGGTCTGTTAAATAATCTTAACATACTGTGGATACTGACAGTTTTAATGAAAATACTAAGATTAGTAAATATTCAGAATATTATCGCAAACATAAATAATGAGTTTAATATTTCAGCATCTTTGTAAATAGGTCTGTATAGACAGAACAAGGAAAACATTTAATTTACAGATAAAGTGGTTGCGAAAACCTTGCAGGTTCTGCTTTAAAGACAAAAACTTGAACAGAATGAGGAAACACAGCCAAGGCGAGTTTTGTTTCTGAAATAAATATCTTTCTCGATATTGAGACGATCCCCTTCGGGAAAGCTTCTTTGCATGATATTCTGGAGCAGCCTAGAATAGCCTGCTATCAAATACAGTTCTGCATGGGCGACTGTGTGAGAACGGTACAGGAAATGAAATCCTTTGCTTAGATAGAAGACCACCAAAATGGGAGAAAGTGGCTCTCCTTCAAATATACCAGGAACATGGGTTGCTGCGGAAAGTTCGTCAATGTTCGAGAAAATGTTTTAAAGTTTTGAAATGTTGGAAAAATTGTGTACTTATTAAAAGGGAAATACATATATACAGAGGGTTGCCCAAAAAATATATACACACTTCAACATGAAAAATGTATACATAAAAATTTTATTAATAAATCTTTAGAGACTTAACACTGCACATTGCTGCCATAATTCAATTCAAGTTTTAAAAAAGTCGTGTGTATAAATGTTTTTGGGCAACCCTCTGTATTCTCACATATAGTAACATAGTTCTTTTTTTTATGTTATTTGCATGCAAAATGTTCCGTATTTTAATCAATATCAATCCAACAGATAAAATGTCTAATTTTCACATGTAAGGTATTAAAATCCATAAACAGTAGATATCACTAGTGATATACTGCAGGACTGTCCTGCATTCTATTAGCTTAAAACTTCAGTGTTATCAATCAATTTCATTGATTCCAAGCACCAAACTTTCAGTCCCTCCATTGGCTTTAAAGGATGAAGTTTAGAAGCTGAAAGCCTGAGCACAGCGCATGAAGTGCAAACAGATGAATAAAAACAGGTGTCCAAGGATCATAAATCATGCTACACCTCAGATGAGCCATACCTTGGCAACCTGCAGTGGTCTCTGGTGCTCCACTCCCCCCTGAAGTCTGAAGCCCCATGGCGCTCCACCGGAGAGTGTAATGGTGATTTCCTCCACCACCATGCTTCTGTTTTGCCTCCTGGATCTGGGGAGTAGTTCTAGGGGAAGAGGGCACTCACTTCATCTTTACATGGTGCCCTATGGAGAAGAGCACTCACCCTACAGCTACAGGACTATTCCTGAGACGACTTTCTGTTTTCCAGCCTGAGTCACACAAAGTCACACTCGGGCCCTCTGCTGATTCTCTGGAGCTTTGTGATGGGGCGGAGCGGTAAAGAGCGGAGAAGGAGGGAGAAGCTTGCCACCAATGTCTGCTTACATGGTGGAATTTTCTACTGCTTGAAGGGAGGGCCTACACTTGTCCTGTCACTCAAGTCAGACTGATGTCAGAGATGCGGCCAGGGGGTAAAACAGGGGCACATTACCGACCTAAAAATAGGACCCCCCACTCCTAAATGGTTGACTGACATGTTAACAAAAAAATAACAACAAAACTGTGTTTTTATTTTAAAATTAAGTCCACTTTTGAGTCCTGAACATGTTAAATATTTTATAAAATGTTATTAAAGTGTGAATCTTGAAAATGCAGCCAGGGATTGTTATATAATCTCTTACACAAATTCTTACTCCCGAGGCTTTATTAGGACAAATATGTTATGTTTTATTCAACCTCTTCATTAATAGATCAGAAATAAAAGACGACATACGGTATAATCACCGTCACATTTCATCATATAACTAGGGATGCTTTGATCCCTTTCTCAGACCGGATAGTATAGTACAGTAGACTCTATTATATATAGTAGTATACTCTATAATAGAATCATTCGATAATTTGCAGGTAAAAAAAGTGCAAAAACAAGGTTCTTTTTCAATAGAACAAATAGTAAACTCCTTTAGTCTGACATGTCTGGTACTTGTGGAGCTTAAACATTAACAGTCTTTTTGTCAAGGTAAAGGATGGTTTCTCAACTACTGTATGTTATCGACAGAACTTCACCCCGCAGCTCAAAAATCATTTGTCCCAACGCAGAGTGATGTCACATTGTTCTGTAGTAAACATTATGATCAGACCATAACGCTTCTCCAAATAAACTCCCCTCCCTGCCGAATCAGCGCCCCGACAAGCACTATGTCTCATCTTTTTATCTGTATAAAACAGTTCTATTTTTAAATTGTGAGGATGAGAGAGAATGTGAAAGTGTATACGAATAATTTGTGCTGTGATACTGATGATGTAGGAATGATGAATGATTATCTACACTACTGGGTAACACAGTTGACAATTTCCTTATTGTTGATAATTTCCTTATTGTGTCGCGTAATTTCAGTGGTAGGACTCGTCTGGCTGGCCAGTTCTCATTTCCATAAACAGTTTAACATTTATTGTAAGAAATCATTTAATTAAAATCATAAAGAATCTGTAAATCATATCAGTGTATAGCTGTGTAACATACACTCGATGACAAAGAGCTATTATAGCACTTACGACAGTGTGTTTAAAATATATGTTACAGGGAAGAATGTGATCATGTGATGTGGCTAACTTGGCATTGGCACAAATCAGTACTAAGTCACAGGATGGAGTTCTGTTAGTACCTTAATTGAGAGAACTTTTGTGGACATTAAATTATTTTAAATCAATTAAAAAAAATTTTTTAATTATTATTTAGGCTTTTGAACTAAAAATAATTGTTGTTAAATTTAATAGAGCTTATTAATTATTTTGGAACCCTAAGCTGGGTCCCCTGTGCCAGTTTTAAAAAGTATCATGTAAAAAATTCTCGGGATGATTTGTGATAGTGCACTTAAATTTGACAAGCAAATGAAATCGTTAGAAATCGTTGAAATTGAGGATGATTTCCCAAATAAAGTCTTTTTTATCCAAGAAAGATTTGGAAAAAGTAATCTATGCATTTATCATTTCGAGATTAGACTATTGTAATTCGCTATATTATGGTGCTCAAAATAAAGCCTTAGACAGACTGCAGATGGTCCAGAATGCGGCTGCAAGACTGCTTACAAGCACTTACAAATTCGATCATATTACTCCGGTGTTAAAAGCATTGCATTGGTTGCCTGTTACTTTTAGGATAATTTTTTTATTTTTATTATTTGTATTCAAATCTCTACATGGTTTAGCACCAACTTATATTGCTGATCTAATCCAGGAACAAAAGTCAACGAGATTATTACGATCTCAATCACAGAAACTTCTTGTTGTTCCTCGGTCTAAGATGAGGTCTAGAGGGGATCGCGCTTTTGCGGTCGCCGCCCCTATTTTATGGAATAGCCTGCCTTCATATATTAGGGACCTTCCTATCCTTGGTCAGTTTAAAAGCCATTTGAAGATTTGTTTTTTTAATTTTAGCGTTCGATCAAAGATAAGTGTGTAGGGTGCTAGGGTCATGTGTTGTTTTTTTTTTTTTACTTTATTTTAGTTATATGGGTATATTTTGTCTTTTTCTGTTTATTGTGCTATTGTCTGTACAGCACTATGGTCAACATTGTTGTTTTATTCAGTGCTTTAGAAATAAATTTGAACTTGAACTTAACCCTCAATTGCAAAAGCAAACATGGCAAAAATGGTCAATCTAGCAACGTGACAATTTTCAAGCTAATGTACATAATAATTGTGTGATGTTATAACATGCTTACCATTAAGAGGAAAAATATATTTTTAAAGAAAAATAATTGGGATAAATATACTCATCAACAGTAAACATGGAATGTACCGCAAATTCTAGAATGATTTGTGTCATGTTTATGTTGGTTGATGAACTTCTTGTAATGAGTTTTATGTTTTAAGATGTTGCGTCTTAAAACTATTTTCAACAGAGAGCACAAGGCAGTTACAATTACATGACAGGATCTTCCTGCAAGCCACAATCAGTAATTAATGGAAATGACAATATGGACCTGTACAATTATTTAAAGGCTATTTAGTACAGGTGATATAGGCATACTCTGGTAGATATGTGGAGTTTGTCAATAATGTAAGTATTTACTTTTTAATTTTTTTTTCATAAATAGATTTTGGCATCCTCTTAATGAGATTATTTGTTCCATTATTTGCTGTTAGACAGGATAGATGCGTTTCAATACAAAATGGTACATATATATTAGTTACACATCGCAGTTTTAATCGTAATGTGTCAAAATGAGTGTGTTTTCATTATTATTTTTTATTTTATAAAAGCGTGAGCCCTAACCACAGTGAGTGATGAAATATTACAGTATGTGTCTCTTCTGACCAGGCCGTGTATTTTATTGAGTTACTCATGTTGTTGGAAGCTGCTGCAGTCTCTCTTCTTGATGTTTTAGACAGAACAGTTTGAAAAAAACATGTACAGTAGGCAATACTAAGTACCACATGATTCCATAGCCTGTAGATCCACCTTTAGCAGCAATAACTTGATGTAATTGTTACCTGTTTGACTATCGGTCTCTCACATCGAGGAATTTTGGCCCATTCTTCTTTACAACATTAACTCAGTTTATTGAAGTTTTTGGGTATTCGCTTATGCATACTGTAGCTTTCTTAAGGTCTTTCCACAGCAGTTAAGTTAGGCTGAGGTCTGGACTTTGACGAGGCCATTACAAAACTTTGATTCTTTTAGCGATTCTGATGTAGATTTAATGGTGTACTTCACATCGTTGTCCTATTGCATGGCTTATTTTCGATCAAGTTTTAACTGTCAGACAGATGACTACACATTTACTTCTAGAATATTCTGGTATACCGGAAGGAGGAACTCAATGACTGCAAGATGCCCAGGTCCTGTGGCTGCCCAAAAAAAATAAATAAATAAAATAAATAAAAAAGCCCAGATCACCACCTCTCCACCATCGTGCTTGACAGTGGGTATGAGGTGTTGAGTCTGCGGACATGCTGTTTGTTTTTTTTGCCACACCTTAGCACTGGCCGTTAAGGCCAAACAACTTTACTTTGGTCTCATTTGTCCATAGAATGTTGTTCCAGAAGCTGTGAAGTTTTACGAACCTCAGTCATGCTTCCGTGTTTTTTTGTTGTTGTTTTTTTTAAGACATAAGAGGCTTTCTCCTAGCAACCCTTCCAAACAAACTGTACATGCTCAGTCATCTGTCATCTTCTAAGTGTGTGGCATGGACTTTACCATTTTAAACGCTCAGTGAGACCTGTAGGGTGTGAGATACGGCTCTTTTTAAAAATATATATATATATTTCTTCGAGCATTGCACGGTCTGGGAAGTCCACTCCTGGGAAGATTGGCAATTGTCTCGAATGCTCTCCACTTGTGAATAATCCTTCCCTCTGTAGAATGTTGAACTCCAAATTGTTTGGAAATGGCTTCATAAGAGTCACGTGATGTCAAGTTGGGAAATGGCAGCACGCTAGAGCACGGCCCTGGATACCCACCAGTAATTACATTACTTAGGAGATTTGCTTCGCAAATTCAAACAAATTTCGATTGATAATTTACTTCTTACTTGAAGTAAATAACAGACGACAAGATGACATCTTCCAAGCAGCCAATTCGAGGGGTTCAAACACGCCTAAAAACAACGAGCGCAGAAGCTAGCGACTCCCCGTCGCCAGAGTCAAGTAAAGTTAATCAAAACCCGAATTTGAAAGATCTTTTTGCCGAAATTAGCAAAATGAACTCTACTTTACAAGGGGTAGCAAGTGATGTGGTCACTATTAAAGCGACCACTACGGAACTTAAAGATGCGATTAGCTCCGTGCAGGCCCGAC
>JAOVVA010000041.1:22431774-22442469 GCA_028565275.1 Leiocassis micropogon | reverse complement strand
AGTACATTAACCTAGTTGTTGGATTTTTGTACTTGTATGTTATGTTTAAGAAAACCAATAAAAACTTCATTTTCAAAAAAAAAAAAGGAAATGGCTTCATAACCCTTTCTAGATTTATGTGTAGCAACAATTGCTTATGTCTTTCCCTCTTGGCATTGCATTAACATACCTGAATGCTCCAGACCAGCAAATAGCCCAAACGTCTGCATTTATAGAGGTCTGTACACCTGCTGATGATCAGTTAATCAAGGAGTGATGATTAGCAGCACGTGGCTTCCCCTTTTAAATCCTGTGGAGGTAGTGAGGGTTTTTTTTCTTTGGCTTCATTTTAGCTAAATAAGTAATTTCATGGTGAAAAAAGTTATATGTTGTTCATCTGAGGTTGTATTCTAGGATATTATGTTTTTACACAAAAACAGAATTAAAAGACGGAGTTCTAACTTTTGAACATGACTGTTGGTCGATGGTCAAAACATTAATCAGGCTTAAGAGAATGCAGACACTGCTTGTGTTTAAATGTTTTTATTAAATACTTTCCCATGTTTCGATAATAACAAAGCTATCATGAAGATCTACAGACATTCAAACAAACACTTGATATTTTTTAACTCTTTTTTTTCATTTTTAAATGGTTTTATTAACTGTATGATCATGCAAAAAAAATCCAGCATCCAATTAAAACTCAGAGTATAGTCATATGTACTGTAGAACCATTGTATGGTTACAATGCAATAAATTGAATAGAATCTGGGGAACATACCAAGCTAAGGCTTTGTTAATCTTTTTTTTTTTTTTGTTCGTGATACAGTACATCACTTGATTTTAGCATTTGAAACAGAGCCATTTTCAATTATCTCGAGAATGCAGGTAGCATACATACAGATAGATAGATATTTCCATTGTTAAGTAAAACACAGACAGTGAAAAATATTACCAGAGTAGACATGCATATTTTCCTCCTTCTATCCAACTGCATATGTGATTTTGGTTGGTAAAAGTGAGCGGCCTGTTGGAGACAGTTCAGTTCGCATATCAGAGCTCACGATGTCTAACAGGCATCTTTTCCTACTGTATATCTGAAACACCGTCATCTATTTCTCTCCTCGGGTTCGATGGGTTTTTCTGCTTTTATATTTAATATGGAATAAATAAACCGGGTTGTGGTGTTTTACATAAACGTTCCGCATGGCTGTGTGGACGGACAACGACGGGCCTCAGAACATCACCACACTGGAACTGCGCGCCCCCCCACAACACACACACACACACACACACACACACACACACACACACACACACACACACACAGACACAGACACAGACACAGACACACAGACACACACACAGACACACACACCAGGGTGCAAAACAGGAACACAGTGTGATGGGGTGGCAGGTGTCACAGTGCTGCGCTGTGGACTTCCTGGTGTGTGAAGGACAGGGGATTTATATCTTTTCTTCCCCCCTTTTTAAATTCTCAAGTTGATTTAAGTCCTGATTCTTTGAAGTCACTGATATTCACAGGTAAAACTATGTTACTATAGTGAAGTGATGTCGCGCAGATGATTTCACACTGATACACACACACACACACACACACACACAGATATGCCTTAAAGGGAGCACACTGTGTTTTAGCAGTAACACAGCCATACTGGTGTCAAAACCTACACACGACAACTGCATTTACATGATTCATTGCGACGGATGGACAGAGCAGATGTGCGCATCTGGCACAGCCTAGACTCCGCCTTTCCTCTACAAATGGTCACTGTGTACGTATTTACAGTTTAAAAATATATGATCCAGAATAAACATCACCACTAAGAACACTAAACAGTAAAACAGTACGACAAAGTGTCACGAAAGGACCTACAAGCCTTCAGCATGATCACTTTCTCCATTCCCAGGTCAGCTGATAGTCACATGATCACCAGTTAATCCACTTCGCACTCCCTTTTTTTCTCTATTAAACATGCTCGAGCATCACTCACAGTGAGTCCGGAGACGGAACAGGGAGTGGAAGAACAGACAGTACGGCACACACAGAACACCACAGGCAGTGTGCAGACAGACAGACAGACAGAAACGCACGCACGCACGCAGGGAGTGTAGAACAGCTATGGACTGGAGTCAGGGTCTGTCTGATGACTGCGAGCGATTTTCTAACCTGAAGTTGCAGAAAAGTCCACGCAACGTGAACACAACAGCACGGCGTCTCTTGTGCAAAACAGTATAGGCCATTTCTATTCGATTCAAAGCATGCTTCAGAAGAGTCTAGAGAAAAGTCTAAGCACATGTAGCCAGAGCTCTAAGGTAGCTGATCCAACTGTGGAAGAGAGAAGAAGCGATTTGAAAGCCGGGATGAGGTGAATAGTGTTCAAACCCCCTCCTACTGGATCAGAAGGAGATGATGAACGAGTCTAGCGAGTGTTCTGGAACTTCAGGTTCTAACGAGTAGGAGATTTATACCGCTGCAGGTGGACAAGCAGGAAAGCAAACTGACTAAACACATGTCAGGGTTTGCCGACGTGTGTACGAGCGCTTCTTAAAGCACGGGAAAGCGATGAGTGCCAAGAAAGCATATCACATACAAACACGAACGAACACCCTTGCTCATTTCTTCCTCTCTATAAATATCAGTGTACAACTATATTGAACGTGCCTTGCTTTTAAAAATCTGCTTTTTTGTTTTTTTTGAAAACACAAAGAACTTCCAAATACAGCATCATTCAGGAGATAAAAACAGAGTTACACACACACATACACACGCACGCACACAAAAAAGCCCTACAAGATACTAAAAACCTTCCTACACTCCTCCAATTTTCAACCAAATCAAAAGGATTGCTAAAACAATTTCATGTTAAAGTCTAAATTCTACACTTTGGTGATATTTTCTTCTGATATTACGTAAGAATTTAGTTTAGCTCCTTAAATACCCCAACCCATACCATTGGTTTGCTGAAATCCACTATACACATATTAACAAACAGAAGAAAAAGGAAAGAAACACCAGCAGCCACTAATAAAGTGGGCTTCCCTTTTAAAAATTCACATTTCTGATTTTAAACCTCCGTCACTTTCAGCCCTGTGAACGGTGTGAGGATTGAACAATCTCAAAACTGTACAACATATTAATACTTGAAACACTCTTGCTGAACGACGGGCAGAAGAGATGGGCTCATGGGTAAAGGATGAGACAGCGCCCCCTGTGGGCATCAGAAGCATGCAGCATTCGGAGGGCGGAGCCGCTGCCATCACTGGGCCCCACGTCTAGCTACGTTTGGACTGAAGTGGTGCTGGCCTCAGCTGGCTTTAAAATTTTTATTTATTTACTTATTTAAAACTTTGTTGCTTAATTTTTTTTTATGCTTTCTCTTCCGGCCGGGCCCTTGGCACCAATCCGACCACTGAGAAGACATGCTCCAATCATCCAGGCAAGCTGAGAAAGAGACATTTTGCATTTTAGTTGAGCTTTTACACAAGACAACTTATTTTTTTCTTTAAAAAAAACAAAAAAAACAAAATGAAAGGCCCTATACGAGGCAATTTTTGGGAGATATTTTTGTGAGAATTTGTAGACGGGAATCCTGGTATTCAGGGACTATAGTCACTGACAGTGGACCAACACCAGCAGATGACATCAGATTGATTTGGCTTCGCAAACCACCAGTGACAAAAAGTTTATACTGGACCTCAAGCAGTTTTGAATGGATTCTGTGCCTGTAAAAAGTCTTTTTTTAGTTTCAGTCTTTAAATTTTGAGATACTGAATTTTGGGTTTTCATTAGCTGTAATCCATAATCATCAAAATAAAAAAATAAAAAAAACACTTGAAATATAAACAGTCTGTGTCTAATGAATCTATATATTATATGAGTATCACTTTTTGAATTAAATTACTGAAATAAATAAACTTTTCGATAATATTCTTATTTATTTAATGCACCTGTAAACAACACTATTTTATTGCTTCTTTTGAGAAGTCTATTGTATTCACAAGTTCCCTCTTACACAGCGGTTTCAGTACATTCCCAATACTGAAACAGGAAGTAGCATTCAGCCCAAACACCAAAGGGGAAAAAAATAAATAAAAAGCTTTCGGCCTGGTTAAGGACAGCCACGATCATTCACTTTCTGCTGGGTGAATGTGTATGAAACGTGGACTGCCATGCAAGTGGTGTACCTGTGCCTGATGTAGCTCATTGTAAAGGGGCCGCAGGTGCTCCCGAGCAGTGGAAGTGCACATTGAGCCACTTGGAATCACGGCGGTGCCACACGCGCGTCTCCTCCGACTGGCAGCTGCGTGGGCGGCCCTGGCTGTCAATGTACTGAGTCAGGCGGATGTAAGCGATGCAGGCTGCATCCTCTCCGATCAGGTGCACATGAGGGTTTAAGATGGTGGTGTGCACTGGCTTGCTATTCTTACTCAGGACTGCAGAGAGAACGAGAGAGAGAGAGAGAGAGAGAGAGAGAGAGAGAGAGAGAGAGAGAGAGAGAGGGGGAAAGGGAGAAAAAGAGAGAGCAATATTAATAAACTCACTTCCTCTCAAACAATCCTCCAGGATTCAACAGACTATTTTTTACTGTTTTTTTTTGGTCAGCTCATTGAATTCTTGAAGCTGTCCAAGACAAAGTACAATCCCAGACAGACGGTGTGTGTGTGTGTGTGCTCACTCACGGTTCTCAAAGTAGAACTTGTGAAAGTCCATGCCCTCCACTAGGTTACCCAGTGCCTCAGGCTCAAAGGAAGTTAGTCCAGGGTCACAGATTCTCCTGAAACAAGAGAAACCAAAGAAGCAGGCTAAAAGATGTAGATTTGCTACGTGTGTGTTGTCTGCATGAACTAAACATAAAACATTCCAGCACTATGAAGAATAAAAACTCATTGATATCTCACAGAAACATTCTGCTAGGAAAAATTCTTTATAATTTAAAAGAAATTGCGCTCACAAGAGTGTGAACTTACGTATAGGCCTCAAAGTCCCCATTGTTGATGGCTTCAATCAGCTGTTCAGTAATCTTGATGATTTCCTGCTTGCGTGCTGATGCCAAAAGAGGACAGTAAAAAAAATAAAAATAATAAACAGGTAAATTAAATATCCCAGTACTGTACAAAACATGCATGCTTATAGATTCTACCCCACTCAATAATCAGGCTACACAATCACTAATGCCTGACTGACTGCCTACAACCTACACAATCACTAATTACCAACTACGGGAGGTATCTGAGCCTTAACGGAGTTATTCCTCAAGTTATTCCATAAAAAAAAAAATAATCTGATCATCCAAATCTGAATTTGATCCTCGATTGGTTAAAAAAAAAAAACAAATTTCCGGCCTCCGAGTGGCGCAGTGGTAAAGCGCTCGCCCCATCATCCGGGGAGCGCTGGTTCGAACCCCGGGTGATGCTGATTGGCCGAGCTCTCTCAGGGGGGAGGGATGAGGAGAGGTACTTGCGCTCCCACATTAATCATGGCTCTACAGCCAATCAGGGGCATCTGTGAGCTCGCGCACGCGGAAGGAGCGGCTAGCGCTTCCCTCCGAGTGTGTTACTCCGCCCCTAATGGTGCGTGAGCAAGCAGTTCGAAAAGATGCGGTCGGGTGACGTCACGCGGTTCGGAGGAAAGATGGTATAGTCTTCGCCCTCCCGATTGAGTGGTAGTAGTATCCTTAAATGTGGGAGCCCTCTAGTGACGGGGAGAAATTGGCTACGACTAATATTGGGGAGAAAATTGAAAAAAACCCAAAAAAATAAATAAATAAAATAAATAAATTTCCAACAACTGCTTCACTGGGTTAAAATGTGTAAACAGCAGTAATATAAAGAATGCATGTGAACTGAAAATTAATTGCAAAGTTTAAACATCACAATGCAAAACAGAAGCTGTACAGTGTTAGATATGAGCTTCATTTCTGAGTAAAAAAAAATCTTTTTTTTTTTGCCCACACACAAATTATATTTTACCCACGCAAACACACTCTAGTGCTTACAAGTTGTATTTTCGCTTATTCAAACTCACTCTTCAAGCCCTGCTCTACATCCATGTCAGAGCGAGCACAGTCTTGGGCATTTTTTCCATGCCAAGATGACAAAAGATTATTTGTTTACAATACTGTATGCATGTTTTAATAAATAAATAATAAAAAAATAATAATAAAAAAAAAAACACAATTTGAAAATTTTCATTATATGCAATGGGAATCCCAGGTTCAAATCCCACGACCACCAAGTTGTCCCTTAACTGCTCAGATGTACTGTATAATGAGATAAAAATGTAAGTCGCTCTGGATAAGGCGCATGTTAAATACCATAAATGTAAATGTAAAAGGATAACAAAAGTATATTTGTCTCCCATACATTGGTGATCTAAAGCAAAGGTCTGGTCTGTGACTCAAAACACTGTGATCCAAACTGAGAGTTTTATGATCTGTTGCAAATGTAGACAGTCCACTTGCCCTGGCTGTATACTAGTCTATGGGAAAACTGAGACAAACGATGCACAGTATAAAGAACCTAAACGACAGAGAACACTCAGGGTTCCAGTTTGTATTAGGAAAACACACACATGACACATTCCACAAGCTTCCATTGCGTCTCAATAATTCTACCGTCTGCAGTCTAGCACTTACACTGCTGTGAGCTGCTGCCCCCTGCTGCTGCCATGGGGGCCAGGACAGGTACAGCAGGGCATGAGCTCTGCCCCCTACTGCTCCATGCAATGCGCTTTGCATTAGGCTGAGTGGTTGCTGCAAGGCAATGAGACAAATCCAGATCTACGGCACACTGTACGCACTCGCATGCTCAGCCATGACAAACCAAAACTGTCAAGTCACACCTGCTACAGAGACTCTCACTCTCACACACACACACAAAAAACCCACACTGAATCCTATTGCTATTCACAGCAAAGCACAGCACAACTCTGCAAAGAGCCTGAGAGAGTTCTGGTATGTAGACAGCAGCAAGAGTAATCTTCACAAGACTCAGAACACACAGGCATGTGATTTCAGAGCAGAAACAGGGCAGTACACTAAGCAGGCAGTAGGTGGCAGCAGTCATCTGTACACAGTTTTCTTAAATACATGAGGAACAGATTGTACAGGAGTGGCAGTGAAAGCATTTTAGACTAGAGGCTGGGACTGCACATGGTAGACATTAGCAGAACTACACCGCAGCATCGAGAGAGAAGAGTCATGAATCAGAGCAAAGGAAGCTGAGACTGATAAGCATGACGGCTTGGAAATCCATAGCCTTTTCCCGAACTGTTAATTTGTCTATCAATTGTGTCAATTTTAAGAGATGATGCATCTTCAGAAAGTAAAGGAATATGGCATATTTCAAGCTGCAGTCCCCTCCCCCCTTTAAAACGCAATGGTATGTGATTGTGCTGGATCTGGCATCATGGGCTTTATAGGCATTTTTATTACATTGGAAAAATATTTTTATTGTCAGCATGGGTAACAATACATACAGCACCTACAGCAGACGTTTAATGTAAAGCTTATGTCAAAACATCAGTTATCCCCAAGGAGGGCACTGAGGGCTGTGCTGCAATCTTTTCTTGCAAGTGAATCTTAGAGTGAACGAACTGTATCTGCTTCACACCGGATCGTGGAAACGCTCCACAACTGAGCTAATGGTGATTAAAAACCGAAGTGGAGCATCATTTCTGTACAACTATACTATACTACATCTAAAAACTAAAGCTGTTGGCATTACCAAAATAACACTAGTTAAAAAAATAAAAAATCTGATATTACAACCTTGGATTGCGAGTAACTCGGTCTGTGAGCGTTTTGCAAGACGAGCAAAATCTTTTGTTCAAAAACTTTAACTTAATAAAAAAGCGAGTAGTACGTATGCGCTTTGTCTGCCGAGCATCAAGTGATCACAACTGAGCCAATGGTTCTTCTCTCTCTTGTGCTGTGGGATTGTGGGTAATCGTCTACCATGTTCAGTCTCATTGTGCGTGCATCACTCGTATAGTCAACATCCGTTTGTGCGTCTACTGTTTATTACAACATTGTGACCACGTTTGTCTGTGTGTCAAAAAAGCTGTAGCAGGTTAAAAAAGGCTGTAGCAGTGCAAGAGGTAAATCTGGTTAACGACAATGCAATGTCACATTTCCGCAAAATCCTCAAAAGGAGGAAAATGTCGTTAACGAGGTTCTTTGTTAAAGAATTTAATGAAAAAAATAAATAAACATGTACGGATATAATGGACATTAAAAAATAGGGATGTGGAATTGTTGTGAGTGAGGACTACGAGAGA
Organism: Leiocassis micropogon; assembly: GCA_028565275.1. Taxonomy (NCBI): domain Eukaryota; kingdom Metazoa; phylum Chordata; class Actinopteri; order Siluriformes; family Bagridae; genus Leiocassis; species Leiocassis micropogon. The sequence goes on along the minus strand of JAOVVA010000041.1, from coordinate 22,434,188 downwards.
AACTAGGTAGAGATTAAGGTTCAGCTCTTTGTCAGTTAAGGAGACTTACTGGGAGGTGGGATCAGGGGAGGAGGCGACTCCTCAGACGCACTGCATTGGCTGAGCACTGCGCTGTCGCTGTTAACTCTGCCAACTGATAATTACAGCCAATCACAAAAAAAACAAAACATGCAACATGCTTATTTCGCCATTTCTTTTACGGCAACTGGTACGATTAAAGATTTTTATAGGACTCGGATCAATTGTTTTGCATATGGATTGTGCTTAACCGACCATGAGTGTCCAGATTAAAAAGCATAACATAAAAACATAGTCAGTGACAGTTTGTGACATTTATATGCGTCCCTGTTTCATTTAATGATCAGAAGACCTTTAAAAAGCCGAAAGGCGATATTTAGGCTTTGACACTTAACTAAAAACAATGTAAGGTTTTAGGCTTTGTACAAGACTAAGTACGGTTGAGCAGAAATGAGTTTTTAAAGTCACAAACCACCAGCTCACAATCAATCACATTCAAAACACCGCAGGATGACTAAAAGCTCTACAGACGCCGCCTGTTGATACCAGTAACTGCTAAAGAGACCAGGGAAGGTGGGACCTGCCTATCAAATTGATAATTAGCTGATGAACACAGGGGTTTGCCTTTATAGACGGTTCTCTCACACTACTGCAAATTCTTTATTACTTTAAAGTCATTAAACTGTAGACAAAATGTGATGTCATTGTTCTGGTACAAACAGGAAATCACAATTTGACCAATAAACATCTACTTAATGTTATTATTTCCAGGTACACTCTTCCAATACTTAAAGATGACCATGTGTATCGCTCCAAATATCCATATCTGTATCCAAACCTGAAATGAGACTGCCCTAATGATTACCTAAGGCCTGATGGACAGGAAAACATTGGACAAAGGCCCTGATTTAAAAAATGCCAACACTGTCAGCATGGTGTGTGAATTCTTGCTCTGATGGTTCCTTAACCCAAAACAGCTGCATCACTCCAGTTCATAAGTGGTCTTTATTATTCCTTAATTATTGTGCATGGGACTGATCATGTTTAATCTCGCTCACAGTGAAGGTTTTATTTTATTCTGTTCACTTTAATTTGTGCCCACCCACAATATTTATAAATGAGTTTAGATGGTTCGAGTAGACTTGTGCGAATGTGGTTCAAGCCCCAGCTCTACCAAGTTGCCACTGTTGGGCCCTCAAGCAGGACTCGTATCTCTGTCTGCTCCAGGGCTACTGTATCCTGGCTGACCCTGTGCTTTGAGCCCAGCTAGGACATGCAAAGAAAGAATTTCTCTTGGACACACCTTCTAATTCCATGGTCTATACTGATTTTCATTTCTTTCTACATTGTAAAACAATGAAGAACTATTCCAGAACAGCCGACCTTTATGTCTTAAAATAACAACTGACTCTGGTTTTTGTTGTTACTTAATTACTTGATGCTGTATGTATTATTTCATTGTTTCGATTCAAGTGATTTAAATCGTAAATTTTATTTAAATATATTATTGTTCTAGAATGTAGGAAATAAATGCTAAAACAAACAAACAAAAAAAAAACAGAAAGTGTGTCCAAACTTTTGATGGGTACTGTATCTGACAAGAGCTTAACTTAATTTAAACCACTCTGTCCCTGATCATACAGTCACCCAAAATGATAAATCCAGCACCACATATTTGTGTTAATGAACGTGGTCCCTGTTTGTCCTATAAGCTTCACATCTGTCGGTTCAATTGCACACACATGCACACCAAAGTGAAAACCTCTTGCTCATAAAACTTCACCAAGGCTCTTGAAATGGCAGCTCTGATGTACACCTCTAGTCTCTAGCAGACGACCGATGAGGCCTTTTTGTGAAACATGATAGAAAACACACCTCCTTTAACACATGTACACAGGGTTTGGATTATACTCACTCACTTCAGTGTGTGATACAGCAGTAATTAAACATTTCCAATATAAAGGATGAGTGTAAGCATATTACTTGATTACTTGATAACATATTACTGAGAGACCCAGCAAGTGAGAGTGAGTGCAAGAGAAAGTGTAGGGGATTGTGGGAGTGTGTGATGCAAACTGAAAGTCTGCTCTGTCCAAGTCCACGTAGTCTCACTCTGACACAGAATAAAGAGATCTTTGGGATGCTCTGCTGTGACGTAAGCAGTACGATTGATTTGGCTGAAAGAGTGGGAAGATTAAATTGACACTATTTTTCCAGGTTCCTCCCAGCGTCCTCAAGTAGACATGATGTGTCCAAACTGTCCTTCTATACTTTTCACTGTTGCTTAACAGTAAAAATTTTTATACCAGTCAGTAATATTTAGACAGTTGTTCAAGGCGAACCGGGACTTTTCAGAATAACAGATATCTATATATAAAAAAAAAATAATAATAAAA
>JAOVVA010000041.1:22421076-22431674 GCA_028565275.1 Leiocassis micropogon | reverse complement strand
ATCCCCTGCTACACTAATGCACTTATCCAAGTGTTTCTCTAGTGCTTGGATACCATCAGGGTAAATAGTTTGTTTTTATTTTTATTTAAAATTTTTCCAGGTTTCCTGGTTACAAAACAACACTATATGTTAGCACCCTAGAGGTTCCACTTACTGTACTTGATGGTCTGGTTATTAACTTAACCAGGCAAAATACACACCAGTGCTAGAATATATGCATATTGAGATAGACATGTCTATTACAGGCTCAATGTCTCTGATATCCAGGCTAACTGCAGCTTTACACCAAGCACTGGATCTTTAATATGACCGTAATAATGTAAAAGGTTGTACTAATACTACACAGCACCTACAATATATTTAAATCTCTCTCTGTCTCAACTCTATGGTGCTGATTCATAATCATCACTAATTCATCTGTACCCGGTTTATCCTCCGGGACTTTAATGTAGCGTCCCTTATTTACTGTCTCCTTTCCCTGGTGCCAAATGAAGTAAAAAGTTGGCAACACTACTTCATAAATTCATAACACTGTTCATTTTATCCCAGTCAAATATCTATCTGCAGCCTAAGATGTCTAATCTGTGCTCAAGAGAAGAGAGAAATAAAACATGCAGATTACATGAAAGGTTGATAGTGTACCTTTCCTACCTTTCATGTCCTCCTCTTCTGTAGTGTTACAACTCTCCATGGATCCCTGTAACGAGACAAAGGAAACAAAACAAAAAGGACAGACAGAAAGCAAAGTTAAAAAGGTCATTTTAACATGTAGGATTTTATTAAGTTTGGCAGATACACAGACAAACGGACATACACACACACACACACACACACACCCACCACACAGGGACACCCACATAACCATGGTCGAATACAGTTCCTCTGTGGAACACACCAAGGCCTGCACAAACCAGCCATGTCCTGAGAGAAGGCAAGCTCAATAAGCCAAGCACCACAGCACATTTAGTAAATGTGACCTGGACAAGTAAGGAAGAGGGAGCTGTGTGGGTGTGTTTTTTCTTTTCCCCCCCAAAGTCTTTACGAGTTCATTAGTTAGTCGGGGGTTTCAGTAGGTAGGCGCAAAGTTGGGTTCCTTGAATACCAAGTCAGCCAACTAAATTAATTAAACCTTCCTATTTCATTTGCAGAAATGAACTGTTTTAACTGGTTCAACTCCATAAATTGGCTGATTTGCAATTCAAAGTGAGCTCTGGATGGTTCGTTTCTCGGAGTGGTGATGGTATATTATTAGTGGTGTTAGTGGTGAAACTGCAGAGCGCTACGGAACTGGCAGCTGAAGCCGCTTACCTTGACGCCGTCGGCTGGGTTGTGCACGACAGTGGTCTGTGGTTCCTGAGAAAGGCAGGAGACAGTTTACCATGCACAGGAGGGGGGGCAGAAGGGGGGGGGGGTTAGACAGAGCCCCAAACGCCGAATCTAACAGCTTAAAACTAGACCGCAGCTAATACTAATGCCAAGTGCGGAGGCTAGAGCACACACAGCAGGGGATGAAAGACATTCGCACTAGGTGAAACCTATAGATCTACATACAGCTGCTAGGACTGATAACGGTTTCGGTATGTAGTGCGGCCCGTTCACAAGGCTCAAACACAACGGCCTGACACAAAGCACAAGGACTCATTGTACAAGGACTCATTTAACAAACAGTGAACACACTCCTGAGAAACACACACACGCGCGCACACACGCGCACACACGCGCGCGCACACACGCGCGCGCACACACGCGCGCGCACACACGCGCACACACACACAGTCTAACAAGCACACAAAACACAACAGAAGATGCAGTCCCTTCATAGAATGACCCACTTTCTGAGAGAAATGTCTCAGAGTTTCTGCCCCTATCTATGCTATCTGCAAGAATGAGACAAATAGATCTGTGGTGGTCAAACAACAGGTGTTGTTGAGGACTGTGACCTAATAGTGAGAGCAGCTCAGTTTCATAGCCAGAGGGCTTCTCTTGTGTCTCTCTGATGGAATTTTGTTCATAATTTTTTCATATAACTTCCCTTTAGCACTGATTACCACAGTCTATTTAATAAATATTTTTTTCTTTTTGGATCTGATTCCACCTGTTACAAGAGATTAAGTGCAAATGTTTGCATCATTTATGCTATTTCAGTGGGGGAAAAAAAAGTGCAAATGAACTGGAGAACAACATAAACCAAAAAAAAAAAAACACAACAATCCTGCAGTGACCCTCCCACTCTACATTTCTAAAAAACGGCAGTGTCAGGTTGCAGAGTTACATGACTGACTGGTATGTGAAAAAGGTGAGCTCCGTCTGCATTAATGATACAAAAGCAGATGGATTAGAGTACCATATATAATAATATATTTCTATGAACAAATTCTAAGAAAATATTCCGTCCCCCCCCCCCCCCTCCGCCCATAAAGACATGCAAACTCCTGCAGTCAACTCTTGGTACAGGACCGCTGTTTCATATTACAGCTGGAGGAATAATAAGGAACTGCATCCTCTAAACAAATTAGATTATTCTGCTTCCTAACATAAGCGAATCCTGTTTCACCTATACATCCTGGCAAGCTACTAGATACTAGCGAAAGCTCATATCTAGCATAATTATAAGACATACTGTAGGCTTTTATTTTGTACCAAAAACAACTGCATAAATTGTAAAAAGTGGAATTGTAGAGAAGGCCATTCATTAGTCGTGAACACCTTAAATTTTACATTAAATCTGAATTTGTGGTTTTCACAGGTGGAGCATAAGAGGAGAAACAGGACTCGAGGATGAGATTCAGTTCACTTGTTAAATTCATTAAAAACGCTAGCAACACCACACATTGTTAAACCCAGGACAGGAAGGAGGGGTGATACAAAGTTGGTTAAGGTCAAAACAAAACAGATGAGACAAGCTGGTGGAAAAACAAAATATATACACCACTGAACGGAAATGTGGAAAAATGGAGTTGCGAAATCAAACACGAAGAAAGCAACAATGAAGAAATAAAGAGAGATGAAGTACCATTGGTGCTGTGGATGATATGCTGCTGTCTTTGGTGCTGCTGCTTACTACACTGTTTTTATTGTTGTTTGTCTGCGGCTGGGGCAAAAAAAAACAAAAAAAAAAACAACACAGTGGAAAAATGAATTCTGTTCAATTGATTAGCCCAAAAGTACACACCCTTACAGTGTGTACGAAGAGGCTAACTTTCTGCTCAAGTTACACAGCACGTTGGTAGATTCGGCCCTGCTTTCATAGACTGCAAGATAAATTTAAAAGCAGAAATAAAATAAGCTGTCTTTCCCTTCAATAACATGCACTGATGTAATTAAGTCTAATTCTGATAGGTTTTAATTTCTTTTTTGTGTGTGTGTGGCTCCTTAAATTCTCACAAGATACAGAATAACTAACTTGGGAGTCTAGAACGAAAAAGCAGCACTAGTGCTTCAGATGTGGACAGAAACGGCAAAATGGCAGGAGCCATTAGCATTCAAAATAAATAAACAAACAAACAATATGACGTTTAAAAAGATTGTCCTAAATCATGAGGGGAAATGTCAGAGTAAATAATAAATTGTGATGCTCCTGCAGAGAAATTATCTGGTACCTACGGAGACACAAAAAATTTACTTCACATCAATTACATCTACCAAAACACTTATAAAAGTCTATAATTAACATCATTATACTGAATATCATGGAAGACATTGTGAAGTCTCTGTGGAGGAATGCTACAGGTCCCTGACAGTCCACTTGTGCATGCAGTGAAAGTTATTAAAGTGAAATTAATAAAAACGTCTTAACCGTTGACATCAACGAAAGAAAATGGAAAATAGTGTAATTCTAAATGGGGGGTTAATTATTTTCACCAGTGTTGGACTTTGTCATTAGAAGACATGACTACATGTGATGCTGACTGACTCCACACAGCCTATGCATGTGATGTTTCACATCATCTATAAATTAAAGCTCATTAAAGTTCTTTCCACAGAAAAACTGTTATATTGGTTCAGTACCTGTAGTCAAGCCTCATTTATTATTATTCTGTCAAAATAAGGAAAACAATGGTGACAACACAAGTGGCGTTCAAGTAAAACCAGGACTTTTAATTGTGCAGAACCCAGTAATAAGAGTGAAAACTCCATTTATTTCTCCATATAATCTCCTGCTACATCAAGGTAGAAAGTTCTCTTAATATGCCACGATTGAATTGCCTGCTTCACGTCTGAAATGCTGGCCACCCATGGCCCGAGAGGACAGGACTGAACGAGGGATGTGGCATTAACTCCCGGCCGAGGTCCTGTAATGTGCAAGTGGTATTTGTGAATGATTGTGTCAGATGTGTCTCTACTGCAAGCTGGCAACATGTTATCTGCTATCCAACTCGCTGAATGTTCACAGGAACGACTGCAGAGCCACCTTTGTTGGTACAGTCGCTTATGGACTTCTTTAAAATGTTTGCACAGTCCAAATGTTTCTAAGAGTCATCATTGTATTGTCCTTGAAGTCTTCTGTAAATGTCCAGCGCTTTTATACCTTTATTTATAAGCAACCTCATGACAGGTCCCAGTTTGACTTGAAAGCCCCATGTATTTAGGCACTTCTGACATCCTTATATGCTGTCCTGCTATGTTTGTTACACAAGTCACATAATAAACAAGATGTCTAAATAAACTAAAGTAAATTAAAAAAAATAGAGAGGCACAGTTTCCCTTTCATAAAATTATGAGACAATAAATAAAATAAATATCAATTTTGAGCTTAGCCATAAATTAATAAAGACACCATGGCGCGTTTGTATGTATCGAGCGGTGTGTGACAGTCTCTGATAAAGTGCTTCGCTTTATTACCTGAAATGCCGCAACCTACAGTAACTAAGCCACAATCTGTTTGTGTGATGGTGGGAAGAACAGTATACAAGGAAGAAAGAGAGTAAAAGTAAGTATTTGTGTGTGCTGGGCCGGGCCTGATCTCGTGCAGCTGAAGCAGAGGTAATGGTTAGTGTGCATTGTGAGATGATCGCACATGCATAGGTAAAAAATATACGAGCCTGGCAGAAAGCCTGGACCATCAGCCCTGACTCAATGTGATGATCTAATTAGCATTGCTAAATATTTACTGTTTTGCACAATTAGTTCACGTGCACATCCAAATATTCATGATTTACCACTATAGCTCCCAGCGCACATACATCTCCCTCGCTGATAAAATCTGTCACTGTATTAAGTCAGGTAATATACAAAACCAAACAAACACTCAACTAGCTGCCACTGAGTGCTCCTGTTGCCTACTAACCAAAGACAGAACACATCTTATTATAAATCCATATACTGTTTATGCTTCTATTCTAATAAATGAGGAAAAATAAAAGTAATAATAATAATAATAAAATAAATAGTATTAAAAAAAAATAAATAAATAAAAAAAAAAAAAATAAGGATTTCAGGAGTAACAGTAGTGGGATACTGTGTTGAATGTCGGATATACTTGGCTAGAAAAGATCAGCACGATGTAGGCCATCAGAAGCCCGGGTGAAATGAAATAAAAAGAGCAAAAAATAACAGCAAACAAACAACAAAAAAACGAAAACATGACTTCCGCACTTCTGAGCACTCTCACCAGGCCACAGAAGGCTCTGAGATGCTCTCATTACAGCATGGAATGATAAAAGGTCCACTAAGTAATAAACTAAATGTTTCCTGGATCAAAACAAGCACTCCTGCATTATAAAGAACACCCACTTTGCTTTGCTGCATCGACTGGGCGTGCTGACAGCATTTCCTCTGCTTCAGTCTTCCTAACCACTAGGCAGCGCTGATCTCTTATGACTTTTAAACGGGAAGCAACAGCAACATTCATCTTAGTGGACCTTGAAGGTTTATGTGGTGTGATATGCACAGATAGGCATGCACGCGTCTATGTGAAGGGGATGGCTGTGATGTCTGGTCCAACAGAAACAAAAAACAAAAAAAACTGAAACATCCAATGAGACAAAAAATAATAATTGCACCGGCATCTCAACCAATTAAAGAAAAAGCAAGAAGAGGAAGAACATGGAAAAGTGAGGGGATACACAGAACAGATCTCACCATCAAACAAACACTGGAGCTTGACTTCCTTTTCTGAACAGTGTGAAACAGAGGAGGTAAAAAAAAAAAAAACCAAGATAGAGTAGGAGCACAGGGGGGGAAAAAAAACAAAGCCAATGAAAATAGGGATAGAAAAATAATCGCTGTGCATTAGAGGATCTTTTAGAGAAAAATCTAAAGAGGAGGAGGAATAACTACAAATACCTTCAGGGATGAATGAGGAATAAATGTGTTTATTTAAATTATATATAAATATATCAGTCGATCTCTATGTAAACAAATTCCACTCAAGCGCACTCAGTTCATTGTAAAGCGCAGGTCTCGCTCTAACTGATGTTCACTGCATGCACTGGGACTAGGACAGGGAAGAGCAGACCTGACTTCCATCAACACCACTTACACCTGATCTCTGCTTTAACCTCCAGCAGAGGCTGAAAGGAAGGAGTCAGGGAAGGAAAGAAAATAAAAATAGTAAAAGATAAAAAGACAGATAAAGTGGAAAAATAATGAAAAAATGGGCAATAAAGAAAGAAAATGGAAGGAAGAAAGGTAAATAAACAAAAAGAAGAAAAAGAAATAAACAGAAAAAGAGGGAATGAAGAAAAAAAGATTTGAGAAGAAAAAGGAGAATGAAAAAAGCCAGAGAAAAGAGGGAATGAAGAAATAAAAGAAAGCTGCCAGCACTTTAAAATGTAAAAGATTTTTTTTTTGTAAATCAGGTCTTAAAAATAAAATACTTTTTTTATGATAAAAATTAAAAATCTATTTTTAATTTTTATGTCTTTAAGGCAGAAAAGTATATAGAAACCTACATACTCAAAGGGAAACGGGGATGAAGAAAAAAGATAAGAGAGACAGTAAGATAGAGACAGAAAGCAATAAAGAGAGATAGCAAAAGTGAGTGTGTGTGACAGAAAAAGAGAGAGAGAATGAGGAGTAGGAAGCTGGAGCTTACCTTCACTCCATCAGACTTTTTGTTCAGTAAACTTTTGCATGCTGAAAAACAAAGACAAAATACACCGTTTAAGACACAACATCTTTTAATGATCAGTAAAAATGCTGCCGGAAAAAAAAGCACTCTAAATAGCTGTGTCTCCTGAAGAACACGCTGCCAGAGGAGACTGAAGATGAGCTAGTCCACGGTTTCCTTAGTGTGGACATTAGTGTTACAGCTGCAGTGACCCAAAGCTGCTGGTCTCCTCACTACCATCTAATACAAGCTACATGTTACATTATACATTTGCATGCATATAGTTAAATGTTCCCCTGGAGAAACAAGCTCTCTCTCTCTCTCCCACACACACACACGCACGCACGCACGCACGCACGCACACACGCACGCACGCACACACGCACACACGCACACACGCACACACGCACACACGCACACACGTAACACTAAAATGTTGCTTACACAGGAGACAGAAATGAATAGTCTCTCCTCACAGACATTTTACAAAACTATTACTTAGACTTCACTTTTGGTGAATCCTAAAATTCTCTTACCTTCCAATTGGCAAAAGGTAGGAAGAGAGGCAAGAAAAAAAAAGGTTGAGATTAGAAGCAGTAAGTCATCTGTGTTGGGAAAAAAAAGTTTTTTTTCCTCCATGCTTGGTCCATGCAGCGAGGTAATTACTGCCTCGACATGCAGATCTGGATAACAAGCAGAAATCTGCCTCCAGCGGGTCGAGGCGTACCAGGCCCTTGTTTAACATGCAATAATCAGGCAGGCGTCTTACTGAACCCTAACACTGAGGGCAAGTCGAAGATGTAGGTTAAGGTCAAATAACCCACTTAGAGTGTGAAGTTAAAAATTAGACACTTTCCGGTGACATCTCAGGGGTGTCAAAGATGCGGCCTGTGGGACATTTCTAATCTGGCAAGTGAATTATAATATTATATATATATATTATATATATTTTTTAAATGTAAATGTTTTTTCCAGTCCATAATTAGATAAAGTGGCCCATAAGAACCCAAGGTGACATAAGTGTCACAAACACTCTACAGTAAATGTTCTACAAAGCTCCTCATTCAGCTTCATCACTGACACTTGAATTTGTGTACCCATGACATAATTTCCAAAACGGTGGTATGCCTGTGTAGCACGTGACACAACCAGGCTAAAAACAATAAATATATATATTTTTTTTTACTGAAAGTAAGTTTCATCCTATTTAACACATTTTTAATGGTTTTCTAAAATATCAATTTCATATTTAACCTGTTGTAATGACATTTCTTGAATAAATTGACAAAACATATCAAGAAAATATCGCTGTGAGATGTCACACAGGGCTTTTAAATTTTAAATTGTCAGGGAAAATGACGTGACATCTTTCAAAATGTGTTTCACATGGTCTGGTTTGTGTTATATCCTCCATAATGTTCCTTAAAGGAGAAATGGGTCTGGGTTCTTATGGGTTAAGAAAAAGTGCTAGTGTCTGTTCCTCCACTAGGGGCAAATTAGAGCAATAAACTGGCATATTCTGAGCTACTGACATGATGTGCTTATGATTAATTTCTAAATTAATTATTTATGGTTTTTAAACAAATATATGCTCCAATATGCTTTTAGTGTGTAATTAATTTTACAAATTATATTGATTTTCCCCAACTTTAATAATTACAGGGCTAGCCTGCTTCAGTTCCAGGTTGTAATGCTACAATATGTAGAAAAGTTCAAAGGAAGTGAATACACACCCAGTACTTTGCAAAAGTATTGGCCACCATATTATCTGTAGTACAAATGTTATGTCTATCATGTCTCTATCATGTACAATACCGTCCAATCTCCAAACATTCCTTAAAAATTTATTACAGAAGTAACATTACAGAAGAATATTTGCATGGCTGTAAAACATATGATATGCATATGAACAGTTTTCAGATGGGGAAAAAAAACTCCCATCTGGGGTTTTGGATTAAGTTAGTAGAAGGCTGCTCATCCCAGCACATTCAGTAAAACCTCTAGCTGTTTTATTTAAAGGATTGCACAACATTACTGATTATCCTACACTACTGATTATTTTCAAGCAAAGAAATCCCACACCAGATATTGACTGTGTTTATTTTATTACTCTTTTATAGAACCTTTTTTATATACCTTTATAGAAGTTTCTTTTATGTAGAAATGTTTTCAAAAGCATCTTTTCTTAGAACATTTGTTTTTGCATGTTCCCAAGATGTCTGCACAGTACTGTAAAAAAAACAGCTTTTGGTTTTAGTGAACGTGCTGGAGTAATTGCCAGGTCTTCATGGTGACTTCGTTACACTTGTTCCTTTCCTATTTTCATGCATAACTTGAGAGCCTACATTAGGGTTCTTTTTTTGTTTTGTTTTGTTTCCATCTGAAAACTGGTCTGTTATTTAATATGTTACTTTCTGTACAGGCATGCAAATATTCTTCTGTAACGTTATATTAGGCCGAGTGTAACGTTGTGCATAATCCAAAATGAACTTGACACCCCTCATACAATAAATCATTATTAGGCCATGTTTACATTACACTGCCACACCCCTTATCACACTACCTAATCATAACACAGACAAAACTAATCATACTGCATTGAATTCTTAATTCTGGATTCAGTTTAAATCAAACAAAGCCTCAAGCAGACTTCAGCCTCAAGGCAGTGGACCAGCAGGCATGCCTCTTGGATACAGATGCAGGAAATAGTCTATTATGCATCTCGTTTTCCATGCACACATACACACTTCTGGACACATGCTGAACAGTACAACTTAAGTCTGCTCAACTTAAACACAAACCCACTGGCCGTCTCTGGTCAGTGTATGTGGTCCAACACTTTTACGAACGAAAAATGCATGCTGACACATGAGCATAAACAGAAACACGCACATACTCTCATACACACACGATTTCAATGTGTAACTTCATTTGTTTTCTGTACAAGCAACACTACAACTGCGAGGCTGCATCCAAACCCATTTTCATAGTTTTTACTGCTGCTGAGATTTCTAATAACCAGGAAAACACAATAAACTAAGTACTTATTGTAGCATGCTAAAATCATGCTGATGGCACTGAAGGGAATATTTACTAAGCTTCTCACTAGTGTGGTGTGAACCTTGCCCTAGGACAGCAGGTTTAAGTAGTGCCCTGCCAACATCCCGTGTGCCTCATTCTCTACCTCTAAGCTCACAAGGAGAATGTACGAGGAATCATTTAAAGATGCGGTACAGGGATTGCATAATGCGTTTTGGCGGACCTTCCTTTTTGAGAACAAAGTATTTGCAATAATTCAACATCTTTAAAATGTGTATTAAAACAGCTTGTATAAAAGATACTGCTAGGTGCTTTAGACTTAATTTCAAGCCTGCTCCAGCAGGTCTGTAACCGCAATGAGTGTGTAGCTGGTAGCAACGATCACTTCAGACTATTCAGGAATTAATATAAGGGCTTTGAAAGGCTATCCTTCATATACACTACCGTTCAAAAGTTTGGGGTCACTTTCTAACTCCATGATCGTTCCTGATTTTTATTTCTTTCTACA
>JAOVVA010000041.1:22399175-22418194 GCA_028565275.1 Leiocassis micropogon | reverse complement strand
ACACAAACACACACACACACACACACAAACACACACACACACACACACACACACACACACACACACACACACACACATACATTATACTTTATAAGCAAATAAACAAATCATATATAATACATTTAAAAATGTACTACTGTGAGATTAAAGGTGAGCGGTAGGAGCTTGAGAAGTTACTGATAGTGGAAAATGTATAGTTAAAAAAAAAAAAAAAAAAAGGAGACACCTAATTTTGTAGTTTTGGTTACTGCTTTAGTTTCACATGAGCAGCGTTTTCACACTTCTAGCTTAGCCTTCACAAGTGCAGAGGCCTAAGTGTTCTGAGTGCACGCTGCTGTAATAACACCTAAAAGATTTTTAAAGAGTAAACCTCCAACTTAAAGGTTCTGAATCCCAGAAATAAAAAAAAAATAAAAGACATGTACACACTAACTAATAGCATTACAAAGGCATTACTGATGGTATTAGGTTCAGTCAGAATGCTTTTCTCAATTACTTTTAAGTATCTAAGATAGATGGATTTGCTCATGTAACAGATCTCAGAATTATAGGAATATACCATCAAAAAGCCAGCATGGAACCAGCTCAATCCAGACCAGATAAAATGACAAATTTAGCCCTGCATTCTGGAAAAAGTGTTGTGCTTGAATGCTGTGTCTGAACTGAACTCATTCCTTATTCATTATATAGTGGGAGCACTGTATGGGCTGCAGTCACTTCGCAGCATTTTGTCCGAAACCCTCAGTGGCAAAATCACATTTTCTGTATAGTGCATTATATTAATACTACACCGGACTGTAAATCCAGTCTACACTCAATGCATACTAAGTATCTCAATGCCTAAAGAGAGTCATTTTAGAAAACAGGTTGAACACTACTTCTGCACTTCTGTATTTAATATATTTAAACTATGATGTTTTATATCACTAAGCCATGAAGACATTTTCCTGGAGCACTCACTAATAATTCAGTTCTCAATCGCCTTCCACACGGTCCCCAATATCAAGCAATTTACATCGTACATAGCGATTGAGGGAGCAATTTCAGACAGGAAATGTGACTGGGAGTGAACAGAAGAGCCAGTAATTATTGACACTTCTCAGCGGACAGGATCAAATCTATAGGAAGTCTGGCTGGATGGGAGGAGAGGAGTAGTGTACTGACTAGCTTATTTCTGCCAGAATTCTCTCTTCTCAGCCTTGCTCTTAATAGACACTACAGCTGAAACAGCAGTTCTTATTTTGGACACTTCGCAGCACTTTATTCAATCTAGTTTCAGACTTTCATGGCAAACCCATGAGATACAGAGAGTCTGATGGCTTTCTTACTTTTTTTCTGGACATATCTGTTAAAATGAATGCTGGTTAGGTGTGCACTCTCTTTCAAGCAAAACAAACAGTGATGCAGTTGCGCTTGTTGGAGCAAGATACAGTTATACAGTAGGTCTGAAAGAACAGTCCGAGAATCCTGTCTTTAAAATTATTTGAGAGTTTTGGTGTGAAGCCTTCAGTGCTGAGTAAGTATGTTATTTTTAACAGGAAATGGTCTGTGGTTGCTCATCTGCCATGTCAGTCAAATTGCCTTTCTCTGTGAAAGTACAGTAGGCAGTTCTCGCGCCCCACTTTAACAGAAGCAAATTGGCCCCATCTAGGCTAGAGTAATATTCTTTAGGTATGATGGTGAGTGTGAGAGAAGCCTTCTCAAAGCTTAAGTGTTGGTCAATGACGTTCTGACTTTTTTGTGAGGACAAAAACAGAATGTGCTATTGTACATTAGGAGCTTGTTTCTATAATGAACACGGCTGCAAAAGTTCTCATCCTTGAGAATTTATTTACTCCTGGTAAGCTTGGTAAATTTGATTAATTAGCTTTCTGGACAAACAAAATGTGTGACTGTGCAAGCCAATGGAGCTTTCATTTGCAGGATGAGGAGCTAGTGAATGCACGATTTGCCTCTGAATATCAAATATATTTATTTATTGACCGAAATTTGAATACAAAAAGCTGTATTCTTGCACCATGTTAATAACTGCATGTTTGCAATATCGTGCTAGCAGGTCAATATCTGACCACTGCTAATGTGATCATTT
Organism: Leiocassis micropogon; assembly: GCA_028565275.1. Lineage (NCBI taxonomy): Eukaryota > Metazoa > Chordata > Actinopteri > Siluriformes > Bagridae > Leiocassis > Leiocassis micropogon. Next base: position 22,416,105 of record JAOVVA010000041.1, on the reverse strand, counting down.
TAAATTGCTTCTTAAGTGAAGTGCTTCAATTAAACTGCATTCAGTCTAAAGTTCTGGGGTCGATTTTGGCTTATACTCAAGGCTTCGGCAAGTGAAATGTGCTCTTGTGCCAAGCTCCATCTTTCATGATGTAATATAAATATAAATCATCAAAATTTAAGAGCTACTTACGCAGACCCATGGGTGCTTGAGGGCCTGGTCAGCAGTTATCCTCTTAGCTGGGTTGATGGTCAGCATCTGGTTGATGAGGTTTTTGGCTTCTGGAGTAACAGTGTCCCACTCCGGGGAGGGGAACTAAGGCACAAATAAAGGTGTTGGAGTAAACATAACATTTTTAAGAACAACTAAGACACAAATAGATGTACTGTGAACACACATGTTAAGTGCACACAATGAGAGAATTTCAGTGAAAATAAAAAGAATTTAAAAAAAGGCTGGCCAAGTCTTGCTCATTACTCAATTATCTACATGACTGTTTATATGTAATTTTATTTAGATTATAAAACAGTGTAAAATATGTTTTAAACTATATTAGAACAGTTATAAAGTCAGAGGCTGACGTAAAGCTACTTCAGTATAATTTATTGAATGGTGTGCATGTAGGACTGACGGACACCGGCTTTTGTGATTGATTAGAACGAGGCTCAACTCTCCAACTTGGCCAATTCAAAATTGATAGGGGTATAAAGTCTGGGCTTGTCGCTCCCGGTCGATACGGCTGCCCATGGGTGTGACGTTTTGCATGCCACAAGTTTAACTGATGAGACTGCTTGCCAATTCATCTAGACAAATCGCTAAAAAGCAACACTGCATCAAATCCTTTTATCTGGCACGAATTGATCTGCAATCGAATTTAAGGGAAGAAACAGAAAGATTCTATGCAACACTGCTAGCAAAGATCTACATTTAATTCCATAAATAACAAATAGGTAAAGGGGAAAAAAGCTTAATTTCAGGCCTGATTACTCACATCATAAGCTCCAGCTTTGATCTGCTGGTAGAGTTTGTGTTGGTCCTCATCCCAGAACGGGGGGTAGCCCACCAGCAAGATGTACAGGATCACACCTATACACATTCACTGCGTTACATGGTGCACAAGAAAACCTTAATGCAGTCAGACAGGGGAAAAAAATCTTCAACAACAACACAGGGGACGCACCACATGCCCAGATGTCAACAGGCTTGCCATACGGGTCCTTTCTCAGAACCTCGGGAGAGAGATAGCCAGGAGTGCCTGCAAAACCTGAGACCAGAATAAACAATAAAGTTACCATTAAAGTTCCTGTTGGATTTTTACCTCTGCACACATTGTTACACACTTACGCCTACACCTAAAATAAAGCTGCTTTTGTTGATCCTCAATGCTAACTCCTTGCTTTGAAATCCAAAAGCATATTTACAGTAGGCCCACACAAGTAAACATGACACGGACGGGACCGAATGTGGCTGAAGCTAAATAGCAAGCTCATTGCATTAGTGACCCGGGTTCGAGCGCGCTGTACTTATTGCTTTTAGAGGTCAATGTGCTCTTTACACATAAGCATGGGTCACTCCGAGTCAACATCCTACTAAAGCTCTACTTAACAGCAGCAATGGATCCTCTCCGGCCTCACGATGAGTGCACGATTAAAAATTGGATTAAAGTAATGAGAGGATAATGAATGAAACGAGCAGCTTGGATTATTTCAAGTCCAGAGTGGTTTTACCTTGTGTAAAACAAAAAGGCATGTGCAAATATTGACTAAAGTGACTTTGCACGAGTTCAGTTTCTATTGTTTTTTTAGTGCACAAATCAGATGTTTTCATAACAGATCCGAGTTACATTTGTATCCTTGATTGGATACATATCCGAATAAATATGAATGTGAATCACCATAACATGCAAATCTGCGCTGACTAAAAAAATCTGACTTGAGCAATGTGGCTTATAATGTGAACGTAGCCTAATAATTGGGCATATCTCAACTATGCTGCAGCAGATGAGCAGAATGCGGTGAAATTCTCACCAAACCAGGCTTGCTGGTCTCCCTGCACCTCGATGGCCAGCCCAAAGTCAGCCAGCTTTACTGCTGCCCCCTTCATCTTACTGGCCAACAGCAAGTTCTCTGGCTAGGAGACAGAAAGAAAGAGTTTGCAGAAAGACACATTTTCAGTGAGGCTCTGAAATCTTTTTATAAAGTAAAAAGTTGTAGAATTATCCGAAACAAAAATTGCAGTTTTCAATTTGCGATTCTGTCACACTCCAAAATAATAGACATAACAGCAAAACAGGGATCATGAAGAGGTTCAAGCCTAAACGTCTCTGTTATTTGGCCTTTTTAACAGTATAAGAAAATGTGTAATGATTTTTTCCCTCACTTCAGTTATCATGTTTTTCTGTTGACAATCTTTAATAATCGACTACTAGCGTAGCGTACGGAATTAAAATTATTTGTAAGACAGTTGGTCATAATGTAAGCTTCAGTTTGACCAAATCACTCGTTTTATGAAGCTCCACCATAATTGCTCCCAGCCTAGAAAAATGCTCTTACTGGAGAAGAAAAATAAGGTCCCTGGAAATGCAGCTGAAGAACAAAAATGCTTAATTCTTCTAGATGAAAGTTCTTGAGCTCACACAAAAAATCTTGATGTGGAAAAGTTACCAGCATAACACAACATAAACTGATTACAAAGAAAAAAAAAGGAGCGCCAATATATTTACCAAAAAAATAACTGCATAAAAAAACAATGAGGAAAAAGACTAACATTTTCTTTTCTGTATAACACAGTGTAACCTTCATTAGGAGAACTTTCTACTGAACTGTGATACCTGGCCCTTCATCCTGCTCATCACCCTAAAGCCAATTATGCTGAAGGTTATCCTGAACAAACAGAGAGAGGGCTTAACCGACTGTGATGAGCGTTAGAAGACGGCAACGTCCACAGCACACGCCATCAGGGGTCCCTCATCATTGCTTAGTAGTATACGTAGTATAGTGCAGACCCTGAAGAAATTGTGGTGGCAATGAGAAGGGTGTGTTAGATCATGCTGAGATGGCAGAGGTAAAGCCTGTTGCATCACTTCGCTATCCCAGAGGCTCGGTGCACAATAACGAGAATACTTGGTCTAGAATTGTTAAACTGCATAATGTAAACTTTAGGGTTTTCCTGCTCGAATCAATTACATTCAGCATAATAATTAGCAGATGTGTTGAATCAGCTCTAAATCTGCATTCTCTGCATCTCTTGTGGGCCAGGAGTGAGGAACAGAATTAGAGGTGGCAGTACAAGTCTAGTCCACCCCCTCCTTCACTGCAGTCTGACGTCACACCTCTTGCTATGGTAACCATCTCACCATGTCTCTCTCTCTCTCTCTCTCCCCCTTCAGACCACTGTTTGTTTCTCTGTCTGCTGTCTCTGGCTAAAAGTAAGCTGTATGAGACAGTGAAATGTTTCTATACTTGAAAAACAGACATTAAAACCTGTGCTCTTTAGGAGCCTTTTCTTCTCCGTCTTCATGTCAGAGAACCAGAAAGTCTCACATTCTCCCTTAAGAAACTGTCATGGGAGATTATTCTCCACAGTTCCCTTGCTTGTTTCCTTTAACCTACATCACACAAACACATGGATCTCATCACCTAGAGCCCCCACTGGATGATCTGTACTACTTTTAGTGTGCAAACACCGGTGCTAAATGAACTGCTGAGATGCAGGGTGTGAGGAAACAAACACAGCATGTGCTGAACCTAATGGAACTTCCAGCCTCGATGATGAACCATAAAAGGTAAATCTGTCCCCTGTGCATTAGATGGGTTTTTTCCTGCTATTGTGGTCACTGGTTCCTTCATGTGATACTGGTCAACCACACCCTGATGTTCTCGAACAAAACTGTTAATTATTTAAAAAAAAAACAAAAAAAAAAACAAAGGGAGCAGCAAAAAGCACAGCAGCAGTTCTCCAGGGCATGGGATGACGTTTTGTATAGCGATCCTCTGTGTGCACATGTGACGCCACGTAGTTGCCAAGTGAAGGGGGGGGGGGCGTTCAAACGGGATTGGGGTCATCTGATGATGTGCACTGCTTTCGGCACAGGTTTCCATAACGACGGCATGACTCACCTTCAGGTCCCTGTGCACAATGTCATGCTGGTGAATGTGGCTCACACTCTCCAGGATCTGATTAATGCAGTGACTGCGAAAGACAAAGAGAGAGAGAGAGAGAAAGATGAAGAAAATAAAAGAGGGATGCAAAAGAAAACCAATCTCTTTACACTAGCAAACTATGAAAGCAAAACAAGAAGGGGGAGAAAAAGTTGTAGCTGTTGTATATTTCTGCCACTGGCAGGTATGCACGCCTCTGTGGATGGATTGTTTGTTTTTATGGTTATAAACACACAGCCGGAGAAAGTCCACAAAATATAAATAGATACATTTACTGTGCCACCTAAGGGCCAAAGCAAATTGTCTAGTTTTGAACATTCATCACTGGCCTAGTTACCTCGCAAACATACAAACATTTGAAAAATCTCTCTAGGCTACATTGCAACTGGATAAGTGTTAGATTTAGGCTGCCAACATCTTAAGGCTTACAAGAAGAAAGAAATAAAGAAAGAAAGAAACAAACTACAAAAAAACGTGAATACTGGCACTCATGGTGCTAAACTGCATGCACAGAAAAAAAAGGATTATTAATTACTATTTAGTTTCATTAATTTGGGGCTGTCAAGCTCTTGATTTTGCAGAATCCAGCAACAAAAATTAAGCAAGACAAGCAGGCAGCCTGTAGGTGATAAACTCTGCGTCTGTGCTATAATCTGGGAAACTAGGTGGCAGGCTTGGCCTCCAGGCCTTCTGGCCCCGTATTGTGTTTAGTGTTTCAGTAAAGTTGGCCTACTTTGACTCACACTCCCAGTACTTTCTCTGGGCAAGCATTAAATATGTTTGAGCTGTACCCTGTAAAGAAGGAAGCCCATAAGGTCCCATATTTAATAATTTCATTAACAAGTTAACACAAGTCTCAGAGTGTCTGCTAATCCTCCAGCTCAAATATGCCATAGATAATGCATTTTGTTGTGCCACAAAGTCTCCATTTAACCACTTCTCCAAATGGACTACTACAGAGAACAATCCCACAAGAGAACAGCAGAGCTGAGCAAACAAGCCAGACAGAACTCCTTTCTTCTTATAGAAGGTCACAATAGTGGAAAAGTGGCTTGTTTAAGCCTTGGCCATTACAAAAATGAAAGTAGTACATGCACACTAGATTGTGAATTGTGCATATTCGGTTCCCTTTAAACAGTTAAAATCTCAAAAGACTCCATAATAAACACTAAAAAGCTATAGCTAGATGTGTCACCTTGTGTCCGGGGTTCCTGGAATTCTCTGTGACCCTGACCAGAGCATAACGCAGTTATCGAAGAAGTTGAATGAATCAATGCAACAGGATGTCGGGACATGTAGCGGATGTGGTATAAAATCGGTTATCTTTGGGTCTAGCTTCATCTTCTTAAATTCAAAAGCATGATCCAGAATGTATAGTATATAGTATATTTATTGCCTTTCATTGCCTATTTCTTAAACATTTCTACTGATTCGTACTATAGAACTAGAACGTGGTTGAGCGATTTGCACTCATGCACTTCATGCTTAAGATTAAGTTTTAGGATAAACTCCTACTTCTCGATAAAAGCCATACAATGCAACCTTTATTATAACTCTCGGCTTTTAACCAAGATCTTCTTTAGTGTTGACATTCTCATCTTCTCTGCGGTTATCGCTCTTCTTTTGGGACTAGGGCTTTGCTCTTGAAAGGTTTTAGAGCTGCTGTACGATATGCTCTCGGCAAACATTTTTGTGGTTTGAAGAACATTTTCAATAACTATGTGCTTTAATACAGCAGCGTTCATCTTTTAAGGTTATGCTCAGATATGAGCAAGGAAGTAAAGTCTGATTTTATATATATATCCAGGGCAAACAAGAAAGATAACAAAAAAAACAACAAAAACAAACGAACACTAACTGAACTCAAGCCACATTTAGATTAACATCTAGTTACCTTGACTTTTAACTTAATTTAAACCGTTAAATCCAATTGTATGTTTTTTTTAAAAACCTTATCTAACTTGCCCAACCCAGAAAGTGAGGAAGTAACTGGGTTTAAGAACTAGCGTGTCTGATCTCTGTGTTTAAAAACTCTTCAGGCTTGGTTTTATTGTCTAGACTGAATAACATATATACACATACATCAAATATGATGAAATCTCCGTACTGAAGCTACCTTTTGCCTACAGTGCACTAAAAGAAATATGGACACTGGCAATGTTGCTATAGCAACCGCTGTGACTATTGAAGCAGTCTGAACAAATTGAGTTTACTCGCATGTAATACAGAAACTTCACATGCAGTCTAAAAAACTGATCATATTTGAGAAATAACCTGCTGTGTGAACACAGTCTACATTAGAGGTGAATAATGTTCAGGCTCACTGTTTTTCTGGCTCTGTTATTTTCCACGGATAAGTAATTAACCGTGTATTATTTACAACAACGGCTTGGCTAAACACTTTTCAATAACAGGATTTTGTTTTGTGTGTGTATGTGGGTGTGTGCATGGGTATTGTGAACTGAACCCACCTGGCATCAGCTTCACTATAATACTCTCTAGCAACAATGTCTTCAAAAAGCTCTCCACCAGTGACACTAAAGGGAACAAAAACAAGGGGGTTCTCATTATCACAAGGCCGAAGCATGGACAATGGTGTCCCACAAATAGAAGACAGGCATATTATAAAAAAATATATAAAATGAAAATTTTATTACAAATGAAATCCAGATAAAAAAAAAAAATCCTTGTTCACACTGTAGGCAAATCCAATTTGTTTCACAAATCTGATCTTTAGTAACTCAGTGTACACACTTATTTTAAAGTGATCAGATCGGGTTTAGCTCCGTTCAGACTGGCAGCCCAAAGCCGAGACATCGTCGACCTATCTGCACTGGTTGCTGTTGTAAAGGCGTCATGTTCGTGTGAATCCCCTTTCTCTCCTGCAGCATGATATTCGCTGGTACTGAGGTGTCCTCCAAAGTGCTATCAGGCATTTCACTGCGCCCTCTGTCCAGGGACTACGGTTCTCCATTTCCATACTCATTTCTTTCATTGTCTTCTCACTCAATTTTCAAGCATGGATCTGTCCTCATACTGTACCACATGTGATCGTGTGGACTTCCGAGTCAGGTTGCGAGTGATGTAAAGAATGGTTTAAAATCCAACTCAAGTGTGTAGAGCAGACAGACTGAGGCACAACTTTAATAATCTGACTTTTATCTGATTTCAAACCACCTCTGGATGTGGTTCAAAATGGATTTGCGAAAATCTGATTCAGTGTGGGGAGGGTTTTAAATGTTAAGATGACATAAAAGAAAATTTAATTCCAAACCGTTTCCAATGTTGATTTGCCTAAAATCAGATGTGGGCTGGCAGTCTGAACAAGGCCTCAAAGATTTTGGATCAAAACTAGGTGTTTTTGTTTGTTTGTTTTTCGTCACATTAGATGAAGATGTAAGCAATGAGACCCTGTAAGATGTAAGCAATGAGTGTTCCTCTGCAGTAACGATGGCGAACAGAAAAACTTCCTCAGCTAAAAAGTTTCTAATAACAAGGGATTTACAATAATAAAACTGTGATGGAACACAAATAAATGTGCTGAGGTTGCAGAAAGGCACAACCAAATCAGTGCATCATCCAACAAAGGAGGAAGAAAAAAAGAAAGAAATTCGGAGGTACTCACAGGTCAAAGACAAGGTAATGAAAGCCTTCCTCGGAGATACTGTCATGGAGCCGCACTGAGGAAAAAGTGAAGGCGAGAGAGAGAAAGTCAAATACTGAAAGTGAATATATAGGGGGCAGCTTTTCATACAGTCATAAAGAACAAAAAAGCCAGGAGAGTTAACTTAAAGACACAGATTCAGCATTTTGATGAGTTCTCCATATAGATCACTTGTTTTAAGATCATACTGACAATATACTGAGTACAGATGTGGGGAGGAAAAAATCTATTGAGTTATGAATCGCGATTCTTTTCTGTGCCGATTCTTCCATCACCATATTTGATATTTCATATGATTTATTACAGTTATAATAGAAATGTACCGGATGATCAGCCAGTGACCGGAATTAGCTGTTTTTCAGGTTGACCAGCCATGACTTCCAAGTGGTGAAACAAACAAAGAAACAAAAAAACCCTCTGATTGGCCTTTACCTTCAAACTCTCAAACCCACTCATCTCTCAGCGCTAATCAGTCTCGAAACATATGCGTTAACAGTCGTGTGTGCGCCTGTCAGAAGATACACAAGGCCACGTGCTCATAATTGCTCGACACACGCTTAAACTTTGGATGCATTCAAGGCTGTAAAATGTCTTTTTTTTTTTATAATCCTAAAGATGGCGCTCTAAACTATTCCCACACTGGCATCCTGTGTGGTAGGAGTAAATAATTTGCCAAGTTAGTTTAGCAATAACAATTATGGAGGATGAATGAGATACTTGCTGGTTAGTAAAATGTAGCTTTTTGTTTAAATTAATCTTAAGTTAAATGTTAAACTGTTTTATTTGAAGTCATTTAGTATTGTTTAATTTTATAAGGAATGGGCTACATGTAATGACTTGTGTCTAATTCAGCAGTGAAATAAAACCGAGTTGTTTTTTTGTTGAATACAACAGAGTTGTTGTTTTTTAAGTTCTGGTTTTAAGATCTAAACATTGCAATAAAATCAGATAAAATGCAATACTGAATCACGATATTTATAGAATCATGATACAGAATCACAATATTAATCGAATCAGCACCTATTGTAGGTAGCGTGATAGTCTATCAAGTGGTGACTGGTGATCTCCATCTCAGATGCCAAGTGTGATGTGTGACACAAAGTCTCAAATTAGGAGGCATGGCATTAAAGTAATAAAGACAAATGTATAATTATACCTTATTCCACAACACTATAGGTCTTACAGCTACAATTCATAATAAGTTAATGAAAGCAAGTATGTATGTAACGTGTATACACGACCCTAACAGCTTGTGCCGTGCCCCTTTTGTGATCTCTCCTCCTCCTTCACCACCTAGGATTACACATTTTTGTCGCTTTGCCCAAGAATGACAAAAAAGATCTCAATGTGTAATCTACACAGTCAATCCTTGCCTTTTTTTGTGTTTGAGTTACACAACACTTTGAGCACGGGCATGTTTAGGACGATTAGAAATCTGGCTACGTGCAGAAGCCGGCTGTTCGTGCCTGTCGTGTCTGTGGCCAAGCACAGAGCCAGGGCATTACGACTGGCATGGTATGCATGGTACACACAGCGCAATACAAACAACATAATCTTAAAAATGATTCGGAAGCTCATTGTTTAAGTATTATTTAATAGCAGTTTAAAAAAGTCTATCATGAAAGCATGCGTGCTGTGGATTAGCTGCAAGTCTGAAAGCTGTCAAACTGGTCATTTTTCTGGACAAAAAAACACTAACACACCGTTACTTATTATTTTTATTCCACAGCCGCAAAAAACGTGCAAGAGATTTTCAGTTCAGTGAAACAGAGAAGCTCCTTGCCACATTTAATAAAACTGTTCGTCTTAAAAAGTGCTTTTGCATGGACCCCAAAATTCCATGAATAATCAGAATAATAGTGCGATCTGAATAAAAGTCACATATTGATCGGAACTGTCTGGCCTGATCATGATGAGGGTGATGCAGTAAACCTTTGACAATCTGTTCATTATTTAAATATTTGCCATGTAAATACTGTCGTAACCTGTATGTAACCAATCATAACCCAGGAATTGTGACTTATTGTAAAAATTCATAACTGGACCTCAAATAAAAACTGACAGGGCGAATGTAGTGACCCATCCCTCCCTCCCTCTCAGAGAGCACAGACATTTTGCTCTCGCTGTTGGCTGATGAGGATTGTACATCAGTGAGACTCTTTAACTGTCAAATATTATGGCATGTAATGAAGATACTTTGTGATAAGTGTGTGTATTAGCTGATGCTAAGATTAAGGTTAAAATAAATGATTGTTCATGCAATGGGAATTGCCTTACAATAGCAGCAATTCACAGCACCGCTCAGGCGTGAATGAAAAACAGAAAAAGTAACTAAATAGAAAGAAGCAGTTAGTAATGAACAAGCAGAACATGCAAAAAAAAAAAAAGAACAAAAAATCACAACCTAAGCTGTATGGCACACTTCCTGGAAAGTGCAATGTATTTGATATTCTGTAACACAATACATCTAGTAAGTAGGTTTAAAACACATGTAAGTGCTGCTCACGTACCATTAAGTTTTGCTAAGTGTGTGTTGAATGTGGAGCAGAGTAGGAGAAGAAGAGTAAAAGGATCTTTTTCTTCTCCTCTCAATTGCCCCCTTTGTTAAGAGTTTATTTGCCGTCTGAGACAGACAACAAGATAAGCTGGGACAGCTTCGATCGAGAGAGAGAGAGAGAGAGAGAGAGAGAGAGAGAGAAGTATAAGGTTGGAGATCAGTGCAGGGTGCAGGAAGATGAGCTGAAGAGAGAAGAAGAAGGAGAATAAAAGACAAGAGACAGATCGAAAGCGAGAAAACATGACAAACGGACCAGGTGCGATTTGCATTCTTCACAGAAGGACAGATGTGCTTTAAGGGTTAGACAATGTCTTAGACAAAATCCTGCTAAAGGAGCGGCTCGAGAACGTAGGATGTTCGTTTCACCAGTATGTAAAATGGGTTTAAAAACCCATCGCACTCTTGTATGTTCTTTTGTATAATAGAGTTTCTATTAAAAATACATACATAAAGAAAATTGTAAAGGAAAATTTTTTTTCACTGTATTAAAATGATGTATAATTTTAGAAATAATATAAGTGATCCCCAATAAACTTTACATTTAAAAAAATAATCAATAAAAAAAATAAATAAATAATGCATTTTCTCAAATGACCACTAGGATCTGCTGGCTCCAAAAGTGAGGCAATCCACATCGATTCATATGTTAATATGACTAACTTTCTGGAATCGCAGTAGTTTAACTTACCACAAGAAATTTAGGAGTTGCTCCCGTCGAGGGGTCGCCACAGCGCACCAACTAATCTGTACAACAACTTGGCACATGTTTTTACACCGGACACCCTTCCTGACGAAACCCTCCCATTTTATCTGGGCTTGGGACAGACACTGCATCCAGTGGCTGGGGTTTGCGCATTGGCCTGGAATCTAACCCGGGTATTCCGCATGGCAGACAAGAGACCTACTGTAGAGTACCACTGAGCCACCAATGCCCACGTATGAGACAATTAAGAGTAATTATAAATAGTGTATCACAAATGGTGGCACAATGAAAACAAAGTGTTCAGGAAAATGCAGGCATTCATATGGGGAGCTTTCAGACACATCACAGACTTATCAGCTGATCATGTTTATAAGATGAGTTTATAAGGTGAGGTGTATGACTGCAAATTGGTACAAACCGGTGTCGTGACAAGGTTTGTTCCTCCACTAAATATAGATGTGATCAGAGGTATACAAGCAAACACAGACGTATGCAGTGAGCAGTAACCTCATCCATGTTCAGAAGATGTTTCATGCACAGCAGAGCTGAAGCGGTGTGACCCATAACTCCTAACACAACACACACTCGATGGTAAAGTGATCCTGCCATTATTTTCATGATTTTGCATGAGGTCACACTTGTTATGGTGAAGCACATTCTCCTTCACTTAATGCAAATTGGCCTCACATTACCACATCAGTTAGCTCTCTGTCTGCGTCTTATTTGCCTAATACTGTCTCTTTCCTTCATGCTCGAGCAGGGGTATGCAACAAAAGAAAAACTGCAAATGTACAGTCAAATAAAAATCCTTACTCAAGTAGGGCTGCATAAGCCTCTAACCTGACCGTACTGGGGCATCAGTTACCTTTTATTGCTTAACTGTTTGTAGTTAGTGGTTTCAAGATCATAAGCCACTAACTAGATCATACAAGAGCATATGTTTTGCCTCACTCTTGTAAACATGTCTGTGTGACTGTTGGTTCTGTTTCCCAAAATATACAGAAATCGGGCCTTTAAATCATCAAGAAATGCATTTGTATTCAGACCCATTTACTCTGATACTCCTAACTAAAATTCAGTGGAACCAGAAGTTCACCTAATTAGTAAATGCATTAGTCCACTTGTGTGTAATTTAATCACAGTGTAAATGCAGCTGTTCTGTGATGCCCTCAGAGGTTTATTAGAGAACATTAGTTAACCAACAGCATCATAAAGCCCAAGGAACTGACCGGACAGGTCAGGGATAAAGTTTAGAGTAGAGAAGTAGAAAGCAAAGTCAGGTTATTAAAAAATAATCCAACATCCAAAATGAATAGACTATAGTACAACTGCAAACCTACCAAGACATGGACGTCTACCTAAACTGACAAGCCGGGCAAGGAGAGAATTAATCAGAAAAGCAGCCAAGAGGCCCGAGGTAACTTTGAAAGAGCTCCAGAGAACCACAGCTCAGGTGGGAAAAATCCCCCCAAAAAATACATTTAATGTTTGCGGTTGTAATGTGAGATAATGTGGAAAAGTTCGAGGGGCATGATTACTTTTGCAAGGCACTGTATACTTTCATGGTGGCGTACGACGGGTGTTCAAGTCAAACCGGGATTTGTGATAAAATTTCTTGTGAAAGAAGGTGTAAAAGCTATTGACATTTAAAGAAGACCTATAGAAGTACAGTACAGTGATGAGACTTGTAGCTGCAGTAAATCATTTGAATGGCGCATGTATGTCGAGATGGTTCAGAGGCCACTGCAGTCGTTCATGAACAATCAGCGAGTGGAATGCCTGATCCTTAAAAATCGACAAATTACTTATTGCCAACTTGCTGAAAAGACATCTATCTGTGGAAACTGTACACACAATCATTCACCAACACCACTTGCACGTTGCAGGAACTTGACTGGGAGTTACTGCCATATTCCCCATACAGTCCGGGCCTCGCTTCAAGGCATTTCCGGTGGCTCCGGTGTATTGAGAAAACCTTCTACCTTGATGGTATCTAAGCACAAGTGAAACGCTAGGTAAGTGCATTAGTGTAGCAGGAGATCATATGGGAAAATACAATTCTTTTATAACGATGTACTGTTATTCTGCACAATCAAAAGTCCCAATCTGACTTGAACACCTCTCGTTTATGGCCTTTCCTTGGCTTGAAACCTTCACATCTCACCTCCTGTATTGATGTAAAAATGGCCTGATCATATGACCTTTTGTCCTCCTGCTCCGTAAAGATCTGAAGATATACTGAAGAGAGAACTTCTCTGTCCATTTGTCTTTTATCATACATTGCGTAACATAAGCCATTTCTATTTTAAGATTCCGTCTCCAACATTTGGGTGGGTTGAACATTTTAATGAATCATGGCCTTGTTCGCCAAGCTCCGCCCCCAATATCTACCGCAGACCTTAAACATGAGTGTGTGTGAGAGTGAGGAAAGAAAAATTAAAAATAATTTCTACTGCACCTTTAAATAGGTCATCATTTCACTAATTAGACCAGAATGGATGAATGAAATAAACAGTAAAACTTCCTTTTCTGATCTCTCTAGGGCGCTTTCGTCTCCGCTCTGATGAGCTGCCTTTAGCTAAAATCATTTACATAAATACAAAAGATAAACTGCAACTGAAGCCAGAGAAGCCATGCCAGTTCATTTTTAGAAAACTCGTGTCACGGAACTACAACCAGGTTTTCAATCCACCTATCATTTCTTCTAATTTGATCATTTAATTATACAGATCACTTCATCTACAGTATTTTTAGGTTTGGTTTGCTGATGTACTGCATACAGACAGTTCTACCAACTCCGCACTTTTGATTGCTGTCCTCACTTGAACTTGATTCAAGCTGTCTCATCTGTAGCAACTTGAAAAATCATTAAGCTCTAATACATTGAAAGTGTGTGTATCGGATACTCACCTATGTTGGGATGTTTGAGCAGGCGGCAGATCCGAGCTTCTCGCTCCAGTTTCTGGTGATCTGTGGAAGCAATCGCACAGACAATTATGATGATGATGATGATTATTATTAAGATCCTTAGACTTTCAAACGATACTAAAAATATAACATTTACGTTCAAGACGAGCACGCGACAAACTGCCAAGCAAGTTATTTCTGTGCTGTAACAACAGATAAACAATAAATCTTTGGCGTGTCTGCCAGCCCTGTATATACAGCTTTTACAGTGCTCATACTTTAGCTTTAAAACTTTAATCAGGATTTTCCTAAATCATCTTTAACCAAAAAATAAATAAAAGATATAAAACCCAATGGAAAGCACTGCCTATCATCTGAATAAGAACACTGTATCACACGCCTTAAAGAGCTTCCGCACTTGAGACTCTATAAAAATACTTTATTCTGTACTTCGCAAGACTCACATACACGCTTGTGTTGACCATCTCCTATAAACAGTGTAGATTTGATTTGTGCCCAAGCACTGCTTCTGAATTCATAAACACTCTCCGGTGCTCAAACTGTACATCCTTTTAAAACACATTTGTAGAGGAGTATGATTATAAAAAAATGACCATGTCATCTTTCTTTTGAGTCTGGATCGTCTCACAATTTCCTCCTCATGTCATTTTCAAGGAGTTTTTCATTTCTTTGCTACCGTCATGTCTAGCTTGCTCCTCTGGGGTCTAAATCGACATCTAGATTTCTTTAAGGCTCTCTTTTTACTAGAGGGTCTACAGTTAAATCACACTGCACAAATACATTCGCTGTCTGTGTGGTTACAAAATCAGTCGGTGTGTGTGCGCTTGTGTGGTATTAGACAATGAAAAATGAAATGCGGCCTGTAGCTGCATAGATAAGTGAGGCATTAACCCAGTGGAGCAGACAGAACAGCAGCCTGATGCTTGCCTAATGAAAACGTCGGAGCTTTCAGGTCGGCTAGGGAATTCAACAGGAACTGCACGGTGCCTTGAAACGCATAAACATCTAACAACACTCAGAACAAAACCAATACATCAAAACTGTCCTATGTGCCAGGTAGCCCAGATAAACCATAAGGCTTAGACACACCCACACATAACCTGCGGTAACAGGGCGATAATAAATCAGACTCTCGGGCCCGACGCAGCCAGGTAGCATAAAGCACAGAGGAGACGTAGTTTAGACGACTACAGTAGGAGGGCAACAGTGAAAGCAGCAAGGAATGTTAACACACAACCATAACAACATATGCACACGCAAGAATGTGCACACATGCTTATACACATACTGTCTTTCCTGGAAAGAGACAGAGTGCTGGTTAGACTGTCATCTCCAGCGGCAGGCTGGAATTCCAATCATGCATGAAGTGCAGCAGGTCCTGCTGGGTCTGCTCTCTCTCTCTCTCTCATCTCACTCGCTCTCGTCCAAGTAGGGAGTTAAAGCCACACGGAAGGAAAGAAATTTGGCAGCAACACAATATTCCAATCTACAACATACACGATAGAGCATCAGTTATTGTGAGTCTTCCGAAGAAGACGTGCGTCGCCTGTCCACTGAAAGTGCTACATCTAAAAATAAAACGACTAGTATACAGCCATGCTTCCTAATAGAACGCTCTGTAAAGGTTAGGTCAAATTCACAAATTGTTTGGGAGGAGTTACGGATAGAATAAAAGTGTGACGACAACGACGGGTGACGAACGACGGACGGTGATACACGCGTCATCTACGGTTCGTGGGCAGACGGCACAAAAAATAATTCAGATTTATGTATTAAACAATAGAGATGTCACAGATAGATGTCTTTTCAGCAAGTTGGTAATTAAATTACGTATTGTTATTCTTTTGAGTGGCATTTCATGCATCACCACACTGACTGCACAATTGTGAATTATTTGCCTAGTTTGTTTAGAATTGGAACAAAATCTTGGAGGACGAAAAAAAAAAGGATGAAATCTGGGTTATTAATACAATCGTGATATTTACAGAACCGCAATACAAATCAAATCGGCACCCGGGTATCGTGATGTGATCAGCTGGTCCCTGGTGATTCCTGACGCTATTAAACAATAGCCCAGATGAAGAATTAATTAATTCCTCCTGAGGTATAACTTTGGAACCTGTTAACTGTGCTGACCCACACCAGAGACCATGACCAATCACGATTCCATTCCAACAGTCCCCACAAACACATGCTTTACCATTCATCGACACCTGATTTTATTCACTGCACATACACTCATGCTGGTTTTATTCTGCCACTCACAGCATTCAGTGCTGAAATCCTTTGCCTTTGTTTAGACAATGACATCATTATTATACACAAGACACATCATTCGCTTATTATAATTATTATTATTAATTTTTTTCCAGAAACGGGCAGGCGTGAGCACGTGGGTGTGTGTTTGCAGCAGGATCAGAGGTCAGATTACCTAACCGCATTAACACCGAACACTCAATATTCAGCACCACTGCGGCTCCTTGCTGGACAGTTAATCTGCCTCCTTAGCTGTATCTGAGGACGAACACACTGCAGGGGCACAAAAAAAATCCTAATGATGTTATCAGGCTACAACATGTGCAAACCAGAGGCAGGCTAAACCTTTGACAAACAGGACTCGCTACTTTCGATCCTCTCGTCCTCACGGGGTCTTTCTCAGAGACTTTACTCCTCTTAACAGAGTACAAGAAGATTATTACTGTAAACTAGCAGAACAAGTGCATGAACAAATTCTAATATGAGTAGCAAAAACTAAAAAAAAAAAAAAGGTATTTCAAATGACTTTAAGGATTAAAAAAAACAACAACTAAGGCACACAGTGAAATAAATAATTATACAAATTACTATGGATAAATACAAGGCGACACAAAAAAATGGGAACTTTTTTACAATATTTTATAAAACATTTTTATGGCTAACGCACGCTGTTGCCCGTTCCA
>JAOVVA010000041.1:22345486-22367754 GCA_028565275.1 Leiocassis micropogon | reverse complement strand
AACAGCATCACCCGGGGTTCGAACCTGCGATTCCCGGATGATAGGGCGAGCGCTTTACCACTGCGCCACTCGGAGGCTCTGGAACACTTTCTAACACATTCTCAATACACAGTGTCCCGACAGGCCTGGATCCTATCCCACATGACATGGGGTACACCCTGGTCGGGGTGCCAATCCATCACAGGGCGCGCACACACACACTATGGGAAATTTAAAAGCACCAGTTAGCCTACCCTGAATGTCTAAGAACTTTGGGAAACCAAAGTATCCAGAGGGAACCCAATATTTTCACAAGAACATGCAAATTGGACCCTGAAGATGCGAGGCCACAGTCCTAACCACTACGACACCGTGCCGCCTATCCTGGAACAAGCTAGGATGTACTGTGTGGTCACTAACCATAACCCATTAGAAGATCCTTAGACACTTTGTTCATATCAAAGGATAAGATTCAACAAATAAATTTGAAAAATGCACACAGATTAATAAAACTTCCTGTTGAGCATATGTGTAATGACCATCCAGAATAATCACATTTTCCCAAGAATAGAAAGAAATACGAACAAGAGAGATTACAAAATGTGTGCTTTTTTTTTTATTTTAAATCATGCTACTCTTATATGCTTTTAATACATCCATGCACCATGGGGCTTTTGTCATGTGTGAGAGAATACGATCATTTACATCACCCTTATATTCATCTGTGAGCGGAGATCGATATCGGGTGAAACTGTATTGTGAAGTGTATTATTTTGCTTTGTGTACAGACAGACATGATACTTGACTAATCACTTGAATTGAGAACAGCTTCTTCTGCATGCCAACAACTGTAAATTGTTTTTGCTTAACTTTCCTCAATGTTTACTGTACATGGGCATTATTTCTTCAATTCAAGTGAACTAGAGATTCCTGACTTGACTGTTTACATGGATGCTGATCTGTCGTTTAATCTGGCATGAATATAACAGAAGAGTTTCTCTCAAGCTTTTTTTATTGTACCTTTTTACGCCTTCTGCATTATGATGGCTACAACTGGCTTTCTCAAGAAGTCTGGTCTACGATTGGTTGAGTGATTTACTACATGTGAAATGCCAAATCAACCAGTGGCCCTTGTTCGCCAGAGAGCCAGTGAGTAAAAGTCTGAAGTGAAGACTGCTGGGAGAGAGTTGTTCTTCCTCAGAGTTTATAAATCAAGAAATAAAACAAAAATCCCTTCCCGCAAACTCGCCACGTCATCTAACGTTACCCCCACATGGGACAAACATGTTCGGAAAGAATATATTTTCCAATGAGAGAGAAACAATCAGATTACTGTTTACATTATGATTAATAATTACCTACAGAATAGATTATTCAAGGCTTACAACATCTCTCTCATTCCGATTAAACATTCTTTCTCATGGGGCCAGATCGCTTCAGACTTGTCCGACTGAGAGGTTTACATGATGCATTTTTATTCTGATTCAAGTATTAATCTGATGATTAGTGGAGTATTGGGGTCCAGTGTTGACAGTCAGGACAGTGAACAACTCAAAAAAAAATTATTGATAGCGTTTTTAATATATATTTTTTTTTATTGAGACCAATGGTCATAAATATTCTTGAAAAAAAACAAAACAAAACAAAAAAACATTCTGCCCTGGCTCTGCATAAAGCCTTGTTGATGACCTCTACAACTTCCAGTAAAACTGCAAAAGAGTGACATAATTGACCATCACAAAGCCCAACCCAAGAGAGGATAAGCTCATAGTACAGTATTATATATAGTCTGTTACTGCTTCTTTTGACTGCTTTTATCAACCACTGCACTATAAATAAATTTATTGATACATATCATTACTCTATTACTAGACATAAATACACAGTGCCTTTTGAAAGCAAGTAGTTTTTTTTAAATGCATGTGTACATTGAAGACCTTTGGGCTTGAGATGAGAAGATAAACAGCGACAACAAAAATAAGCAGACATGACACCTTCTGTTTGAATTGGAATCTGTGAAGACCAGGTTTTGCCCATTTAAACGAATAACTCTGAATGTTGACTCTTGGTTTGTGCCCTCATGAGCAAAGACTGCATTTATTGCTGAAAAGAATAAACCAACATGAAGATCAGAAAAAAGCAAGCCATTTTAAAGCTGAGAAAAGAAGGGAAAAACTGATCAGAATGATTGCATAAGAACCGTGCACGGATAATACAATAATTTAGGAGAAGTTAAATATAAAAGAACCAACTGGTATACTAATAACTGGACACAAAACAGGTAAGCCAAGGAAAACAACAGCTGTTGATAATAGAAACACTGAGAGCTGTAAAAGAAAACATACACACACACACCAGTCACAGTGACATCAACATCCCTTATAGGGCAGATCGAATGGATAGAGCGTCATGGCTTGGGCTTGTCCAGCTGCTTATTTATTGGGATCTCTAAACTTCATCGACAATGAAGGGATTGAGATTGGGATTACTCATGATGATTCAAACATTTACAGAAACACTATGCTTGTCCATTTGTAATAAAATTCATGCAATCCAACAAGGAGAAGCTTCATCATGCAGCAAGATAATGAACCAAAAAAAAAAAAGAACTTGATTAGAGGAAATAACAGAAAAGATTTTTAGACAGGCCATGTCAATTGCCTGACCTTAACTCAACCTTCACCTCCTAAAGAAAAGAAGAAAGCAACTGAAAGAAGCTATTGTACGAGCCTGGAAAAGCACCACAAAAAAAAAAACGTAATAGTTTAGTTCAGTCATTTCTGGACCTGCAAACAAATACAAAGTGTAATTATCTGTTTCAACACTTTTGCTCATAATATATTTGTATGATTTGTCAGCAGTGGTCCTATTAGAGATGTATCTCTAAAAAAAATTCTCCTTTTAAATAATTTTTTTATTTATACATGTTTGTAATTGAGGTGTCGCTGTTCCTCTACAACACCACAGGTGGCAGGCTCTTAATTATCCATACAATTGCTTGGTATGTCATATTTGTTTGGAATTGCAGCAAAATCTATTAAATAAATAATAAAAAATAAATTAATAAGTGTTATATCATATTGGTATACTTAAAGAATCAAAAATCGAGGTATCGCGATATCATCGTATCACCTGGTCCCTAGTGAGTCCCATTAATGGGTGCCATGTTTAACTACGTCGTTTAACACGTTTAGGTTTAACCATCATGAAAGGAATGCTGATCCATCAGCTTTCATGCATCTTTTGATCTCAAACGTAAATGTCTTCATTGTATAGCAAAGAAAAGAAAAAAAAACGAAAAGAATTTGCCTTGCTGTTCCAGGACTTTTAATAGAAACTGTATATGAGCACACAATCTAAATCTTACAGTTTTTATTTTTTCCCCGTTTCTGAACCATCAAGCGATAAAACCCAGTAGGTCTGCCTTGACATTATTTACACTCCCACTTGTCATTGAGTTATGGAGGTTTGGACTGAACCCATTAAACACAAGAGAGCAGTGACGGCAACTCATAAATGAAAAATCTCCAGTGTGTGATTTCCTCCACTGCAGCAACACGAGCAGGATCACTGAAGCACTGGACTGCTATGTAAAGATGATCTGAGGCGAGAATGAAGTGTGTAATGCAGTGGGGAAAGCCATGCAGGTCTGGGCACTGCACTGATGCTCAGGGAAATGCATGCAGAGATGGAGGAGACAAGGCAGTGAGTGGGCAGCAGTGGCCTACTCCACCCGCACCCTGCTCAATCCCTGCATTCATTCTCACTCAACACACACACGCACCTCTCCTCTCCTCTCTTTCCATCCATATTGCATATGACAAGGACAGAATGAAATCCTCACATATCTGTGTTTAATACAAATCCACACATTTCCGTATTAGTGAGAAATCAAAAGCCGCAGAAATGTGTCTCAGCACGAGCTCGCAACATTTTCCGCTTTATGGCTAACTTAGCTCTAGCTTTTATCCGCAAAGGGGGGGGGGGAGCCCCCTTTCTCCTCACACACACACACACACAATGAAAATCAGCAGGTAATGTCAGTAAGAGCAGAAGCGTTTACATTTCCCTCAGTGCTAGTGAGAGAACAGCGCAGGCTAGGTTTATTTCACAGCTCTCGCGCTAGCAGCTTTCCACGCACACACACACACCCCTCTCTCTCTCTCTATATATATATATATATATATATATATATATATATATATATATATACACCCTAACGTTACAGTCGTAATGTCTAAGATGACCTGAGGCATTTTGAATCACTGTAAACGGTCTGCAACGGTTTTTCTGACAGGTGAACCGAACCAAACCGGATTCAACCGACACCCGAGCGCAGAGCTAGCAGCCGTTAACCGAAAAAAAAAATATATAATAAACTCAACAAAACGCCGCTGTTGTTAGAGGTTCGTGCTTACTTTCCGAGCTCTTCATAAAGCTGATACTCGTCCGTAAACCTCGTCGAGGTTGGAATTGTAGCCATGTTGTCCTGATAGATCTCCTCTCTCTGGTCGTCTCGGTGACCGCCTCGCTCAGGCTGCTGGAGCTGATCTCACTCTCACTCACTCACTCACTCACGCACGCGCGCGTGCACACTCTAAGACATACATACGCTGTAATATATTTTTTTTCACCACCCGTATACCAACAAATCCCCTCCTCGTGCTCTAGTCTAATTGGCTCGTCTTGACAAAGACAGCTGCTCGGTTAGCCAATCCGAACGCACATCGCTTGACAGCCCTGACGCTCTGACCAATCCAAACGCAGGGAGGCGGGGTTTGTAGAAAACTAGGGATAGTAAAAGCTGTGCGATGTAAGTCTCGCGAGATTTCAACGTTGAAGCGAGAACTGAGGTGTCGAAGCGCAGTTATAAGGCATATAATGGTTGTTCTTCAACATCCACAATGACGATTCGATCTCGCGTATCACGTTGATCAGCCTGGTCTCTTGAATCGACACCGGGTTAGAATCTGGATATTTGTTTTTATTGTTTTGCAAGGATCGTGCATATTTTTTGTTGCATGATGATTAAAAATTTCAAGAATTCATGATAAGATTCAGTTGTCATATGTACTGTACCTTACAGCACAGTGAAATTAGTAAATTTATTATTTTATTTTACATATCCCAGTTAGGAGTCTAGGGTCAGAGGGCAGGGTACAGCGCCTTTGGATCAGATAGGGTTAAAGGTCTCGGTCAGGGGCTCAACAGTAGCAAGATAGGAAGGTTGGTGGTTCAAGCCCCAACATAGCAAGGTTGGGGCTTGAACCAACAACCTTCCTATCAGTAACCCAGAGCCTTGACTGTTTAAGCCACCACTTTATTCATTTTCAGAATCTGTTTTATCAAGGACACAGAGGATCTGAGACCGAAATCTCGTTTGAGGATTACCCAAATGAGAAAGGTTTCTCTGTTGAGTCCAGTTCCTCTCCAGGTTCCTTCCTCTTGCCATCTCAGAGAGTTTTGGCCTGGCCCTGTTGTCCTCGTCTTGCTCATCAGGGACAATCTGATCGTTATGATTTATACTCATTTCCATGTTTTTTCTTTTTTTTTGATTTGGTAAAGCTGCTTTGCGACAACAATCATTGTTAGAAGTGCTATATAAATAAAACTGAGGGCAGCATGGTGGCTTGTTAGTTAGCACTGTGGCCTCGCTAACAGGTCTGGGTTCGATTCCTGCCTCAGGTCTGTGTGCATTGTGTTCCTCCCTTGCTTGGTGGGTTTCCTCCGTGTGTCATCCATGATAATGATCAAACTTGGCATGCTGGGGCTATGCTCTCTTGCTGCGCAAGTGTGAGAATATCAACATCAATACTGACTGGAACCACTGGATAAACTAGATATATTTAGGCCTTCCCCCCCAAACGTATCCTATAACTTGCAGCGTTTTAAGCCGCGAAGGCATGCGCTGGCATGTATACAACACACATCTTCTATAGTCCACAGGATATAATCCGTGAAACAGGCCTCTTCTGTTTCACCCAACGCTTCCTATCGGATCAGTATCTGGTTTTTCACTTCATAGTCAGAGCTCTGCCATGGGTATCATTTTATAAATGGAGAAAAATTGTGAGTAGTGTATGTGTTTGCGTGTAGGCTATTTGTGTTTAAACATTTCCTCCCAGGAAGACAGCAAGCATTTAGACAACTACAATCTTTCATTAACGAAATACACCAACACTCCAAAAGCTGTACGTGATGAAAGGTGGCTGTAAGCAGCACAGTCTTTATACAAAGCTGTTGAACAGTTGAGTGGCGTTAGAATGTAAATTCTGCGGTGACCTGTGAGCAGATAGTTATCTGCCCTTAAGCTTGAGCTGAGTTAAATTACAGGCGCCGCACTTTAAGGAAGCAAGGCTCTGTTCCCGAGAGAGAGAGAGAGAGAGAGAGAGAGAGAAAGAAAGAAAGAAAGAAAGAGCGAGAGAGAGATGTGGCAGTAGGTTTACTTGTGTAAAAAAAAAAAAAAAGAGGCTTGTCCCATGGGCCTATAGGTTAAGCACAGCAGAGTGAACTTTCATCATATGCCTTGTTTACAGAGGGGGAAAAGCTAATTAGGTTCAAGAACCGAGTAATACAATCACGAAAAAATCAATATGCTGAAAGGCTGCTATTAATTCATAATGTTCATAATGATGTCTGTTAAACTGTACATGTGTATGATTACCGGACCAGTCAAAAGTTTGAACATGCCTTCTAATTCAGTGGGTTTTTTTTGTTTTTTTTGTTTAGTGATTTATTTTACTCCATCCTAGAACAAAAGTTAAGATTTCCAAACTATAAACTACGACATATAACATTATGTAATTAAGTAACAGCAGCAGTCAATTGTCAATTTAAGCCATCTTTAACAAGGTCCGCTGTTCTGGAAGAGTTCTTGCAAGAACAGTATTGTCTAGTGCATTTGCAAAACCCATTAAGCACCATGATGAAACTGGTTCTCATGAAGACCATCCCAGTAAGGCAAGACCAAAACCAAGACCATGTCTGCTGCAGAGTTGTTGTTCATTTAGAGTTACCAGCCTCAGAAAGCACCAATTTACAGCACAGTTTTACAAGGTAGAAAGAAATAAAAATCAAGAAAGACCATGAGATTAAAAGGTTTTCACTGCTACTGTATACAGATAGATGTAAGTTGATAAAATATATAAACAGACAACAGATGATATCGTTACTGTAAACATTAACATGCACTTGATGTTCCTGTAAGTGAAAGTTTGGTTGTTGTGCAGCACCAGTGCTCTTTATTTTCTCAGATGCACGTCACTCTGGAAGCCTAATTAACACTGAGCAGTGTTTCTATGGCACTGCGTGTACTCTGTGTTTTGGAGCTTCGCACGGCTGATGGGTGGGAGGGAGCAGGGGGGTTGTGCGAGCGTGGGCAGATGCATGCTGGGATGGGCCACACTCGCATCTCTGCATAAGCTAGGCAGCAGGGGGGCTCAGCGAGGGTGGATGGCTACCTGCCAAGGAGCATCTACTCTGCAATTTCCCTGCAAAAGTATTACACTTCAGCCTTCACGCAATATGCTGCGTATCCCATCTGCATTCACAACCTTAAAGTCAAGCAGGATTTATTTTTATGGCTCGAAGCTACTTTACCGCATCTCGTACACACCATAAAAAGGGCTGGTAGGAAGAAGGGCTCTTTTAAAACGCACAGTTAACCTGAACTGTAAATGTAGTTTTTACTAGCAAATGAGTTAACCACATCAGGTCGAGCTATAAATCAGCAAAATCAGTATTTCATTCCATCTGTTTAATAAAGCAGGGTGTTGTGGCTTATCGAGCAAGGTTTTCATACCAAGTAAGCGCATGATTGTGTTTATGTATTGTTTTAATATTTCTTTTAATGGGCGTGGCTCCTGATCATCTGCAGTGCAAGCTTGCAGAAACATAGATGCTTTGCAGAAAGAAGTGGGCAGCTGATGTGTCATCCTGTACTGGTTTTCAATGCTCTGGAGATTCTACAAGCCCCATCCCCTATGGGCACGTCTTCAAACAAACTGCAAACATCACTCATTCTGTTGTAGCTGTAGACAACAGTCTTCCTGCACTGTTCCCTTTTTCCAACCACGGCTCGATTAAGAAACAGGTAAATTAGAAGTGGTTGGAATTTACGCAAGTCAACGCCGGATTGTCTCGCTAGATTGTCAGACTGATTGAGATTGTGGTTCTGTCTTCAAAAATACTATAGATCATGGAGTCTTTAAAAGTGAAAGTAAATGCTTCTCCACCTGCCATTCAGACGCATCTTGGTGAAGACTTCCCTGCGACTTCCCTAACTCCAAAAACGCACATTTTACAATGGGTAATGAGATCTTAAATGAAACACAGTTGAGAAAACAATTGTTATTAACCTCTTCTTGGTTCAGTATTTAGCTAGTTCACCAAGCTACTAAAGCTCATGGTACTGTAGCTCAAAGGTAGACTTGTTTAGCGTGCCATGCAGAAGGCCCGGGTTCAAGTCCCAGCCAATGCTTCACATGCAGTCACTGGGAAAGACTGGCAGGGCACCCTTAGTTCGATTGAATTGGGATATGGGGAATTTGGAGACATGGTCAGTGGTCGGTCTCTTTGCCTGCTGGACTTCGCATTGGACTAGTTGTTCTAGTGCCTTTCTGTCATTGCCAGCATTGGCAAAGACTAGCAGGGCACCCGTAGTGCCGGTACCAATGATAAAAATTGGGAATCAAGAGGGCATCCATGGTAAAGCTGGTGCCAAAAATAAAATGAAAGCACTGAAAGAATAACAACTAAGCTGCTAATAAAAAGTAAAAAGTGTATAGATGTGTACAGCCAGCTTTGCCCTTTAGACCAATCATCCATAACATAAACAGCAGCAAACATTAACAGAATAACATTCAATATCAACTATATAACCAGTAAACTGGTGCCAGGATCATGGGGACACAAGTCTCATTTGAAAGCGAGGTCCGATCCCACAGAAAAGCCAATGCAGCAAAAAAGTTAATGCTGGCAATGACAGAAAGGCACTAGAACACCGAGTGCATCACAGCCTGCTGTGGACGAGGCCCAGCAGGCAAAGAGACCAAGACCACTGATCATGTCTCCAAATTCCCCATATCCCAATTCAATCAAACGTCCATGACATGGCTGCCATGGTGGCACAAGGGGAACTTAGACAAAATCGGCCATATTTATTTGTGCTGTAATGATATGGCTGATCGATGTATCTCAAACAGTTTCTGCTGTTGTGTAAAACAGGCAAGCATTTCAACATACCACTCTGCTGTTATTTCCTGTTTTGAAAGGAATTACACATACAGTAATAAACAGTCATGTCATAGTTTCTATGCCACCTCATGGGGTGATTGTGTGCTTTAAAAGGTAAATTCCTTCCTTGTCCCAATCGGTTGGCGTAGAACGATATGAAAAATGTAAAAAAAAAATAAAAAAAAAATAAATGTTGACTTTATAATGTTTTTAGCTGGTTTGTATTGGTTACTTTAAAACATGATTGAGTTGTTTGGCTATTTACTGTATCATGTGTTGTTTCCTGGTGAAGCAGACAGCACTCTCCACAGCTGCTTTTTAAGTTCTCATTGTGCACATAATGCTGTTAGAGTAATGCATTAGGAGTGGCTAGTCAGGATAAGTGCCAAATCCGACAAGCATTCCAGGATGAATCATGCCATTGGAAATTCAGTACGCTCGGGTCTCAGAGGAGTGACCTGTAGGAGCGCTGTCCAACACACTTCACGCGAAGCATCTCATTACAGTGTTTTATTTCCGTGCTCAATCAGTTTGAGATATTTAATAAGTTGACCGGGGAATACGCTTCATATGATATTTGTAGCAAGTGGATGGATGAACCGTGCAGTGGTGTGGATTGGATTGCACTGCGGAAGGTTACAGTATCTGCACCTTCCAGAAGGAGAAGAAAGCAGACATGGAAGAGGAGGTGACGACAGGAGGCGAGAAGTACTGTAGGATGAGGTAGGGAGGTTTGAGCTGCGGTTCGAGCGATAAAACTCATTGGTGATGCAGCGTAGAGCAAATGCTGTTCTCATAACATTAGCAGTGGCTTTTAGGGAAGAAGAGTGGTAATACAATTACAAGGCACTTACAAAATTTTTTTACACAAATCAGCCTCCGTGTGCTTTCTCCGTGTGGAGCATTTCAAGCTGCTCCTTTATGTTGTGTTTCTCTGACTTCCCTTTGTCAAGCACGGATCTTCAGTGAGGGTCAAATCCAGACTCGAAAGGGTATTGCACATTAATGTCAACTAAAATCTTGTGTCATATTTCTGTTTTACAGTTTATGAACGTTCAAACCCGATAAGGGAGGTTTTCATTGCTAAGGGAGGTTTTCATTGCTCCAATGGGAATACATAGATGACGAAAGGGATTGTACATGCATAGAAACCCCAAGGAAACAACATGATTACAGACTGGGGCATGAAAACATTTTTTAATGATTTTAATTATAATTTGCATAAAAGTATATTGCCTGGGCCATAATATCCCACCATTCAGATAAAAAAAAAAGAAGCAAATATTTCAGTGCCTTTGGATAATTGCATAATTACTGTAGAGATGAATATGTCTAAGCTTGCAACAGTTGTTATAACCCAAACTAATGCAGTCTACTGTACTTCTTGCTTTTCTTTTCTTAACCAACCATGTCTAAAATATTTTCAAAGAAAAGAACTAAAGAACTAATGAGATAATGAGAAATGTCCAACTCATTATTAAAACCTGAAGGGATAGTGCTGAACCATCAGGAACAAAAAAAAAACCAACAACAAAAAAAACCAAACAAATAATTAAGGTGATCTGGGAGCTATGTTTAATAATCAAAGTATGAGCATTTACACACATTGTGACAAGAATGCACAGGATTGGGACTAAACAGCTGTGTGGCCATAAGAAAACTGTACAGGCCTCTGGAGGCAGTGTTGTGATCTGGGGTTGCTTCAGTTGGTCAGCAATGTTATGTGGCAATAAAATGAAGTCAGCTGATGACTTGAATGTACTGAATGACCAGGTTATCACACATCTATGGATTTTCTTTTATCCTCTGTAGAACTCAAATTGTGAAAGTGTGGTTCTGGAATCATTTTGAACTAGCCTCCACATCGTCCTGAGCTTAACCACATTGAAAGTGTGGAATGGAATGTGCTGGAGAAGACTTTACAAAGTGGTCTGACTCTCCAGTCATCAATACAAGGTATTTATACAAGCATGTTTTCTAATTTTTATGAAGGGGTTAGACATTTTATAAAATACAAACCTGTCATCAGGTATAACTGTCATTATTATTACTAGAATGTCTTGGTGAGCCTGCCCAAAATTCAGAAATCGTTGTGTAAAAATATGTTTGGGAGGAAAAAAAAGCATTTATTTGCCAAATAAAAAAAAAAAATGCTGCTGTACTGATAATTGATAATCAATGAGCTTGAGTATTATTATGAAGTTTAGCTTTTCAAGGTGTCTAGCCACATATTCATTTTTCTTTGTAACCACATTTTTATACTTCACCTTAATTTTGTTACATTCCCAGTCCTGAGAAGAAAATCCAGAATCGAAAGGGAACCTTTAACACCGTTGTTCCATGAGTGATTGGGTTTAATAACAGACTCATTATGAGGTCAGAGAAGGCGAGAGTCTAGAGACTGGCCAAGGTCACATGATCTGGTCGACTCCCAGCAGGATCAGTTCATCACCACATAGGATTCAGTCAGAAGCTTCCCATTAATAATACCTTCTTAGAAGATGTGTGCATTATATGCATCGTGTCACAATATGTAGGGGGAAAAAAAAAAGAACTACATTATTACATTTATGGTCTTGAGGAATTCATGGAATTCCTAGAACCATCTGCATAAAATATATCAATATATTGCTTAATGAGATGCAATAAATAAATTTATTCAGAATAAACAAACTGTAAATACGACATGGTTCGTGGTTTAGATTTAGAGATAAGTACAAGCTCCACCACTGTTTTATATGTAAGCATCTCATCCAGGGAGATCTGCACCATCCTCCTCCTCCTCTTCTCTCTCACTGTTGTGTAACACAGCACAGCTCATATCTCATTTTCTGACCGATCTACTCACATAACCAAAAGAAAAAGGTGATGATAGTGGAGAAAAAGTCAATAGGCTCTGCATTATTTCAGCGAAGGTAGGCTTTATCAGCCTACAGTCAGAGACAGCGAAAGAAAAAGAGGGTAAATTAGCGAGGCGTGAGGAGGAGTGTTGAGTGTTGAGGCATGTAAAAGTGTGGGAGAGAAAACTTTAGGAAAAGACTTCTGAGGTTTTTGGACTTTCTCTGTTCAAGCATTTCGCTAACTGTATTTGTTTTTTGTTTTTTTTCCATGAGGAAATGCTTGTGTTATACTAGTAGTCTATTCAAATTATTTTATTTGAATCAAAAAGCAAGACTTTATTGGGGGAAGAAAAAACATTTTTAAAAATACAGACAGCACACACCCCTTGTAGGCTGCCATAGATTCCTCTACGTGTCAGCTGTGTGATAAGAGGCTTGTGTTTGACCTATGAGGTTTAATGTGGGCTTCAACCCAAATCATCACTCATGGTCGGATCACTTGTGTATGGCTTAACGGTTACAAATGAACCAGAGCCAAGATGGTCAAGTCAGCCATAACAACAGGAAAAAAAAACATCCTTCTAGGATGCTAATATCATGTATTGCAATTAAAAAATATATAAATCTTTTAGTTTTATCATCTAATGTTAGATCTGACTATGCGCTTCAGGCAGCAGAAGGATGAGCCATCAGGCCACGAATAAACTCTTACACATCCCTGTGAGCTACAGTAGATACACACCCCTCATCAGTGACTGGAAAAAGCAGTGACCAAACAAAGAGCCAAAGAGCCAGCTGAGATGATTTTGGCTTTCCTTTCTCTCCATTTCAGCTTAGAAGTACAAAGCTGCTCTTTGTAGGCGTGTGCCCACCTTTCTAAGCAGAGCTCTCAGTTTGCACACTTTGCAGGTTTTGAATCGAAGCTTCCAGTTGCGTCTGTCTGGCGCTCCTCTCCTGTCTGCACCCTCTCCTTCGCCCTTCGCCAGCCACGGCATCCACACACCTCCGTGGAGCTGGGGGTCAGCCATCGGATCATCTGGCGGGTTTCTTGCAGGCACAGCGGTGCGGTTGTACTCCGCAATCCTTGAGAGAAGAAGCTTGACCAGGTCAGGCCGGGCCTGCGTCAGGTCGTGCCTCTCGAACGGGTCGGCGCTGATGTTGAAGAGCCAGACAGACTTCCCACGCTGGTCGTGTCTCTTCTCGACGTCCTGCCACTGCTGTGGAGCGCCGGGCAGGATCTGCGGAGGAGACCAATCTCCGTCTCCCACGTTGCCCGTCAAGAGCTTCCAATCACCCACTCGGATCGCCGCACGCACTCCCGTGTCCCAGATGCCCAAGCCGTTCACTGTCAGCAGCCTGCGATCGTGTTCTCCGTGCCGCCGCGAAACAGGGTCGATGTTGAACAGGATTTCGGTACGAGGGCAGGGTAGACCCTGACTGATAGCCCCCCACACGTTACACCCATCTAAGCGGCGGGGGTTTGGCTCGGGAGATCCTGCCAGATACAGTAACGTCGGGTACCAATCTGAAACGTGTATTAAAGCCCGACTGATCGTGTTCTTCAATTTCAGGAGAGGGCTATGTACAAAGCCCACTGCTCGCACTCCTCCCTCCCAGTATGAGCCTTTGCCTCCACGCAGGGGCCAGTTGCAGCCACCCGACAGAGGCTGGCCTCCGTTATCCGAAGAGTAGACGAGCACAGAGTTGTGGTAGTAGCCTCGATTACGCATCTCCGACACAATCTCACCCACAGCCTCGTCCACACCACTCAGCATGGCGGCGTAATGGCGCCGGGGCTGATTCCCGAGAGACGCGTAACGCCGGAAAAGATGGGCAGGAGCCTGTAGAGGAGTGTGAGCAGCCTGGAGAGCCACATACAGGAAGAGAGGCTTCCGCCGGTCATGAGTCCGCAAGATCGTTTTCACCCTAAGAAATGTTTTGAATTAGACACTGGTTAAAAAGACATACGTGCATAACAACATAAATATAAAGAAATATGACCACATGGACACTAATAACACAATGACTGGGTTTGAGCAGTTAGTAGATGATTCAATATCAAGTCAAATTAAAGTGGCAACTGAATTTCAAAAAGGAAACTCCTGAGTATTTTTGCCAGCAAAGCAAGTCCTAGAGTTAAATTAAGTTAGAAATTGATGTGTTCTATTTCTGGGGTTTTATTAACCCAAAGCACCAGATGAGGACATACATTACATTTAGAGCGAAATATGAATATTAGCCGAGTCAGTTTTCCTATTAGAATATTATGCACGGAGATTTAAGAGGTCTTCAAGTCGGACTGGGACTTTTTAAATTTCTGGCGAATGAAGGCGCAAAACCGATGGACCTTCTCAGAAGACTTCAAGTATAGTACAGTGAGACTCTTAGCTGCAGTAAAACATTTAAATGGTGCAAAGGTTTTAAAGGTGGCCGTAGGTCTGTGAATGACGATCCCGGCCGAGGAAAAGTGGCTCACAGCCCAATGCAATCGTTCCTATGAACATTAAACATTTAATGACTGATCGTTGAAAATTGAGAGATAATTCTCAACCAAATTGTGTAAAAGACGCATCTGTCTGTACACACATTCAGTCACCAACACCACTTGCACATTATAGGAACTCGACTGGAAGTTATTGCCACACATTCGACTACAGTCCTGACCTCACTTCAAGCCATTTCCATATGTTGTGGCCATTAAAGGAGTTCCTGGGAGGCCAGGATACACTATATTTAAGTTATTACATTTATTTACCATACTGATTTTATTACTTGTAATCGATTTTTGATTGATGGGAGCAAAATGGCTCTTTTACCAATTTACATGATTATAGGACAGTTTAAGTTGCACTTTTGGATGGTAAGTAGCCAACAATCCAGGAGAGATGGAAGGAAGTAAAACAACAAGAAAATCTAATTAGACAGAAGAGCAGTGTTTACTTTTAGCTTTACGTTCAGTGTTTGGAGAATATTTCTTCTTTCCACCATTTTGTCCTCTGCTATAGAAACTCTTAAGCCTCTTAAAAGTTCACCTCTCTACTCTTTACAATTTATACCTTAGGAGCTGTTTTTAGGGCTAAGATGTTTTGTGAATCAATTCTATCTTTCTTAAGATTTAATCCTAAATTTAAGGGGAAATTCTAAGAAAATGTCATAATTCTAAGATTTTTTTTTGAATTTCGTCACTAGGAGCAACTTTTAGCCTCAAGAAGCTTTGTGAATACGGGGCAATATAATTGAATACTGGTTTGTAGGATCAGTACTGTACGGTGCTATTCTTGACATTTACTGTATAGTCATAACCTGAATAGGTACTCTTAAAGACAACGTACAATTCATTTTAAATTCTTCATCCAAACCCGTAGAATTACTATTACAAGATAATACTACCAGCAAACAATAAATCTTTATAGATAGATAGCTACCAAGTATAGCTTCTGTACATAAATGATCAAACAGGTCACATGGAGTGCTGAGCATCACCTCTGTGCATACAGAGATGTGGAGTAATTCCCACTCAACTCCCAGGCTGGCCGTTCACCATCGTGCAGGTCAAAGCCGCAGGTCTCCGCTCCGTCACAGCTCTGGAAGTTAAAATGGTCTCCACTACCGGTCAGGGAACCCAGAAAGCTTTGAAATCCTCGGCTAGTGGGCAGACACTCGGGCCGGCAGAAGCCCAAGTGCCATTTCCCGACCATGTGCGTGCTGTAGCCGGCCTGACGCAGCCTTTCGGGAAGCGTGGGCGTGTCCAGGGGCAGACACAGAGGCTGGCGTGAACGGATGATGGAATGCTGAAGGCCTGTGTGAATCTGATACCTGCAACAGCCAGGGAAAGATTTTAACGAGTTCTTTGTTTGCATGATCATTATATAATTCAATATGTCATCTCCTGCAAAGAATAGGAATTCCTGCTGCTTTATGGTAACTTAATATTTTCCCTGAAGCTGTAATTGTTTCGCTGACTACTGCACTTTTTTTTTTTTTTTTTGTGCATGTACATTATCAAATAACGAACGAAAGCGTCCCACATATCAGGCCCCCTGGGGTGAGAAAGATGATTCGGCTCTGAAAAACTATATATGAAAAAATATATACAGAAAATGACACAACTACGTGAAATTCAGATCTAATGACATTTTTGCAGTGATTTTTTTTTTTACATAGAGAACACAGAAGCGCACTCACCGTCCAGTCATGAGCTGGCTTCGAGAGGGTGAACAGATGGGCTGGACGTAGTAGTTCTCCAGCTTCACCCCTTCAGCAGCCAGCTGGTCCAGCACCGGCGTGTGGATGTCCGAGCCATGGTAGCCCACATCACTGTAGCCCTGATCGTCCACCATCACAAAGATGATGTGCGGAGGCACTTTAATGTTGGCAGGTGGGTTTGAATAGGTCTTGCGCCCTGTGTTGAGCGTCAGTGCCAGTCTCAGGCACGAGAGGCAGCCGAGTGCGACCCAAAAAGAGGGCAAACGCAAGCCCCGGACCATGGTCATATCCGTCCCGTCAAACAATTCTGTGCCTTTCTTTTTGTGCCAATGTGATTAGAATATCCTTCAACTTTACAGAAGAAAAAAGAGCCTACAGTACAATGCAATGAGATTCTATCTGGTCACAACGTCTGAGGACGTCCAAATAAATATCCCGAGTGAGCAATTAAATCCCATGGTTCTCAAAGCAGGTTTGTCTACCCGAATGAAGTGAAATCTACACTGACGCATCCAAGCAGAAATGAGCTCGCTCTCTCTCCAACATCAGCCTGCTACATTCCTCACACACACCAGGCGCCTCGACAGAGGGCAAACAGAAACAGGGCAAACAACCAGAAAGAGCCAAAACAAAGAATAATCTGTAGAGGCAAAGCATACGAGTATATACTACAAGTAAAAAACAAACAAAGCTACTATTTCCATCTATATATAAAATACGCATCAACCTAGGTGTCTAATGTGATATGGACCAGCTAAATTTTATTTTATTGACAACTACATATTTCCAAATATATTTTATGTCTCATGTACACCAAGCCTCTGTATTTCTGCTCAATACTTGCACATAAACTCAAAGTCTTGGGAGTCGTCTATTGCTCTTAACCATAGATAATGGAGGATGAGACAAAGATACAGACTGACCAATATGATGTGGAGTTTCAAGTCAAGAAAACTTAAGTGCAGGAAAAAGTGTCCCAGTGGACATAAGACAGGAAGTGCAGAGAGAGCCATGCTAAATATTTCTGAAAGACCTTGCGTTTTGTATACAGTGCATCTTTTATACACATAAACTTCCTCAGCAGAAGATTTTATCCAAAGCAACTCATACAGTAAGCAAAAAAGGAGAATCAGACTTGAGGCTTCACTTTGAGGGTCGATGGGCTCAAAGATACAGACGGTTGAATAATGTAGAAAACCCACTGCATTCTGAGATGCCTTTCTGCTCACTACGTTTGTAAAGAGTGATTATTTGACATAGTGTCTCCTTCCGGTCAGCTAGAACCAGTCTGGCCATTCTGCTCAGTCTTCTCTCATTTCTAAATGTAGGGATTTTTCCGAACTTTTGTGAAAAGTACCAAACTGATGTTTAAGTAAAAATTATCTGAACAATATATAGAATCAGGAATGATCACAAAGAGTGTGGCTTAACATATTCTTAAAGACTGTTATGAAAATTGGTCATCTCATGCATTGAAGGAAACTCCCAGGAATAAGAGCTCATTGGAAAAAAAAAAAAGAAAAGGATCATTCAGATGAGGTTTGGAAAATTGGGAAGTTTAAAAACGAAGCAGCGAGACTTAATCTTTTAGTCCTTTTCTCATCCATATGCCGTTATGCTGCAGGCATTTTCCTGGCGCACAAACATTTATAGAGGATCTGTGAGTTCAATAATTCTTAGTTCATCTTTATTCCCAGCAACTGGACCTGACAGAAGGAATGATTTAGACCGCAGGATCAAGATGATCTAAATGATCTGCAGCCTCATGCCATTCACTGAGACCAAACAGCAGCTGGTACTGATGAACTTTACAGACCTCTGCTGTATAAGAGAACCAGCGACAGCAGAGGCTAAACATTATAAATCATCAGCAGACGTAATGCAGTTACAAGCCCTGGCGCTGGCCGAAATACACGTTTCAGCGGCACTAAACGACCATAACCGTGGATTATTGCTATAATCCTATCGATGTTAGGTGTAAGTGCTGTAAAGCCGAACTCCGGGACAAAAACAGTGAAACGTGAGACCTCACCTGCGAGAAAACTGCAGAACATCCGGCATTTCAGAGGCCATCAGAGAGGCTATCGATCGCACCTCAGCTTTCCCCCTATGGTGTCAAGAGGAAATCGATGCAACAAAAAACAAACAAAACAAACAAAAAAAAACAACAACCCAAGAGTCAATTTCCTACATTAGCCTAAAGTAGACGGCAAATCCGACCAGGCGTTCCAGAGCCGTCATGGAAAATGGACAGAAAGAGAGTGGAGTGGATTAAGAAGGAAATAAATAAACCGAGAGATGAAACAAACATGAACACCTTACAACTGTTGTTATAAAATTGGGTTTCATTGAAGCAGACGGTGATTTAGATTGATATCGTAATCTGATGGCGACTGATAGGAAATGACATCAGTCTTGTGTCCGGGTCAGAGCGCAGGTATCGGCTAATTCACCTCTCTCTTCTGCCGAGCAACAAACCGACCACCTTAAGGCACTGCAGCAAAGGAAGCTCTGCATCTACGTACAACACCTTCCTTCCCTGTGCAGTATAGAACCAAACACCAACGTTTATTAGGAATCTGACAGCGAGACATAAGCAAGTGGACAGCACTGTGAGAGATGACAGAATTTAAAGGTTTACATTCGTCCCCAGTGGAAGCTTACATTCCGCGATGCAATAACTTGGCTGCTGAGGTTCTCTCGAGCAGAAGGGCAGACATCTATCTCTGTCAGAACAATGGCTCTAGAACTGGTCACATGACACTCGGTCTCGGTAAAGAGCAACAGAGCATCATCGAGTGGCTTTCATGTCAGACCGAGGAGTTATAACATTCTCGTTCGTAGGAGCTCACAGGAGACTATGGAGACGCATAAAACAGGAGTGTCAGCATGAGAACTGAGTCAATCTGCAGTGCCACCTTGTGGAGAGAGATGACAATGCAAAGAAAACCGCATCCTCAAATTACAAGTCAAATACTACTACCCGGTTAAACAAAACACAATACCAAATTATAAAAACATCAATTCATTGGCATTAAATTGTTCTTGAGACTCCATAATCAACACAGATAAATTCATTCAGTTATTGGTCTTCACTTTATCCTGGTCAGGGACAGAGCTGTTTATTCAGGAGACTATCCTGAGAGCTCTGGTTATGTATGATAAGGAAAATTCGAGTCTAGACCATACACAGATTTAGACACACACATGATAAACTCACCAATTCACCTATCTGGGAGGTTGGAGGAATCTGGGGAACCCAAAAGAATCCTACTTGAGCACAGGAATAATAATAAAAAAAAAAGATTTAAAGATTTAAATATAAAATCAAGTTCTCTATTTTATCAGACAATTTAAAATATAATCAAGAAAAACAGTGATTTGGTGAAATAGTCGTTCAGTAACGTGTTAATTACTTTCATTCATTTTTTTTTTTTACCCACAGTATTTCCAGCGTGAAAGAAAAAAAACTTTATGGTGTGTCCTTATTTGTCACTGCAATCTTAGCTCACCTTAATTGATAAACAACCACCTGAAGCATTCAGTTAAGAAGGCATACAAAGAAGAGAACAGAAACTTTTCCATTCTCTCTAAGAGTTTATTAGAGTTGATACAGCATTGGGGTTTTTAAGTTTTTTTTTTTTTTTACAAAATAAAAAATAAAGTAGACAGTACAGTAGCTCATGTTTGCAGGGCATACCACAGGTTCATAATGCAGTCACTCGGTTCTCCTCTTTTCTCTCTCTTTCTCAGCACTCAAAACTCCATAAACATACAACATGACAGACTTGACATTTGCATGAGGCACACTGCACTTGGTCACATTTGAAATCAAGATTTAAAAAACAAAAAAGTGCATGTTTAAGGTGTGTGGGAGTTGGTCAGGAGCTCATGATTCAGACTGATACTTATGTCAACATTTCGATGGTACACTAGACTTAAGTTCTTGCATAAGTTCCAAACGCCTCATTGTGCATAGTCCGTGTAGTAGGAGGAGGAGAAGAGAGGAGCTGCACGACTGGCGCTTTCTAGGCGCCCCGCTTAAAACCCGAGCTCTGCCCTGTACACCGACGTCACACCCGAGGATCACGGTTCGTTCCATTCGGATCACATCGGACCCAAAATATACAACACTTTAAAATGTACAACGTTTTTTTACGATCATTCCTCTGAAGGGATGAGCAAGGCTAGTGTGAGCACGGAGAATTCACGAGTTCGTTCATTCATTCATTCATGCATCCACACTTTGGATCTACCCGACTCCTGGTGAGAAAGCTCTGGATTTTGGTAAAAACAAAGCTGCATCCACAGAGAGTGGAATCCCAGCATTCTCCCTCATCTTTCCAAGTCCAACAGGACCATTAAGACCATGTGTCCCATCAGGCCCAGGGGACGGGCTGAGTGTGGAAGTCCACGTATTCCCAGTGTTAGCCATGAACACGCGCTGCAGCTCGTAGTCACTATAGTGTGGTCGTTCCTACAGCATTGTTAGGAGAAGCAGGGTTTGACTTAGCCCCGAGTGACTGCCGCTCTCATTACTCGGGCCTTCGTGTTCTGAGTGTGTTTGGGTTCAGCAGGATTCTCTCAGCTCCAGCTACTGCTCTGTAACTCCTCTCTGAGCCAAGAGGGAAGCGTCAGGCCAAGTCGGTTCAGCAGGCGCAGCAGCTCCACGTTATGCTCCTGGTAGTACTCCGTCAGAAAAGCACGCGTCTGTCACCACATACAAACAAAACAAGCATGTATCATTAGGGTTCCAGGAGTTTTATTTCCTTAAAAAAAACAAAAAAACAACAACAACAAGAAACATCTCAGATGAAAACTGCTTATGGATGTTCATTCTTGCTTTTGAAGCCTCAAATACAAATACAACTCAGACCTATACCCTGACAGAAACACAAAAACTGCAGACAGGTTTTTACCAGAATGTTATGAATGAAGTGTGCAGCCTTACTCACTGTTACCGGCCATGTTTAAAATAAAAATTAACCAACAATAAACCTGGCAGATGAAGCTTAAGGGATATTGAGCAATACATTAAGAAAGTGACAATTTGAAGGATGAAAAGAGATACACACTATATTTACATGTGTGTGTGTATACTGTGTATATGCTGTGAGGCAGTTGTGTGTATGCTGCACGCGAGAGGTTTCTGCTGTTTTGTCTTTGACGTGTCATAAAAGCAGCTCATACCACAGGAACCGTATGATGGAAAATTTTAGTGGTTTTGAAACCATCGCTTTTTTCAAACCACAGTATACGTTGAAACCTGAGGCCCATGTCTAACCACCACTCACGGCTGCAGAATTTGATAGGAAAATTATAATACGATAATTTTGATACATATGGTGATTTAAACTGATATGTTACCATTAAATGTGCTATTCAGTTTTCCAATTTATTTATCTAGACTAACAGCACACAATGGCACACATGATCTCAG
Organism: Leiocassis micropogon; assembly: GCA_028565275.1. NCBI lineage: Eukaryota > Metazoa > Chordata > Actinopteri > Siluriformes > Bagridae > Leiocassis > Leiocassis micropogon. The sequence goes on along the minus strand of JAOVVA010000041.1, from coordinate 22,346,055 downwards.
TAAGATAATGTTTTGCAATATTTATTACCTCAAAAGTATGAAAAAAAACCCTAACAAACAAATACTTAAATTATTGACAAACTACATAAAGTCTCGACTACGTGTATAATATAATTTGCAGCCTTTTGCGATAAAATAGTTAAACAGGTCCATATTGTGACTTCAATTTTTATGCAATCAATCATGCAGCTCTAATGAAATGAGTCTTTTTCAATTAAACTACTTGGCTGGAACGGCCAGTTTAATGTGTGTGTGTTAAATCCGATTGATGTCCTTAAACAGGCCGTTAATGCTCAAAAAACCCTCCAATGTGGCTGAATTAAAACAATTCTGCAAAGACGACTGGGCCAAAATCGCTCGACATTGATGTGAAAGACACATTGCAAGTCATCGCATTGTTGCTGGCAAAGTTGACACAACCAATTATTAGATCTAGGGGGCAATTATTTTTTCCCCACATAGTGCCAGGTAGGTTTGGACAGCTTTTTTTTTTTCATTTCACAAAAACTGAAAATTTCACATGTGCAAAAGTATGTGAACCCTTGTATTAGTAGCTTGTGGCTCCTCCT
>JAOVVA010000041.1:22247843-22282256 GCA_028565275.1 Leiocassis micropogon | reverse complement strand
ACACATACACACACATACACACACATACACACACATACACACACATACACACACATACACACACATACACACACAGATTCACTCAGACACTATTTAAATTCCCTGCAGGCATAAAGTAAATTTAGCTTTCTTTTCTACTTGAGAAACTGCTACTCAATGATTTCCCATCTCCACGTGACTTCTTTTACAACCTTTGTTTTTTTTTTAACGTGCCTAAAAGTAGTACAAAACAAAGATGTAGAATCTGAGGGTACAGGTTAAAGAAAAGTAGAGAGCTACAGATTGGACAAACACTGCCTGTTTTGATGACAATTTCTGCTGTGAGATAGTAGATGATGGTGGTGGTGTAACGTTGTGAGAAATGTTTTCCAGACACACACTACCACCTGAACCACTGTGTGAACGCTTCAGCCTATTAGAATACGATATTGTGATAACTAGATGCCTAGATTTGCTTTGTATTGTGATTGTTAGTATGACAAATGTATAAATATCCTGATTCATTATTTATTTATTTTTTCAAATTTTGTTACAATTCTACATAAACCTAGCAAATAATTAGCGCTTACTGTACAGGATGCTGCGCTGCCTGCCAATGTGTGAAGATTTTATGGTGCCACATATAGGATTTTTGCAGAACTGCAAGTATACATGAATTTAAAAAATAATTACAAGAATATATTCGTCAGTGTGCACCCACCTACTAACTAATGAGAATGTACCTTGTCACAAAAAACAAACCGTCTCAAACTGATTTCAGGTACATGACAAGGACCTCAGTGTTCTCCAAAATATTCTCTCCAGTCATAAGAATTCAAGAATACACTACCAGTCAAAAGTTTAGACACACCTTCTAACTCCATGGTCTTTCCTGATTTGTATTTCTTTCTACATTGTAAAACAATGCCAAAGGTGCCCAAAATATGCAATAAACTCCTTTGAACAATTGATATTGAGATGTGTCAGCTACTTATTCTGTGTAAAGCCTTCATAACAGCTCTAATCTGAGGTGCTGGTTGTTAATTAGTGATTTTTGAGGCTGGTAACTCTTAAATGAACTTCTCCTCTGCAGCAGAGGTAAGTTTTGGTCTTGCTTTCCTGGGAAGGTCTTCATGAAAGCCAGTTTCATCATGGTGGTTGATGGGTTTTGCAAAATGCGCTTGACACAATACTGTTCTTGCAAGAACTATTCCAGAAAAATCGAACTTCATGTCTTAAAGTAACTACTCAAACAACAAATTAAAAGCAAGTGTTGACTCCCACTCATTAGCTTGTTTGCAGTTTATCTGACATTTTTTAATTAATTTAACTGGCAAGTGGTTGTTTTGTGATATCTTGTCGCCTCTGGCTTTAGGGATCTGAATCAACATCCAGATTCTGTGAAGCTGCTTTCAGAAAATGTTTACAATCAAAGTGCCATACAAACAAATGTAGTTGTGATTTTATATTCATCTCCATAACATGTGCTTACCAAAATACACTTATTACAGTCTAATTTTTATAAACTTTTCGATGAAAAACATAAACCGATGCTGCTGAGTGGTTCATGACTCTTAAGGATGTGTGATGTATTTGACATTTAGAGTTGGATATACAGAAAAATCCTAGATGAGAGAAAGAGAGAGACTATAATTCAAACTGATAGAAGAGAGAGAAAACAAGATACGAGAAGACCAAGAGACAAAAAGTGTCTGAGAAAAGGAGAGAGAGAGTAAGTAAACAGCTGTATCGGCTAGTTGCAAAGCTTCAACATTAAACATTTAAATTTTCAAGGTAAAGAATGGTTTCACTGCTCATTTTGTCAACTATGTTACCGACAGAACTTCATCCTGCAGCTCAAAAATGATTTGTCCCAACGCAGAGTGATCGGCATCAAAAACGTCACGTTGTTCCGTATTAAAAATTATGATCAGATTATATTTTGTGCTTCTCTAAATAAACTCCCCTCTGTGCAGGTTCAGTGTCCCAATGAGCCCTGTGTATCATTTTTTTATCTATTAAAAACGGTTATATTTTTTAATTGTGTAAGAGAACCTCAAAGTGCATACAGATAATGTGTGCTGTGATGTTCTGCATATAGACTGATGCCAGGAATGATGACCGATTATCTACACTACACGGTGTAACAGGCGGTTGCCTAGTTACGGGCTCCCGGTCAGGGAGGGCGCTGTAGGGACCGTGTCAGTAAATTTAATAAAAGAAGAAGAGAGGCTGGGCCTAGGTAACAGCAGCAATTACACAGCAGAAGCTAAATGCTAAAGCTAATGCTAAAAGCTTAAGCAAAAGATTTTGTAAACCCGAGTGCGGGATATGCTTGTCCGTTACGCATGTGTGACAGCTGTTCCCTCGGGGAAAACTACACCAGCGTCAGTGTGCACGCGGGGCCGAATCTTCGGCTGCACCCGCGCCGCCATTAAAGGGAAGCCGCTCACTGAGGACATTGGGCGTAGAGCGGGACGTTCTCTAGTTTTGTTTATTTGATTTATGGACTTGTGTTGAGAGAGAGAGAAGACTCTGAAATCTTAGCAAAGCTATGGACTGGGTGAATGCGATGTAAATGGCATGTGTGTGAGTGGTGTAAACATAGCACAACATTGAATGTAAATACACTTGGAATATTTACTATTGTTGCCTCTGATGGTCCTTACTCTCCTTGATTTCTGCTAAAGGCAAGTTACTGTTTTTAATGATAGTAGCAGGTTTGTTACAGTGGCGCCCAACGTGGGCCCCATGACGAGGAGGAGGTCACCAAGATGCTGGAAGCAGGTATCATCAGACCATCCACCTCGTCATGGGCCGCTCCAGTCATGCTGGTGGGTAAAAGGGACGGTGGGAGCCGTTTTTGTGTGGACTTTAAAGCCCTCAACAGCAAAACACAGCTGGACGGTTTCACTATGTCCCAGGTCCACGAAATCTTGGAGGCGTTCTACGGGGCTACTGTGTTTAGCTCTTTAGACCTACGAAGTGGGTATTGGCAGGTGGAGATGCATCCAGACAGCATTCCTAAAACAGCATTCGTCACGAAGAACAACCAATATGAATTTCTCCGTCTTCCCTTTGGCCTGAAAAATGCAGGATTCGGTTTTGGCAGAAGCCATAGGAAAGCATTGCTTTGTTTACATCTACGACATCGTTGTTTACTCAAAGGACACCACTTCTCACCTTAACCACCTCCGACAAATATTCTCACTCCTTGAAGCTGCTGGTCTCACCCTCAACCTTAAAAAATGCAATCTCTGCCAGTCATCCCTCTCCTTTCTAGGGCACATTATATCTGCAGAAGGCATAAAAACTGAAGAAGCCAAGGTAGCGGCTATACAGTCTTACCCCGTTCCCTGCAACCTAAAGGAGCTACAGCGCTTCCTTGGTCTGGCTGGTTGGTACCACTGGTTCATACCCCACTTCTCAGAGCGTGTCTGCCCCTTCAAGGTGCAGACAGACGCCAGCAACATCGGCCTGGGGCAGTACTCACCCAGGATCATGAGGATGGGGAACATGTGATCGCTTACACCTCTTGGCTGCTGCATGGAGCTGAAAGCAGATACTCAGAATCAGAGAAAGAGTGTCTAGCTGAGGTATGGGCAGTGGAGAAGTGGCGTCAGTACCTGGAGGGCAAAGCGTTTACTGTCATCACTGACCATGCTGCATTGACCTGGGTGTTTAATCAGCCAAACCCTTCTTCGCACCTTACATGCTGGGCACTAAGGCTACAGGCTTTTGAATTTGTAGTCTAGTACCGTAAGGGGCAGTGCAACACCGTTCCTAATTCCCTGTCATGGTGCTGGGAGGGAGAAACTACAAATGCCCATCTGGCAGTACACCAAGGCAACGATCTGCACTGGGGTCTGCCATGTGACTGGGGGGAGTTGGAGAAGGCTCAGAAGGCGGATGAGGCACTTCACATACTTTGGAGAGAGGCAAAGTCAGAACCTGATGTAAGGAAGATACACTACTGCATAGTGAACCAGTTCCTTTATCGTCATCCCAATGTCTCTGCGACCGCAATATCTGCAGTATGCCCACGATAACCCTCTCAGCGGTCATCTGGGGCGGATGAAGACCCTGCGGAGGCTGCTGGAGGTCGCCTACTGGCCAGAGATACACCGAGATGTCTGGGACTATTGTAAGAACTGTTAACATGTCAGAAATACAAACCCCGGATAAGTGGTTTCTGATAGGGGTTTCTGATAGGGGTTTCTGATAGGGGTCCGCAGTTCAATTCACAGCTACTTAAACACCATCTGCCGGCACTGGGGCGTGACCCAAAAGCTCACCACAGCCTACCATCCACAAAAAAACATCACAGAACGGACTAACCGGACATTAAAATTCATGATCGCAGCATTCGTCAAAGAAATCCATAAGCAGGGGGACCAGTGGCTTTCTGAGTTCCGGTTTGCAATCAATACAACCTGGCAGGAAAGCACTGGTTATACCCCAGCGGAGATAGCACTGGGACGCAAGCTAAAGGGACTACTAGAGCGGATGCTGCGTCAAAACATTTCCCCTGATCACCCCGCCTATGCCACAGTGGAGCATTAGGAAGAACTGTTCCAAGTCATCCGGAGCAACGTAGCCCGCGCCCAGGAACGGCAAGAGAGGTAATACAACACCAGACGACGGGCAGTCACGCACAATGTGGGCGACCTCGTGTGGGTCCGCGCTTTCCCTCAGTCTCGGGCAGAGGACTCGCATATGGCCAAGTTGGCTCCAAAATGAAAAGGGCCAGCAAAAATCACAAAGGTCCTTAACAAGGTTAACTACCAGGTAGAGTGGGTTAGTCAAGCTGGACCTTTCATAAACTTAAAACCCTTTTACGGCGAAGTCATGCCTTCTTCCGAGGGGGAGGAGGTGTAACAGGCGGTTGCCTAGTTATGGGCTCCCGGCCAGCGGGGTCGCTGTGGGGACCGTCTCGGTAAATTTAATAAAAGAAGAAGAGAGGCTGGGCCTAGGTAACAGCAGCCATTACACAGCCAAAGCTAAATGCTAAAAGCTTAAGCAAAAGATTTTGTAAACTCGAGTGCGGGATATGCTTGTCCGTTACACATGTCCGTTTCCCTCGGGGAAAACTACACCAGCTGCAGTGTGCACGCGAGGTCGAATCTTCGGCTGCATCCGCGCCGCCATTAAAGGGACGCCGCTCACTGAGGACATCGGGCGTGTTTATTTGATTTATGGACTTGTGTTGAGAGAGAAATCTCAGCAAAGCTATGGACTGGGTGAATGCAGTGCGAGTGGCATGCGTGTGAGTGGTGTAAATATAGCACAACATTGAATGTAAATACACTTGGAATATTTACTATTGTTGCCTTTGATGGTCCTTACTCTCCCTGATTTCTGCTAACGGCACGTTACTGTTTTTAATGATAGTAGCAGGTTTGTTACAACGGTAACACAGTTGACAATAATATAATTTGATACAATAATCGCGATACCCTTGTACTGATTAGACTTGTGTTGCAATTCATGATTTTATAAAAATCCCAACTCCATATTACATTTTTTCTTAGATTTTGTTGCAATTCTAAACAAACTTCACAACTAATTCGCTCCTACTTCACAAAACGCTGAGCTGCCTGCCAAAATGTGAACAGTTTAAAGCGCACACCACCTGTAGGATGACAGGTAGTTTCGTTCCGGGAGGAAGTTCGTAAGTCGGATTTGTTCTCAAGTTTGACAAAGTGAGTCTTATACACCTTTGACGCAAATGTACAAAGTAAAGCATACCAATTCACTTGACTGAATCTGCCCCCTTTCCCCACACTGCTATCATGTGGGCAAAAAACAAAACCACGCCTGAGGAAATGAATCTCACACATGTGAAATGTAAACAGTGTTGTCTCTGCGCCTTTAAATCATGAGGGAAATCCCGGGCGCCATTTTGTCTCAGAGCTGTTTTCCACTGTATTGGACTGTGAACTCTATTTTGTTGAGTATTTTTCGTAATTAGGACCATCAGGACAGCCATTTTCTATCATCGTGCTTCCGGACTGATTCACCTGAAAATCTTGTATGTAATTGTAAGTACTGGTATCTGGTGCATTGCAGTGTCTATTTTTTGTACAATACATGCGTGTAAAAGTTAATTCCGTGATTGAACCGGAAGTAGAACCGTCGTCCTTTCATATCAGCAGAAATTTGTAACTCGAATGTTCCTAAGTCGGGGACTACCTTACGCAATACATTAAATGCCACACAATAAAATCTGTAATGTAAAGACATTGAGGAATGGATTCTTCCCGATGTCTATTATCCAGTATGAGAGCCTTGACCTTTGACACAGGACAGACTACAATCTCACATCATCAGGTCATACAACATACATAATAAAGACGTATTCTAAGAGCCTCTTGACTGTGAAGAGAACAGGAACATGGAGACCTGGCAGTGATGGAGAGAATCAGAGGAGTTTCTTGCCGTTAAATTAACGCTAATTAGAGGCAAATTGATTGAGTGGGGACAGGACGAGCGCATTCTCTCATTATGAAGCAGCCATTACTCTCTGGCTGACGTGCCGCTGACATGCTTTCAGATGAGAGCGTGAGATCAGCCAGCGCCCCTGCTGATGGGCGCACGAACACACACAAACCTGCAGCCAAATCATAAAACGTGCTTTACCGTTAAAGCCCCTCTGCCACAGCTCTCACTAACGTTAATGGCGAAGTGTGCACTGCATTTTAATAGCGCGAAATCTATTCCGGTTCTTTAAGCTCGTCCGGTTCATAAAGCAGAGCAACTAAGCTCTTTTCAAACGTTAAAGACAAAAAAAGAAAACGGGTAAAAAATCTCATTAATGGAAACCGAGTGAATACAGACAGAAAAAGATAGCGCCAGACGCGCAGTCACTCACACACACACACACACACAGAGCTCCGGCGTACATCTCTGCCAGGCCCAGGGTCATTCATTTTCACCACATGTCTTTTCCCCATCTTATTTCAGTGGCAGTTGTCAGCAGATACAGGGCTTGACAATATTCACCATCAGCACCGCTCATCGTCCTCACACTGCAGTTCTCACTTACTCACGAACACAGCTGGTATGCTCGCTTTCCTGGGTTGGATCGGCAAATCTCTGCTTCTTCTACAGGAGACATGTTATTGTGGGTCATTTCTAGCAATTTGAGAACTGAACACTGAGAACTAGAGAACGCTGTACTGTCGGGTTTCCAAAACTAACTGCCTCCCCGTGACAGGGCGTACAGACCGAGTGACAGCTTTATAGCACAGAATACTGCACTTAGAAATATTGTATTACACTGGCTGAGCAAATAAACATGACCGGTAGCACCAGCGTGTCATCATAAGGACTATAAAACAATTTTTTTTTTAAAAAGCATATTTTTTACTGATATTGCTGCTAGGAATTGTTAATAATCGGTTATATGATATAATATATTATAATATTTTCTTGTACACACTTAAATCTTATTGGACCGGCTTTAGAGCTTATCCATCTATATATCCATCTCTCTATCTACACTATATTGCTAAAAGTATTACATCCATATGAACATGAATAACAGCCAACAATGTTGGCTCAACCTTTACAGCTATAACAGCTTCAACTCTTCTGGGAAGGCTTTCCACAAGGTTCAGAAAAGTGTTTATGGGAATTTTTGACCATTGTTCAAGAAACGCATTAGTACCTTGCTTTGTGCACTAGGGCGCAGTCATGTTGGAACAGGAAGAGGCCATCGACAAACTGTTCACACAAAGTTGTGAAGCATGAAATTCTCCAAAATGTCTTGGTACGCATGTTAAAAAATTAAGAGCTCATTTCACTGGAGGTAAGGGGCCGAGCCCAATTCCTGATAAACAACCCCACACCAGTTCCAACATGACTGCACACCAGTTTAGAATTAGATTAAGATTAGATTAAATGGATTAAGAACTGGATGTTACTCAAGTTTATATGCATGTGAAGGCAGGCGAGTGAATACTTTTGGCAATATAGTCTGTACATCTAACTATCTATCATCTAGCCTGCACTTAAATTCTAACTTGTTATAATTTCAGATGAACGGTACGGATTTCTTTAATTTCGCTGTACTTGTATAGTGACAATAAAGAATGTTCAATCTTTAAGATTCCTAAATCTCCAAAGTCCAGTCTTTATGCTCCCTGGAAAAATTTAAATTTTTCGCCAATTAACCGAGCTGTAATCTGCACTGCTCCTTAACTGTAATCTGCTGCATTTGTTGCAACTTCGTTACTATACTGCTTGCTTGAGATTTATTATCTGTGTTTCATGACATTTTATTTAATCTAAAAGCTCAGTGTAGTAAAAAATTGCTTTAAACATTATTATTATTAGCATAAACCACAACGAACTGGAAACCCCCGGTGATACGAATCATTAATATCGACTAATACATTACTGCTATCTGCTGCAAAGCTGAGATCCTAGCAGGTCTGGTTCACTCATAAGCTGTCAGGATTCTGTAATAATTTTTACTGTTCCCCCTCATGATTCATCAAAAACACCAAGAGAAAACTTTACATGACACAAAACTTGGTTTGCTTATTTGCAAATTACATACAAGCCTTGAGAGATGATATCAGTCTTTGCAAAAAGGATCTTGATAACAGTTAACACATGAAACATCATGCAGCCAGTCATGCACATGCACCGAAACTACAGTTTATGAGCTATAAGCTTTTGAAATGGCCAACCTGAACCTAGTCCCAGAAATCACATCCTCAGCCATTAAAACTCACAAAACGAGAAGGAATACCCACAATTATCAGTAAAAAACCTAGACACATCACGGAGGTCGTGAGAAATGTGTAAAGAGTCTAACCATTGACTGAAGAAAACCGTACGGACTTTAACGGAGGAGCCGCAATCTAATTAAAAACGCTGCGCAGTGTCACTCTTTCATACACAATCCAATTTATTTCTTAAGAAAACTCGTCAATCAGACACGCACGGACAGAGACTCAATCTACTGTTGACACCGACAGTGGATCCTCAAGACCCTAAGGATATTAATGATTCAGGGGCTTTCAATCACTACCTGCTCTACTCATCACTCCGGCTCGCTTTAATCTCCGTGCCGTGTGTCTCACACACGGCCGTGAAGTCGGTATAAACCCTCTACACAAGTATGACCCGTTACGTGCTTCTCTCAAGTATCATACACGTATTTTCTTTTCATTTAACCAGCAAGGAATAAAACACCATGCTCAGAATCTTTACAGGAGAATAATCAATGACGGTGTGATTGACAGGGTGAAGCAGATTTACACTTCTGTGTTAACACGCGTCTGCGGAGGGATCATGAGTAAACACTGCACAAAGGGCTTCAGAGACCTATTAGTGTGCAATTTTAAACTAAGAAATCAGAATTAATCATGTAAGCATTCTTTTCCCTAACACTTTACAAAACAACATTGTGTTATCTTATTATAGTCTATTTATTATTCCTACAGTGAAACCTGAAACTCTCACTGTCCTTCAGCTCTTCTCTAATAAAATTCTGTAAATTTTGTTGTTAAGTCCTTCATTCTTTAATCAACTCCATTCTGCTGGCTAGAAGACGTCTGCAGCACCCTGGTGTCACTTGCTCAATCCATGACTGCCGGATCGCTTCCTGAAGATTATCTACAGAAATTTGCCCCAGATTTCACAATTCACTTGAGAATTCTCTAGTTTTAGGCATTTTTTATTCTTTTTTTTTTTTTTTGCAGATGTGGAAACCCCGGCTTCAGAAAGTAAAAGATTAGTATCCATTAACTAATCCATAACTGATTGTAATTTAGCACAACTCTTCAGACAGATACACTAGAACTAATAAATGACATCACCTGTTCTGTGCACAGGGAGAATTGTAATACACAGCATTGGTTGTCTTAATACTTTTGGACACCACTGTATGTTATAGTAAATTAAAGTTATGCAAAAGGAAATATATTTACATTCTCCTCAAGACACCAACCCACAAACTGCTTTGTTCTTGCAGAAAACTTAATGTTACAAAGCACTGAAACTGGAGACTCCTTCCCTAAATATGAATTAAACATACAGAAAACTTCACCATATCAACAATTATCAACTTCTTTGTTAAATAACATTGACAGCTTAGATTAGTAGATTCCGTGTCCGCCATACAAATTCCTGTGGTTGAGTCGTTACTATAGATACAACAACAAATAATTAGATGTAGAGGACCAGCTCCAACCGTAAGCTCCATAGCAAGTCTTTTTTTTTTTTACATAGAAAATAGAGAGCATACAGTAACTGATACTTAGCGAGTGAAACTTTTCCTTCTCTTTACATTATGATACTACATGAAGCAGACAGACACAGACAGACAGAGTCTGACCAATCAGATTGAAGCACTCAGCTGCTCTGCCTTGTAAATGAAGTTAATCTACACTTTCTGACCAGTCAGATTTCGCAGCTCTAACATTAACGATCAAACCGACGATAAATGCAATTAAATTAATTTCCGAGACCGTACACCAGGGTTTCTAATGTAGCCGATATTCTATACATCTTGATTTTTTGTGGTAACTGAAAACTTCCAGCTTCAAAAGAAATTTGATCCTGCCACAATCGGGGATAGAATTACCTTCCTTCCTTGTGTGCGTGTGATGGTGTGTGTGTGTGTGTTTTTTTTTTTTCCTCCCCAACGCACTGTTGTCAGCTGTGTGTATGAAGCTGAATAAACACACACGCAGCAAGCAACAGCATGTAAATTCCCTCCCTCAGACTACACCAGGGCCGTCTCTCTCTTTGTTCTCTGCCCTCACTCCGTCGCTGTTTTAATAGCAGCCCTGGAGCTATTAATGTCTTCATGTACGGGCCATGCCACAAAACCTCAAGGCAGCTCCCTCTTCCTGGATTTTGCTTCTTTTTAGCCTGTTGCTCAATTGCACTCTGCTCTCATATACACACACAGACACACACACAGACACAGACACACACAGACACACACAGACACACACAGACACACACAGACACACACAGACACACACAGACACACACACACACACACACACACACACACACACACTCCATCTGCGAAAGGCTTTCCAGCACATACTTCCTTGCATCGTTTTCTCTTTATAATTACTTTGCAGGTTTTCCTGTGGCCAAGAGACCCTAAACATTCCTGCACACACTATGTAAGCTGATGTCCCAAAAAAATAAAATAAATAAATGAAATAAAAATAAAACATCTCAAGCCCTCACCTCCTGGTACACAGCTCAGTTTCCTCTCTCTCATCGACGCTGTTCATATCTTCTCTTACACATAGCAGGCTTTAAGTGTGTGACCACCTCCTCTCTCTCACACACGCACTCTCTTAGCATCTCTCGCTCTTTACCAGAGCAGCAATCGGCCAAAGTAGGACCATCGATGCTCGGTCATGTAGCACCGCACAAGGCACTGAACACGTTCAATACACTACCAATACTACGAACATGGTAAACAGGTCGATTGTATAAAAACTCACTATGCTGCATTTAAAACAGACCCAACACTAATACCTGAGGAATCTCAACTTTACATGACTCAAACATGCTAACTTTACAAGAACAAAGTTCAGTTGAAAGACATGGTCATAAACTGGTTAAAAAGAAATGCTGTTCCTTACTTTTTTTCTTGTTGGTAAAGAAGCACAAGTCTTCAGAAGGTGTTACATACAGTCTTCCTCTGTGAAACAGGAAACACAAGCAACCTGGGTGAGAAACGCAGCACAACTCTCTCCTCCTTAGATTTGACTAAGCATTTAATTCCAAGTTCAATTTCAGCGCATCATTAGCAGCATTTCCTGTGTCGTCAGTCCTGAGAGCGAATTTGCGTCTTCGCGAATGAACAACCTGATTTCTGAGAAGAGACTTGTACTGCAGAAGCGTGTTTTTAGAAACAAAGATAGTGATGAAATGATGGTGAGTGAGTGAGGGAGAATCTCCTACTCCCTTGTGCTGCTCCAACCTGTAATTTTTTTAAGCTTTGGAACAGTGCAATGTTCAGTTCAGTTGTCCAACAGTACCAAAGTCAAATTTTCCTAAGCTCAACCTGATAACCACGTTTCACTTACTTACCCACGGAGAAAAAAAGAGAACAAGACACAGAAACGGGATCTGAAAGTACATAAAATGAAAGAAAGACAGAGCACGAAAAATCAAGAGACAAAGCCATGTCTTTGTACTCCCGTCCCCAGAGTGGCCGCGAGATCGCAGCTGTAACTGCACTCGGGCTGGCACTTGGAGACCGACTACGGCAGGGATTTGGGCTCCAACATTAATGTAAACACTGTGTCGTATTCTCATAATAACTAGAAAGCTCACTCTGTACAAACAGCCTCAGAGCTTTCTGCCTGTTCATGGTCTGGATCTGCGGCAAGGCACGAGGGATGATCCTCATCATGACATGAAGAGAAGTTCAGGACAGCAATGGGGGCAAGTATTAAAAAAAATAAAAAAAATACAATAAGTAATTGGGAAAACGTTGTGTAATTAGATTATCCATGAGCTAACTAATGAAATGAAACATTAAATAAGAATAAATTAAATAGCCGCAGGCAGTAAGCGGTAAATCTGATTAACGGCAGGTTTTTTTAGAGCAAAAAAAAAAAAAAAAGGACATACAGTACAGTAGATAACTGATTTAACACAAAAAGCATAAAGCCCTGTTTCTTCTTTATTTGCACTGGGTATTTTTTTTCTTTTAAAAAGCGTTGCCCTGATTAATGACTGGATGCCACTAAGAGTGCAGGAGAGATACTGTACAGTATCTGTGCTTCATGACCGACATGGCTTCAGACTAATATTAATCTTTAGGGGCATTTGACTCATGAACGCAAAATATTTAGGAGTCATATCCAATTTTTCCTAAGCCAAAATTTAACTTGATGTCTCCCACCTCCCTGGCTGGCCAGCGTCCACATTGTTTTTGCTCTCTGTTCTCGGGTGCACACTCATTCACACGCTCGATATACCAGGAACAAAAAGAAATATATAACACAAGAGAGGAAGAGAATGCACTTTATGTCAGGTGCGCAGTCATGTTGGAACATGAAGGCGCCATCTCCAAACTGTTCCCACAAAGCTGGGAGCATAAAATTGTCCAAATTGTCTTGGTAGGCTGAAGCATTATAAGTTCCTTTCACAGAACTTTCCTCGGGTAAGGGGCCGAGGCCAACTCCTGAAAAACAAGCTCAACACCAGTTCTTGGTGCACAAAGCATGACCCATAAAGACATGGATGAGCCAGTTTGGTGTGGAAGAACTCGACTGTCCTGCACAGATAGAACACCTTTGGGCCAGGCCTTCTCATCTAACATCAGAAATCACATCCTAAATCTAAAATGTGTGTGTGTGTGATTGTGCCATGTGTTACCTGCTTTCTCTCTACGCAGACGGGATTAGAGTCACTGGTCAGTGTCCGTTAATAACCTTTTCTTCAAACCTGTCTCATGTCTTACATCCAGATGGTTATTACATTAACGTGGGGGAGACGACTTTGACAGGTTGATTCGTCTATGAATCTGGACGTCCCCTTCAGATAGGCCAACTGATCATGGTGGCAACATTAAATGAATAAAAGGTATGCAAAATTTTTTTGTGGCTCTACATCTGTAGCTGACATTATTATAATCCTTAGGATCATGTCCTTCTGAAAGAATTAGATTTTCTTTTGCCTTCTAACGAGCTCAATGTAATCAGTATGGAGTCGCTAGATGACCCATGTCAGACGTATCTTCTGTAAGTCTGCTTAAGGAGAGCAGAATGCGCGTATTTCTGCTATTAGTAAGGTTTTTACAAGAGTCAAACATTACCAGCCCTCGATATGGACGGTGTAAAAAGAGCTGGAAGTTTAATCCTGCAGTGGGCTGGAGCGAGACACCTGATCCTTCAACTCAGCACCCTTACATTAAGCCCTGAACCACACCCACTTGTGTAATGTTCTTCGACATGCCTTTGGCGTTTGCAACCAAGCCCGTCATTTTTTTCAGTGCGAGACAAGCAGAGGTGTGTGTTACTCGACATTGTTTTGGGGTTTCCTCTCTCGGATTTCAGGTTACGGTCGGCCCCTAACATGGGCTCGGCTGGCACCGGGCCACATCGGGCTTTTCAGCAGCTCACAATCAGCACCAACACCGAGCACTGCCAGCGTACATACACCCACATGCTTGCAAACTCTCTCCTCTTGAATTTTTTTTTCCTTTACACTCCTCACAACACAAACACAAACTGAAAGGCTCATCATGTACCCTTCCTTTAGGTCTATTATGTGTGACAAAACCCCCCACCCACACTAATAAACAAACTTGCACGCACGCACGCCGGGACACAAAGTGACTAAGACAGATTCTGCTCACACCTCACTTCTCGCCCATCCCCGCTGCCTCCTCCTGTCTCCGTGGTGACATCTGAGAGAGAACGGGACGGCGGGTGACAGTGACAAACGTCCGGCCCCCACACGGTCCTGCTAAGACGAGAGAGACAAATGTTGGTACGCAGGCTCTTCTAACCCACATCCCAGGGAAGGACATCTGCACTGCACCAGATCCAGCGGCCCTGACTGAGGAGCCTCGTTTTTGTTTGATTCTTGCTTTTAAAAAGATAAATATCAGCCTTTTCCTTTAAAAAAAAAAAAACAGCACATTTTTTCTGCACAGCTCACAGATATACAGGACCTAATATAAACAGAGTGAGTCAGCAAAACTATTATATACTGCTAATGCAGCAACGCGATATTCTCCAGCCTTGCCGATTTCCATCTCGTAATAAGATCTGGTAAACACATGTAACTCATCTAAACCTAGTCGGAGTCTCAGTTCCTGGTTGATCAGACCTGATTTTTCTGATGTTTCATTTCGAAATTTAATCAGGCATGTAACGAAAGAGGGCGGCGTGGTGGCGTAGTGGTTAGCACTGTGGCCTAGCATCCCGAGGTTCGAGGGTTCAATTCACGTCTCAGTGTCTGTGTATGCGGAGTTGTCTTTGTGGATTTTTCGCCGAGTGCTTCGGTTCCTTCCCACAGTTCAAAGACATGCAGATTAGGCTAACTGTCGTTCCCAAAATGTGTGCGCGCGTGCTGCGACGAACTGGCACCCTGTCCAGGGTGTGTACCCCACCTTGTGTCCAAAGTCTCCTGGGACAGACTTACATTTATCCACATACTAGACCTTTAACTCATTATTTACCATTTACCATTTTCTATTCAATACATCATCAAATAAATTCAAATAACTTTATTAATCCCAGAGGGAAATTGCAGAGGGAAATAAGCAATTTCCCTCTGGGATTAATAAAGTTATTTGAATCTTTGAATCTTGAATTGAATAAATATACAAGAAAAAAAGCAATCTCTGGATTCATCCATCAATTGAACACACACCAGAACCCACTATACACTCAGACCAGCTCAGAGGCAAGTCTCTGACTAAATAATACGTGTATAAAAATACAATAAAACGCTGCAGACTCAAGTACAAGAGATAACAGCGGTGTGCGGATTGTTCTGCTTTGATTGATCATAAATTCTGCCTCTCCTACATCAGCTATACCCTTGTCCATTTGTTTAGAGGAGCTCGGCATTGTTCTTTCACCCTTCTAAAGCGTTCTGAAGGCTTCACTGTTTACTTGCAACCTTTCCTGATTTACAAATCTGTTCGACTGCATCCTGTGGAAGCCCTGACTCAAAAACCCGGGAGATGTTCAACATTCCAACACACTAAGAGGAGCTGCATGATTTAATCATTTATGCAATCCAATCAATCTATTGTAGGTCGAGTCAAATAAATCGATCGTTGATGTTAGATATTTTTATATTTTTCAAATTCAGAATCAATTCTCAATTTTTAAATTATTAATGCAGACTCAGGTGTAAACCTGACGAATTCCTTTATAAATATACAACAGCTTTTGCAGAACTCAAACTCCTTGTATCTTCTGCAAATACTTGTATTTTATGAGAGTATCTCCTCTTCTTTTTGATGGTATGGGCAGTTTATGCAATATAAACCGCCACCTACTGGGCCAGTGTGTAAAGCAGAAGATTTGCAGGAAAGAAAGATGAGCGCTTATTACCAGCCATGACATTTAAATAATTAACAACAAAAGTTACGTACATTTCTTTAAATACAGTGAAACCTTGGATTGCGAGTAAACGGGTCTGCGAATGTTTTGCAATAAATTTTAACTCGATAAACAAGCGAGGCCTTGAAATACGAGTGGTACGTACATGCTCGGTCTGCCGTGATCACAACTGATCCAATGGTTCTTCTCTCTTGCGCGCTGTGGGATTGTGGGTAATCGTCTCCCATGCTGGGTCTCAGTGCGTGTGGTATCACTCATATAATTCAATATCCGTGCGTCAGTGTATGGTTCGCCATAACATTGTGACCACGTGTGTGCGCATGTAATTTACACGTTTATTTTGTGTCCAAGCTGTAGTAGTGCTGGAGATGAATCTGTTTAATGACAATGCAACGACACATTTCAGCAAAATTCTCAAAAGGAGGCAAAAGCAAAGTTTGTTAGAAAAAAGATAAAAGAAAAAAAGTTAACAGTTTGCCGACAAAGACTCTCGGTCAGAGAGCAGAGGTTTCTTTTTTTTTATTATTTTTTTTATTCGTCACATACACAACTATACACCGCATGATGTACAGTGAAACGCTTAAACGACCGTTTGTGACCTAAAAACTGGAAAGAAGAGACAAAAAAGCCAATCGTAAAGAACTTAAAATATAAAATCTAGAGTAACACAAGTGCTGTTGAATTGAAAAATTGCAAAAGCCCTAAAAAAATCTAACTGTATCAACGGTCTGCCTGTGACTCACAGCATGTTGTGCTAGTGCATGCAGGGTTTTTTTTTTTTCAACTCCTGTTCAACAATTATACTCTAAAAGAAAACAAAAATCCACCAGCGCTGAGACCATGATGTTGATTAAGGAAAAACAAATTCACCTTTGCACCCCAGTGAAACCTGTCCCGCATTACGTAATCAGTAAAGCCTGCTTTCTGTACACATCCCATAGCGTCTACTTGCATGGCACCGCACC
The DNA here is from genome assembly GCA_028565275.1 of Leiocassis micropogon. Classification (NCBI taxonomy): domain Eukaryota; kingdom Metazoa; phylum Chordata; class Actinopteri; order Siluriformes; family Bagridae; genus Leiocassis; species Leiocassis micropogon. The sequence continues at coordinate 22,265,236 of JAOVVA010000041.1, read as the reverse complement.
CTGCTGTGAGTGAAAGTGATCTTGAGTTCATCTTGGTGAGGTCACTGCTGAATCCCAGCAGCCAGCTGTCCGTCAGACTTCATCCGTCATGAGGAGTGAGCTTTAGAGCCTAAACAGTAGTTCGGGTCTGGAGAAAGCACGGAAGCACGGAGCCACCCCCCATTAACGTGCCGCTAAAGTGCCAGAGCTTCGGAGCGCCAAAACTCGTTATGACTGGCATATGCCGCAGTAGCAAACTTTCTAGGCAAGCTTGAATTTCGGAATCTAGTTTTTTGTTAATTAGCCCGTTCGCTACCCGACATAACAAGCGTATCCCAGACGTTCCAGATAGCTTCTGTGTCTGGGCACAGATGGATAAATGCCCTGACACATTTACAGCCAGCGCAGTGTTGAAAAGCACACTGTTAGCAGCTTGTAACGGACTGGGAGAGCGCCAGGTACCACACATTGCCACGGCATTGCAAAGTCCAGCTCTGAGAAACAGAAATGATTAAGACATTCTTCTGCACACAGGAGGTGGAGGTTAGGGTGTTGTGAAGCACTCGATATATAATTAAAAACATCTTGGATCATCTAAAATTGTAACTGGGACATGAAATAAACACATCAAGTGTCCGTATAATGACAAAAGTCAGCAGACGCAGCTTAACTATGATAAAGATGATAAAGACTCTCACTCCCTTTTTTTTTTCTATTGCATTGTCAATCTAGACATATAATAAAACTGTAAAGTTTGTGTGCATAAGTTGGTTTGTCTGTACGTTGATATTTGCAAAGAAATAATTTAAGGGGACTCAAGATGGGTAATAGAACACATCAAGATGTTTTTTCCACAGGTGTATTTGGCCTAGAGCTAGAGGTAACATACAGAAGAAGATATGAAGATATGCTAATTTGAACTTTAAATGGAAAACACCCTTGAAAATCAACCTTGAAAAAAATCATTAGTTCATCTCAAAATTCAACAGATGGCACCATACATTTTTTTAAATACGTGCTTACGAGTGTGCAATTGAAATCTACTTAATAATAAACGCGATCGTACACATTCATTCCGCGCACTTCACGGTAACGTGGAAATTTTAGTTTCCAAAAGATTTTCCAAAATTCAACAGATGGCGCTGTACATTTTGTAAAATGCGCTGAGGAGTGTTCAATTAAATTCCACATGAATGATGTCATGTGCACAGTTAATATAATATAAATGACAGTGTGGATGCAAGGTTCGATGAGCAAAAACAAATGAAACGAATCCAACTAGAACAAAAGATTCATACTCATAAATAAACAGTTTGTTGTGGTTCTGGCCGGTACTCCAGTGTGATAGATAGCTGTTAGTGATACACTTATCAGACAATGTAACAGGTTTACTCCACAGCTAGAGTAACTTCATCCCCTGCAGACAGAAGCAGAAAGAGGATTGAAGATCTGTGTGGTTGTAAACTGACCATTTTTAGCGAGTCGAAGCTAAAGACAAAAGGAAATAACCACCAGGGTTTGGAAATCGATCAGGTAAAAACAAAACTGTAAGCTGTTGACGGCAACGCATTTTGATTCAGCATTTTTTTTTTTAAAAGTCATATGCCATGAGACTGCAACAACCTACCCTAGCTAAGCATTTCACAGTGTACCAAGCATTTAATTCTGCCTTTGCTTAAGTGTATATAAAAAAAATAATAATAAATAAAAAAAAACATGCAGCTGTTCCCATGAGGAGGCACTGTGCAGAGAAACTGCCACACTTAGTGTACACGTCTGTGCGCTCCTACAGCCAGCAGATTGGACGGCATACAGAAAAGCCATTAACATCGCCATTTAACTCCACCAATTAATCAATCAGAAGAGGCAGGAAAATGAATTTGGCTGGCATCTACGGCAGGGAGCATTTTTGCACTGAGAGCCCTAGGCACTTCAGATGAAGAGAGAGAGAAAAAAAAAAAGTTAGTGGGTAAACAGTCACATTTGGAGGCTGACCAAACCTATTCCATCTCAGTTCATCAGTAAGTAAGTGACAAGACAACATCTGCTGCTTAAAGAAAATCTTTAAATGCTTTTTTTTCCTTGTTCTTAATGCCATTTACTAATTTTTATTCCTCCTGATTTGCTTACAGCGAATTTCCAGGACAAATTTTTTTTCTCTACGACAGCAGTAAAACATCTGGAGGAAGATTAGTCCACAGAAGGACCTGACCAGATTTTAAAAAAAATTTTTTTTTAGACAAGGCAATCAAGTTTTCAGTGAAGTCATGCATGGTCGAGACGCAGTACCTATACCAATAGCGAAGGGGCTAACAAACGCAAACACAATCTGCTGGGAAATGAAATGCTGTTTAAATAAACGTGACTGTTTTAGTTATGTACAGGTCCTGCACAAATTTGATTGCAGCAGTTCAAGGTTAAATGAGTCCATTACCGGATCCTTTTTCTGGAGAATTAAAAAAAAAAAAAAAAAAAGGGCCGTGATGGGGCATAAAATAAACACGCATCTGGGTAAAGTCCACAGAGCTCTGCTACACATTATTTCAAGCTGAGTCAACCCTCAGTGAAAAGCAGTTCAAGTGCAAATAAATGCAAAAACTAAAGCAGCGTACATCATATCACAGACGAATTCTTGAACAAGATAGCCAAAAAGGTGTTGATAAATTTGCTAAGATACTGTAGATAATCATTGTACAGTCAAACAGCAACTAAATGCAGTTTAGCAACAAATAGTTGTGCATTTACATTAGTGCAAATATCGGCACTGTATTTAATTAAGAAACAACAGTGTTGGTGGCTCAGTGGTAGGTTTCTCACCTACCATGTGAAACCATGCGAGTTCGATTCCCGGTCAATGCCCAAACCCCAGCCACTGGATGCAGTGCCGATTCCAAGCCCAGATAAATATGGGAGGGGTGCATCAGGAAGGGCATCTGGAGTAAAAGCGGGTGCCAAGTTGGTTTGCTGTGGCGACCCCTCGACGGGAGCAGCCGAAAGACTAACAACAACTTAATTAAGTAACAATAACAACAGGCAGTTGTTATTTTAAAGCATCGGGTCAGCTGTTCTGGAATAGCTCTTGCAAGAACAGCATCAAAGTGCACTAGCAAAACCCATGATGAAACTGGCTCTCATGAAGACCATCCCAGGAAAGCAAGACCCAAACTTGCATCTGGTGCAGAAAAATTCATTTAGACTTACCTGACCAAAAATTACCAATTAACAACAAGCATGTCAGATAAGAGCGGCTATGAAGGCTTTACTGAGCATGAGCAGCAGACACGTCTCAGTATCAACTGTTCAAAGGAAATATGCAGTAAATATTATACAACATGGCTGTGCAGTGAGTATGTGCAGTAACTACAGAATAGATAATGCTATGAAGTGGACACGTATTTATGTATTGACATAATATATATATATATATATATATATTTTTTTTATTGTTATATATATATAATAAACAACAAAGATGTATATCGTTGCTTGGTTCAAGCTTACTGTAAGTTTCGTTTTCACTGTAGGCACCAGTTAGTTATTGATTATTTTCCCGGGTTTTTAGAGAATCAAGGCTCATTATCATCACAAGAATATCATATCAAACATGTAAAATTTAACTGCATACTGTAGTTTAGGGTTTGACTTTAGATGATTATGGTTTAGCAAAAGAAGAAGAAAAAAAGTGATTCCGAAAAGCTAGCTCCTTAAAATCTCATTCGTTTCCAGATGCAGTTTTCAAGTTTCACATATATCCCATCTGTTCCAAACAAGTTCGTTTTCCTCTCTCTTTTTACTTCTCTCACCACAAATATATATAAAGGGAGGGGTCTATATATATATATATATATATATACACACACATACATGCACACATATATACATACATACACACATATATACATACATATACATATATATACATACATATACACATATATACATACATATATATATACACATATATACATATATACACATATATACATACATATATATACATATATACACATACACATACATATATATACATATTTACACATACACATACATATATATATACACATACATATATATATACACACATATACATATATATATATATACACACACACACACACACACATACATACATACATACACATGGATTTACGGTAGCACATCTGTGCCGTTCTGAGAGGAGGACAGTCTCCACTTCCTGTGCTCTCCCTTAGGATAAATTAGCAGAGGAAAAAAAAAAAAAAATCACACAGGAAGGCACAGCAGTTCCACGACAGCAGCTCTCAGCATGCTTTGATCAATCGGATCAATGGAGGTGATCGGCATCGTGAGCTCTGTTCGGGGCCCGTGTAGAGACGGTCTAATTCACTTAAGCCATTAGCTGCGTGGGACAGATGGCCCCGGTGGGCTTTACTTGTGTAGACAAGTGTGGCTTATTAGAGCACAACCATATGGAGACAATAGTGCAGAACAAGTGAGAGACGCTGGCTGAGTACAAGAGACTGAGTGAGACATGAGGACTAAAGAGCTAGACGTTTGTCATACTCGGGTAGAAGGAACACACAAAAAAAAAAATTAATAAGCATGTGTGAAGAGTGAAGATAACGAGGAAAAGTAGAGAGACCCAGAAAAACAGCTATTTCAGAACGCATGCAGCAGAACATGAAGGAAGAGAAAGGGCCTAATTAGGCATAAAAGACACGATATACCTGATTCAGAGAGAGAGAGAGAGAGAGAGAAAGCAAGTTTGTCTCACGTGGGCACTGAGAGCTTTGTGGAAATCATTCAAGTTTGGCTCTAGATTAAGGGCTGCAGTAGTTACACATTAACAGCACACTCTGAGTGAATAAACACTGCATATCCAGATGCACTGGAGCTCATCCCTTTAACCTGCGCCGGAGCATGTGCACCAAAGGCAGCTTGTGTTACACAAATCCATTTGCAGCTCCATTACTGGCTCCTCTCCTCAACAGACCGTTGTTCACGACCCATCTGGGAGGAAGCATAAGCCAGAGATCTGTTAGATGATTAGGGCAAGAGTGCAAAGAGGTGGGTGGGCCATAGGCATTAAAAAATAAATAAATAAATATACAGGGACGGTCCTCCTGACTGTTTAGCAGTGTAAACAGAATTAATCGCCACCCTGGTGGTGATTCCCATCTTTATTCGGTCACATTTATTTCCCGTTAAGGAACTCCAAGGAATGTGCGTTTATGCAGGAGGCAGTGATAATGAAGTGTACTGCAGGAAAAGGGAAAAAAAAGAAAAAGAAAAGAATGAACTCGCTTTCTTTACCGTTTTTTTTCTTTCCCGCATAACGATGACTTTAACACTAATGTAGCACTTTAACGCAGCAAGTGGCAGAGCTGAAATCACATCATATGCGAGCCAAAAGGCAAAATTTCACATTTCCACATCTTTTCTTTTTTTTTTTTGCTGTTGCTGACAACAATGCAAGCACCTACAAATTACCTGATCGTGGTGGTTTTGACTCAACAAAAGACATTTGCTTTTAAAATATCTTAGTAAATGTTTGTTCATTAAATGCCATCTTTTGTTTTTAAATAATAAAGCCTTGCTTACTTCTAAAATTATGTTTGCTCAAAAGTTCTTGATTACTTGTCAGTTCTGGCTGCGATTCAAGTGACATTATTATACTCGATCGGCTGCATTGTTGTTTCCATAGTAATGGCTTTTTTTTTTGTGACTGGTATGACAGTAGCATTTTGGCACATTATATAATCAAAGTCTGATAATTAGTGGGTTCAAAAATGTGATATTTTTTAAAACACAAATATAATCATTGTTACAGTCTTGTTTTCTGTGACAAAGTTTATTTTGGGTTTTCGTGAGAAAGTTAAATTTTTACACTAAAGGAAATTCTTTAGGATGGAGGGTGCTGAGCTTTGCAGTTTCCCCAGTAACAACCAGACCTTTTTTTTTTTTTTTTTGACATTTTAACAAAAGGAAGGCAGGAAAAGATGTACAGTAAGTACATAACATGGCCAGAGTTTGATGAGCTGGTGACATCAAGTTAAACCCAAACAAAACATCTGACGATTGAAAAATTATCCACATTACAGATATATTATCAGTGCTTTCCGTTCAAGGTTACAGTCTCTCCAGTCACTGCTGTGCAGGTGTGAACAAGTTACATCACTGCAATGCGAGTAATAATGGATGCCGCACTTGTGATTTCAACGGAAGAAATGCAGCGTTTTTTTTTTTTTGTGGCCTGAGGATGTATCTGGTGCCGCAAATTCATCAGTACGAGTCTGAGAATAAACGTCAACATTCTCACTGGCTGACCAAGAAAAAGTTAAAAGTCAACCATGAGCTTGAGCTTACAGTTTTCTGGGATTCTCAAGGGCCAGTATTAGAACATTATCAGGAAAAAGGTTCAACAATCAATGGTGAGACGCTTATTAGAGAGCCGAAGCCTAAACTTCAGATTAAACATATTAGATGAACGCTTTACAAAAGCGTTGTGATCTCGCATGACGATGCGCATCCGCAGACATCTACCCACACTGTCGACACTCTTCAAAACCTTTGTTTTGAGGTGTTAAAGCATCCTCCCTATAATCCTGATCTCACCCCATCAAACTTTGACCTGTTTGAGCCCTACAAGGATGAAGATTCAATTCTGATGAAGAAATAAAGACAGCAGTGCGTTCGTGGCTCGCAGCTCAGCCTAAAAGATGTTTTTTTAATAAGGGAATACAAAAGCCTTACAGATGGACAAAATGTATTTAAAAGCAAGGAAATTATGTTGAAAAAGTATGTAGTCGTCTTTTCTACAAGTTAACATAATTACCCAGAATGCCATGATAGTGCAGATATTTTTTTGGCGTAGATTTCGTATCAAAAGCTGTGACCATGTGATTAGCACCCAAACCCACATGAGAGAAAGAAATAAAGAATAAAAAATAAAGAACAAAAGAACAGGGAAAAACAAAAAAAGAAAAAGACTACGAGAAAGAAATTTTACTTTTATTTATTCAGTCTTGTATTGAGGACTATATGGTTACTGAATTGAAAGCCAATAGGATGGATTTTCCTGTCCTCAAATAACACACTGCTTCCATCTCTGGCATTTCCTTCATTTATTAATAATCACCACAACACTGTAGCAGCTTTATCTATTTTTTTTTAAAGAAAACACATCTCTCAAAAGTTGAGGACTACAGAGAAACGAAAATTCTACTTCTAACTTTTTTCCCCTGCCAGGCAAACCAAATTTCATCACCTGTAGATCAAGAGATCTGCTAAGACCCCCTCGCCGTCCTGAAAAGATTCCCCCCTCTACACCTGCAACATCACACAGACGTCGCTGAGCGTGCCAGACAGACTGCTGATTAAGCCACAGCAACCTCTGTCCACATCATCACAAAAGGCCGTGCTCTCAGCCTGGGAAGCGCAACCTTGTTTCCCTCTCTCTCGTTCTCTCTCTCTCTCTCTCTCTGTAGACAACTTGTTATTCTTTATTTGCAGATAGATGTTCCAGTACGGATGCTCATTTTCCCCTCTTGCGGCTGCGACACCACAGCAGTGTGTCAGCATTATTTTTAGCTGTGATTTGTTAGTTAGGCCGTGCCAAGATTATCACAGGTTATAGGGTCCATATGTTCCCCTGAGCATGAGATAAGCATTAGAAACTTTACAGACTGCCGAGTCTGCTGCTTCCACAAGCTTTAGATTATGTGAGACATGGAGAGACACTCATCCGCACCTAGCCACCGCACATATCCCATAACCCTGACAGAGCAAGCGTCTCAGTCACACCTTTTCTCTCAGCAGAGGAGGAAACATGTCTCGAGTTAAACATTAGGGAGACAGAGGAGGGGGCTAAAACAGTCTCATGATAAAGACAAGTCTAGGACCAAGTTTGCTTGGTCTAACGCCACCGCCGGCTTCATCACCCGCTATCAACCAGCTTTTTTTGTGCTAACCAGTCGCCCGACGCTCGTTTCGCTGATCCTCTCATCCAATTAAAATCCACCCAGGCTGCTACAGCTGTTCAAAGCCTTCTTACTCTCAGCAGCCAATAAAAGCTGCGGTGTCCGTCTGAAGAGATGTTAACTACTAGAGTCGGCTTTTCTCCTAACCAATAAGGAGCCTGTGTTATTTTGACACTTTGGCCTTATTGTTAATCTGCCTCTATCAAACAAATCGGCCTAATAAATTGCCACCTACGAAGCTCACGGCACAGTTTCCAGAGTTTCCACAACGAGCCAGTTTCCTGTTCCAAAGCAATCATGAGGCATTCTGCCCAGACTACTATCGCGAACATAGCCTCTGCCAAAATTTTAAATAAAAAATAAATAAATTAAAAATATATTTTTTAAAAAGACGACATTAGAGTGAGAGGGACACGACAGACTCACTGATGCAAGTATACAACACTACTTTTCACAATTTTTCTGAGGGATGAAAGATTAGCCACACACAACTACACACACAAAAGAAAATGCTTCGAAATACAGGAGAGGGACTTTTTTTTTTTGTTGATGGAGCCAACTATGGGGGCAAATCTAGTGGAACTCCCTGAGGTAATTAATCCATCAACAGAGCTCTACGCTAAGCCAAATAGTTCTGGGGCTCTCAATCAGGTAAAAACAGACAAAATGCTAAAAAATGTACAGGCATAAATTTAATGAACACATACTTTTGATGTGGCCAGAAGTGTTTTTGTTTGTTTGTTTTTTTATCCTAAAATATTAAATTCTGCATTCTCAAACTGGCACTTTGCTCATTCCCTATTACTTAATTATATCAATTATTTAATGCTCGAGATGTTCTGACAGCCCTAGTGGTATTTACTACAGTACTTTCTTGTCTGTGATGTTAAATTAGTAGCAAAAACACAAACCCCCTCCATCTGCCTTGACAGACTTCTAACTCCATGTTCTTTCCCAATTTTTTACTTCTTTCTACACTGTTAAACAACGCTGAAGGCATCCAAAATATGCAAAAATATCTCCTTTGAGCAGTTGATATTGAGATCAATCTGCTACTTATGCTCTGTAAAGCCTTCATAACGGCTCTAATCTGAGGTGCTGTTTGTTAATTGGTGATTTCTGAGGCTGGTAACTCTAAATAAACTCCTCTGCAGGAAAGGTCAGGTTTGGTCTTGCTTTACTGGGATGGTTTTCATGAGAGCCAGTTTCATCACGGTGCCTGACGGGTTTTGTAAATGCACTGGACAAAACTGTTCTTGCAAGAACTATTCCAGAACAGCTGACCTTTGTGTCTTGAAATAAACACCTTACTCTTATTGTTACTTAATTACCCAATTCCATATATGTGTTATTTGATATTTTTTGGGGAAAAAATTTAGTATTGTTCTAGAATGTATAAAATAAATCCAAAGTTGTGTCCAGACCAAAACAACAAAATCCTAATAATCTGTTTGCTTACATTACTAGGAGTGCTGACAATCTGGTGCGTTAAATATTATGTACAAAAAAAATAACAGTTTGCAACAACATCAAAAAGCCAGAGGGATATCCAATATACAATACTTTTCATGTTTAAGTTAATTAAAAAGCGAACTGTATGAGTACAGTTTGCAATATGCTCTCTAAAAAGTTAATAGTATATATTTTTTTCACCTACTATTTTTAAGTATATAAAGCTGGTCTAAAAACACAATATTTATTTAATAAAACCTCGATTTTCTGACCTTGATTTTTAGACTTGTACAAGTGTAGACTTGTGTATCAAAGAAATAATATCAAGTTAGTGTGCTGGACTTCACAAATCAAACTTTGGTCTCTCCAGGTGGTCAAAATTCGACTTAAAAAAAAAAAATCAAATACGAGCAAAACACTCTGCACCCTAATCAATTCAGATACAACCTGCAGCAATGTCTGTGACATGGTGGAGTGTAAAGAAAATTAGGTAAACCTAACCAGCGTTAGCGAGAGAGCTTTAGAGTTAACGGTACAGGTATGAACAAGAGCTGGGGGCCACTGGAACGCGACAAAACCTCCAGGCATCATAGGCTGAGCAATCAATCAGACACAGTTCAAAGCAGATCGTGAAGCGCTGCCTGCTGCAATAATGGATCAGTGTTATTTCTACTGCATTGCATTATTATGAACAAAGCTGATCATTTAAAAAAAAAAAAAAAAAACTATTTCTAAACATACCGTAAAAATTAACTATTAAATTAAAAAATAAAAAATAAACATTCCAGAAAATAAATATAGTAAAATTAAAAAAAAAAAACTAAACGTATGACGGAACAAATGAAAAAAAAAACTTCATGTAGGCCCTTGGATTTTGCATAAAAATGGAAAAGAGCAAGTGTAAAAGTTACCAGAGGAACTCTTAATCTCCAGCATATTCAGTAAAACCTCATAGCTGTTTGAAAACTCTTAGATACAGATGGGTGCAGGTTTATAAATGAAACAGATAGGAGGCTTTACTGAGCGTGCTGGAGAATATGAATTCTTCTGGTAACTTTATGATATTATTTATTTAATAATTTTTAAGTTATGTTTGGAAATAGTGAATGGTTTTGTGATTAATGCAGACATCATGGTCAGAAATAACAATTTTGCTAAAGATAATATTGTGCCTAAGATTTTTGCACAGTATTGTATGTGTGTGTATTGGGGGTGCATACTGGAGATGCCTGTCTAAACAAAATGCCAGTATCATGCCAAAGAGGGGGAAAAAAAGATTCAACCATAAGCAGAGGCACGCAGGCTTTTTACAGTCTCCAGAGATGATGAAGAAAGTGAAAGCGAGAACAATGAAAAGAAAACCGCAGCCGTCGGCCAGGATGTGAGAAAACTAGTTCATCATATCGGGACGTAGAGAGCAGTACAGCTGCGAGGAGATTTGTTTAAGATACTCTCACGCTATTACTGGGTTTTATATTAACCTACTTTACTCCGTACAGACTTCTGACCTTTTAGTAGTATCTGTGCATTTTTATTTCAGGATACCATCAAATCATGATGTCTTTTTTGACTTGGTTTTGTGTTTTTTTTCTGTAGCCAACAACGCTTGAACATTCATTATGCACACCCATCTCTTTTCGGCCTCTGAGAAAAAAAAAATCCTAAACAAAAATAAAACCAAAAAAAAAAAATCTGTTAAAATTTTTTTTTTTTTCCCCACAAATCTGCATTATAGAAAATCTCTAGAAACACAGCACGGTCCTGCTTTACTCAACTGTTCACTCTTGCTCAGAGAATACACATTTCACTTCCTTCTCCAAAAAAAAAAAAAGTTCAGGTGTAGGAATAATTAACGCCTCCCACCTGCAGTAAATGAGGACGGGACAGACCCCGATTCACCCAGCTGTGTTTGAAACATTTGCACCCACTAGAAGAGGCTGAAGTTCACATGCTGACATTTCCCAACTGACAAGAGCTTGGCCTCTCATGCTAATGCTACAACATGTAATTAATACTCACCCACGCACAGGCAGACAGAGAACAGGCCACTGAAGGTCTCTCAGATAGCACTCTCCATCCTTTCAATAGCAAAAGCAAAGGTGAGATTTCAGAAAGTGTTAAAAGCATACACGCGCACATAAACACTGACTTCTTTTATATCTTATCCTGAAGAACAGAAGTGACGATTTGCTCCCGTTGCTGCTGCGAACGTGTTTGTTTCCCGCAGAGCTTCACCACTCTCACTCTCTCCAGTGAGTTGTGGCAGCATAAGAGCTGTACCTTGACCTGTCACTCACTTCAGGGGAGAGCAGCCTTGACAAGGGAATGCAAACGGAGGAGAAAATGCAGAGGCATGTCTCTCTCGACTGAGCATTTCGCATGCTGGGAGCAGAATCTATTAGAACAGACAGACGTAAGTATCGCACTGATCTGCACTCTGCACGGGTCCCCACTTGACTGTTTATTATTCCACAGAAACAAGTGTGTGTGTGCGTGCATGTGTGTGTGCATGCGCATGTGTAGGAAATAGGGGAAGGCGGATTTCGGTAACACTGAAACCCCCTCACTAAAAACCACGAAGAAAGAAAAAAAAAAAAACAGTAACCGATAAAGTGGGTCAATATTTTATTTAAAAGCAGCATGAGCTTTTGAATACCGCGAGTCAAAAATGCCTGGCTCCAGCAGTGACAGTCATGTTTAAATTAAATATATACTGTATACCATGCACCTTACATAGGTAATCTGAGGCATCCTCAAAATAAACGTTTTGAGGGTTTGTCGTAGTCCCATGAATGAGGTGTCAAATCATGCGGCTTATTTGGGAATGGGGTGCTATGACTTTTCTAAGGGTGGATGGTAACCTCCCCAAAAAGTCCCATAGACTTTGAGAAACATTGAGAACAAATTTGACGGGGTATAGCGCAGAGCAAGCATTTTGTAGAAAGACAAAATTCACCACATTTGTATAGGTTTGCAAGCTGTGTCAGAACATACCCCGCAAGAGGGTATAAGTTGCACCCTTGGGGCACAAGAGGCACCCAAATTTGCCCCATTGTTGTGTGGCTAATTCAGGAATGGGGTGGTATGAAAGAGGTGGGGAGTAACTTGCCCCCGAGGGGGCAATTGTATCACCCTAAAAATCCCAAAGATTTAATAACGAGAAAAATTTTGACGGATTCTAACACACAGTGAGAATTTCATAGAAAGATAAAATTAACCGCATTTGAAGAGGCTTGCAAGCTGTGTCAGAACATACCCCGCACAAGGGTAATAGTTTTACCCCGGGGATGCAAGTGGTGCCGAAATTTGCCCTATTGATTTATAATGGTGATTTTGGCTCGTAACTAGTCCTGTACCGTTTGTCGTATACACATGACCGATTTGACACCTCTTTCGGCTTATTCAGGAATGGGGTGCTTGACATGACTTTTCTTAAGGGTGGGTGGGAAATTGCCCCAGCAGGGGGCAATTAACATATAATGGAAAATTCCATAGGAACTTTAAAACTGAACATAACTCTGGATCCCACTAGCGACACCTCATTAGTATGCGGTTTGCATTATGCTAACAATATTAGCATGTTGCTAACAATATTAGCATTTCGCTAATAACATGATTAGCATGTTGCTAGCATGATGCAAGTGTGATTAGCATGTTGCTAGCATGACGTTTATCTCATTAGCATGTTGCTAGTATTATACAAGGTATTTTAGCATGTTGCTAGCAACATCAATAAAATGTCACTACTATGATGCTAGAGTGATTAGCATGTTGCCAGCATGACTCCAATGTTTTGCAACGGCAAGCACCACTCACATTTTCTTCAGAAAATGCACCTCTCTCGTTCGTATTGTGATTCTATACATAAAAAGTCTATTTACAAACAAACTTGGTGATAGTTTAAAACAGGATGCTGTGCTGTATGAATAGTTCAGAGCACATCACCTGTAGGATTTTACAGGTACAGCATAATTTTTTTTCACTTCAAATAAACTCACTCACTCATATTTATCCTGTATACAGGGTCGCTGGGGGTCCAGTAGACCTAGGGCATGAGACAGGGGTACATTCTGGACAGGGTGCCAATCCAGGACTCTTTCCTCTGCTCCTACAGGCAATATAGGAACGCTAATTAGCCTGACCTGCATGTCTCGGGACTGCGGGAGGAAATCAGAGTACACGGAGGAAAGCCTTCCCAGAAGAGTTGAAGCTGTTACAGCTGCAAAGGGTGGGTCAACATCATACTGTATTGATTGAGAATTAGATGGTACTCAAGTTCGGATGCATTCGAAGGCAGGCGCGTAAATACTTTCGGCAATATATATATATACACACAATATAAAATATAACTAATATAAAGATAATATTTACATCACCCTGATTTTTATACAGTGTAATTTCCCTAAATGACACACTGGTGTAGTGGTTAGCACGGTGGCCTCATACACAGGATAAGAGGCGTAGAGACTAGGACTGTAGGCTATCGAATATTTTAGTAATCAAGTATTCTACCAAAAATTTAATCGATTAATCGAGTAATCGGATAAAATGTACTTTTGCTTAATTAAACAGCAATGTAAAATATATAAGAAACAAAGATTAATTGGTTTTCTTTTTAGAAAAATCAACTTTTGTTTTTTAAATGCATTCAGCATTTTGTCAAAAATAAACATTGTCATTATTCACAATATAAGGAATAGCTTAAAGTTTACTGAGATGAATTAAGTGCATTACAGTGCAATACTTATTTTAAAGCCTTTTCTCAGATGCAAAAAAAAAAAAAAAGGTATTTCAAATGACTTTAAGTATCAAAAAACTAAGGCACACATTAAAAAAAATAATTATACAAAAACACTAAGTTGTGCAACTTAACTTTCAGAACCAAGAGTTAAAAAAGTTTACAACTCGGGCATAACATTTTCTCTTGCTGGTTTCTTCTTCTCTTGGCTCACTGATATTTTTATCGCTCCTTTCCATTTTTCAGCCCACAACAGAACGCTCCCTCAAACCAATACACAGCTAACTGTTTGCGTCTCCTTCCGCTTTGTGGGTGACGTAAGCGCTTCTTCATCGTCGGTGTTTACTGGCGGGTTGCATCCGGAAGCGTGCTGTGTCACGCCAAACAAATAATTGCGCAAAAACATAACGCAAGCTTTTAAAATTATTTAAAAGAAGTTTTGAGGCAGAAGATTTTGCCTCGATAATTTTTTTGTAATCGAATTACTCGAGAAATCGTTTCAGCCCTAGTAGAGACCGAGTGTGAGGTTGAGTGAGATAATTTCCCACTCCGGATGGAATAAAGTTCAAACTTGGTTTCTTTTTTTTTTTCTTTTCTATTTACCAGGCGTGTTTCCTGTTTTTTTTTTTATCCACTACATATACATACACACACATGGAGCACAGACATTGCATAGTTAACGTGATCTATAAGGTGATTAAAGCCGAACACGCAAATTTAAAAGGAAATGACGAGGCGAGGGCTTTTACCCAGCACTCCAGCATGTACAGGCACATCTGCATTGGAAATCAACAGAGCAGGAAAAATCCAATGAGTCACCGTACTACAGATGAGCCTGTGTGTGTTTGTGTGTTTGTGTGTTGTGTGTGTGTGTGTGAGCGCTGTTCATTCCGGTCTCATGCCTGCCTTATAATGAGCACGGCGGTATTTTGGACAATTCAGCCAAACCCGAATTTCAGAATGCTCCCCACAAGCGCACAATTTAAATGATGCATTGATTTAAATGCTGCTTAATATATAGCATTTACAATAATGTGCATGGACATCAGGAGCTGACCCACATGCATAAGGAGCAGAGTAATACCGTATAAGCAAGATGTTGGTGTTACAACAGTTAAAGCACCAGAACTGACCGTTCTCTCACAGGAAGCAGGTGTGAACACACTATTGTCAACACCATTGGGTATATCTCTCAAACACACACACACATACACACACACATATAATACCTGGCAAGATGTTGCAGCTATTCAGACTTTTAAATTAAATTGTACAGATTTTGGAAGCACGAAGTAGGCGATGCTTTGATCAGGCTCCAGTTTAATCCTCTAATTTAAAAAAGAACAAAAACAGTTTTAAGCATCCAGAGTGATTTGAATGGATTTCCTATACAGCTATCCGATGTGTTTGCTAGCACTGCTATGAGAGACTGAAATTAAACGCAAGCAAATAAGAGCCAAGTTGTTTACTGAAACCACAGAGTTTAGTGCACGCTCCGGTATAAAATATGAGCCTCGTTTATCATTCATGCCCGTGTTCTGTCATTCATCATTTATCATTCACACCACAACGCTCGCTCGTTCGCTCCTCTTCAGGTGCTCACTCCGGCATGCTGTGTGCTCTTGTGCTGGACTAATTCGAGTTTGCATGAAATACTCTGAAGCTCAACATTCCCCAAAACCTAAGAAGTTTTCAAACAACTGTTTTTACTTTGCAACAAATTTTCAGTTGGATGTAGCTTCTTAGATATGAAAAAAAATAAAAAAATACACCTTTAGCTTTGATCACAACCTGGTGTCTAATTTACGTGTGAAAATGATTCCTTATGCTTCCAGAACCACTCTTTCTTTCGCTATTTGAGTCCTGAAGAAGAAATCTGTGAAGAAAAAGTCCACAAAAGTGATAACCTTTCAGGTGGTCAGCTGACTTCATTTTATTGCCTGATTACGTTGCTGAGTCTGGAGCTGACCAACTGGAGCGACCCCAGATCACAACACTGCCTCTAGAGACTTGTACAGTGGCCACTATGCATGATGGTTGCATCGCTTCATGACACACACATCACACACAGCAGAATAGACATAATTTGATGCTAACGTGCATCTCTAGTCATGTCGACCATCGTCTCAGGTTACTGTTAATGAAAGGGTACTCGGTCTCATCTGTCTCCATCTCCCATCTTCCCTCATATTATTAGTCTAGCACAGAAAATGAAACCTGCACCTTCTCAGCAGAAGAAAAAAAAAAGGCCAACGTAAACAAGCAAAGTCAGAGTGTGAAAGATCTGCAAACTCATGAATGTATTATATTTGAACAAGGACATCTGTTCAGTTTGGTGCATCTATTTCTCTGTTTCTGTGCTCTCAGATTCCCTCTGACAAAAACGAGGCAGGGTTTATGCACCTGAAGTTGAGATAAGAGTCACGATGATGTCTCATGAAGGCTACAACACCATCATATCACCCTCTTCACACTCTAGCTTTAACTTGTGATTAAAACGTGACACCAGCAGGTTGACTTCCCTTTAATCTGAGTAGCAAAGAACAAACATATTAAACTGGCTGAAAAATGTACGACAGACAAAAAGAAAAAGAAAAAAAAAAGAAAAAAGATAAGGATTAAAGGTGTGTACCCTTCTTACCCTGATGCACCCATGACTCTGGAATAGGCACAATCTGAACTCATCAGACCACATGATCTTTTTCTATTGCTCTAAAGTCCAATCTTGAGTCTCCCAAGCAAATAAAAAATAATTTTAAATGGCAACACAGCTGTTTAGTCCCAATCCTGCGAGTTCTTGTCACACTGTGTGGAAATACTCTTACCATCACATAGCTATTAGACATAGCTGTGATTTCGGACACGATTTCTCTAAATGCTGATCACTTTCCTTCCTTCCTGGAAATGTTGAAAGGTTCACCACTATCCTTCCGTGATCATGTTTTAGACAGTTTTCCTTAATATGTTTTCTTTGCTTAATGCAAGCTGATAATGTGGTGGTTGTCCAGACAGTGCATGAATTAGCTATAGTTATACATGTAGATAAAAAACGAGTGATGTGAGTGCAGGATTGAGAACAGAACACAGCTTGGCAATGAGGTAAGACTACAGAAATTGAAGGATATGTGGAAATGCACCCTAGGTGTCATCAGGTAAGCCTACACTTACTGACTTCAGCTCTGTGTAATCCTTCAAGAAAATATGAAACCCGAACTAACAACAGGGATTGGGGGGGGGGGGGGGGGGGTTGTACTAAAACCCCACTC
>JAOVVA010000041.1:22198144-22226626 GCA_028565275.1 Leiocassis micropogon | reverse complement strand
ATACATACATACATACATACATACATACATACATACATACATACATACATACATACATACATACATACATACATACACACATACACACATACACACATACACACACACATTACATATACACACACACACCCTTAAAGAAAACCTTGCATCAATATTTTAACACTAAATGTATTGCTATATCTTATATATTGATATAAATGATAATATAAAATAAGTCATAGTAGTTTTCTTTTCCTGGTGTGTATATAAATTTTTTGTCTGACTGTGTGTGCGCGTATAGGGTATAGGATTGTGCAGTACAGAGTGACATGCTTTTTTTCAGCACAACCTAGGAATTATGAACCTTAATTTTATTTCATTTTAACCAACTATACAAACATCACATAATTTATAAAAAAAAAAAAAAAAGGATGGGGAGGGGGTAATATGGGCAAAGAAATAACAAAAACACTGGTTTTGCCTCCTTTGACCGATAAGCGGTGTCTGGGATAGCTCATAGGTTAAGGCATTGGATTCGGAAGGGACTGCCAAGTTGTCCCTGTTAAGCCCTTAACCCTCAACTGCTTACATGTATAATGAAATACAAATGTAAGTCACTTTGGATAAAGGCGTCTGCCAAATGCCTAAATGTAAACGTATACGAGAACGAGTGAACTACATGTGATATGACACTGGTATTTGAGAACCAAATAGTATTTATTAGAATTATGTTTTTGAGAACATCCTTCAGGATCAATGAACTTCATTTCATGGCCAAAGGTTTATGGACCTCTAACCATCATCAGTTCCAGGGAAGGGAAATCTCAATGCTACAAAATACACAGACATTCTGGACAAATACACTTTAATTATCCCTTATGTACAAAACTATATATACGCCTTATTGAAAAAAGTCACTGTTTGTAATATTGGCCCTACTATTAATCTTACACAACATAGCACCTAGAGACCCTCATCTTCCTAACATACATACGGCATGCAATTTTGGTTGGATGTCAGACATCAGTAGGGGCAGTGATGCAACAAATCAGTTATTTAATAATTTAATGCATGAGCTACCATAAACCATGTAGTTTTGCATTGAAGTCGCTTTAGATTATAAGTTGATTAAAGTTAAAACTGAAGTGTAAAAAATGCGGAGAAATGACGTTAGACCTACTATTCTGTTTTTTTTTGTTTTTGTTTTTTTCCCCTTGCTACAGTTCAGCAAACTTCCAGTACTTCATCTGCAGTCACCTCCTTAGTCATTTCAGCACACAGTGTACAGTTAAACCAGGACATATTTAACTCTTAAAACCTGATACATTATTAATAGATTCAGAATCCACGTCTATGACAGCTTTCGCAATTTTGTCAGTGCTCTCCGCACTGCAGGATTCACAGGGCACTAAAACCAATCTCTCTTGAGATTTGTCTAAAACGACATCCACACAAGCATGCACCCACGCACGCTTGCATAAAGGATAGAACGCAAGACTCTTTACAGCTGTTGATCTGAGATGCGCAGGTACAAATACACATCTAACACAAGTGCACCAACACAACCGTGAGAGTTGCAGCTTAAGTGTGCATACGAGTATGGACTATGAAAACAAGACATCTTTCGAATTTCAAGATAATATCCTCTGGACACACACGCACTCTATATGCTTAAAAAAACAGACACTTAATACTTATCTTGAGAGTTTAGGAAAACCATGCAAAACAAATTAAAAAAAATTTTTTTAATCTAAAATAAACTTTACTTTAACTTTATTTTTTTTTAATGCTCGCCCAGCAAAATCTCTCAAACACACAGACACACACACCGACACAAACACTTTAAGGATTCACTCTAATGCCACATTAATGAAGATGCCTCTTCTTGAGAAGACAACCCTTAATTATAGAGTAGTTATCTTTGACATCTGCAGTAGGATTTCTCTTTGCTGTGACAAAACTCACCTTCTGAGCAACTTCTAACTCGATTATTAGTCAGGGAAACATACACGTACGTGACAGACGTGGATGGTCTTCGATGACTGAACTGATTGCAAAAAAAAAAGATTTTTTTTTAAAATAGGCAGTGCGTTAACCATCTGTCTATGAGCCTCACATTTCTCGAAATAAGATTTACAAGCTGTCTGATAATAATAGACTTAATTACTCTAGGCAGTATAGCAAAAAAATAAATAAATAAAAAACCCTATGGCTCACATGCATGTGTAAGGTACTATTTACAAAACAAACCCATCATACTCTCTATCAAGATAAAGCGAACACTTTTTATTTTGTATTTTTATAAACTCTATTTCTTTCTCCTATATATACACACACACAGGCTACATTTCTGGAAAACACACGTCACATAATTGTGGTGTCTGGTTCAGAGAGCTCGATGTCCATTATTACATAAAGATGTCATGATGAGTTTTTCCCACACCTCTGTCGCCCTCAGCTTGCTTATCAGGGTGGACAAACTGGAAATAATAAATGACAAATTTCCTCACACATTTCCGACCTTTTTTATTTATTTATTTTTTAACATTAAGGACCACCAAAAAAGATCTTCTTCCACTTGTGGATATAATGACTCTGATTACTCGTATCTAACCCAAGGTATCGAGCACAGCGTGCAGTTTTATTACACATAACCACATGTTCATTAATCATAGATAATGAACATAAACATAGTTAATCCTGGTCAGGGTAGCAGTGGATCTGGAGCATGTCCCAGGTAGACTTGGCATGAAGTGGGGACGTACTGTACTCTGAATGGGTCACCACTACAGACATGTAAAGAAAAAACACTTGAAACCTTTATGTCCCATCTTCACGCCTACTTAGGGACTCAAAAACTCAAGTTGATTTAATTAATTTTATGGAAATAAAGCCGTGAAAATCAAATGCTGGTATGTCATTTGGAAAAGTGTGTGTGTGTTTGTGAGAGAGAGAAAGAGAGAACGCGCGCGAGTAAGATTTATTGTTCGACTTAATTATGACCCAAGATTTGCTTATTGATTCCTGACTATACGAAGAATGCCCTACAGATAATTAGACCCTTAAGCTTTGTTTATTGATGACAATAACAAATCACCCGTTTGTAAACAAAAAGCTGAATGTGGAAAAAAGTCTTTCAGATGCTTAGCAGCATTTTTCCATCATTCAGTCAGTCAGTCAGTCTAAAGTGAAGCATGACAAATATAAGCAATCCTTATTTTCCTTTAAATCCTGGCAGCACATTATTAGTAAACAAAGTCATCTTCCTTTTGCATGCCACATAATAATTTTCCACATTACTAGAATAATTTACAAGGTGAATATCCGTAGATGATGAACTATTCATACAGCTCTTCTTCAGTCACTGCACAAAGCTTTTCACGCCTGTATACACCAGTCATAAAGTCATTTATTAATTACATTCCTTACATTGATTCTATCTTACAGACAAAGCAGAGTGAAGACCTCTTACACTTTATCATTTACGCTTCACTTGTCCAATAAAATGTCAGTAATAGTTGTTTAAAAAAAAAAAAACATTACTAAGCTTGGTCTGTTTTTTCATCTTTTTTTGTTATAAATAACACGTCGAAGATATGAGGGGAGAATAAATATCAGCCATGTCCACAGTAGGGCTGCACGATGCTTGCTAAAATGTCAATCACGATTCTTCTCCAGGGGAAATTGAGATTCTGCCACACGATTCTACATTTATTGCACTCAAGTAAAAAAAATTTAATTGTTTAATTAAAAAATAAAAACATGTACTGTCTAAACAGGCCTTTCAAATCTCTTCTTAAAAAAAGGATTGTTTTCCCCATTTAAGAAGCCATAAAGTGAATTACTTAAAAGCTGTTAAGCATAAAGAGATAATAGTAATAAATAAAATAACTAATAAATAGCACCTGTGCTTGCTGGACTCTCGGCCAACCACAGTACTTCAACGCCAATGTGTTAGTTTATATTATTTGTTGAGTTATCTGGGAATTTGCACATCAGCCTCCGCTTCAAACTCAAAAAAAGCCATTGCCAACTACATGGGGATCAACTCTGGAATCACTTTTAATTCTTGTGTCTGACAGCTTTGCAGGTTACACAAGAATTGTTAAAAGTAGACTCAACTAAGTGAGGGGAGAGAGCGAGGTCGATAACCTTAAATGAAAACCAGAAAAAGGATACATCACTATTCCTGATAAATAACAGTTAAATCACTACTTCTAAAAAACAGTGAAATAAAATTTAAACAAATACAAAAACAATTATTTAACTCAGTTTCTAACACAACTAACATACTATTAACCCTTTAAATGACATGTAATACACAACATCATATTACATTTTTGTGAATACATGGAAACACTTAATCACAGCATAACATAAGTTACTCTTTCTCTTGTAATGAGCACTATAGTGAATAAATTAAATATCAAGTAAATCAATCAAGATTCAAGTGATCAGTCCTTCGTATAAGTAAAGAGCGGTTATTATCATGCGCTTCCCGTCTCACATGTTACTGACTGCAGTCTCTTACACACAAGTGTTTATACACAGACCCTATACTGTTACATCATAGTTACATCATAGTAGATACTGTGAGGTGGTGATTCTCTGTCACAGATGGTGTTTGCATTTTAAATCTGTACCTTTGCTCCATTAGTGACTGTGAGGTGACGCATACTGTGATGTCATACTCTGATCATGTCACACTTGTTCCTTGTCGAGTGACTTCAGCTCCACCATTTCACTTATTTAACATTACATTATTATTTATCAGCATAAGGAAATGTCTTAGCGTTTGTTAGGTAGTTTGTAATTAAGTACAATAAATTTACAGTGTAGAGTTTATTGTTAGCTAATTTGTTGAAAGTTAGCTTTCGATCCGTTCTCAGTGTCCCTGTTTAACAGCCAGAATCAACACATCAGGTTTAACTGATACAGTAAGTTATATCCAAATTAGAGATGTACAAGCTTGTCTCTGTTCGGACAGCAGTAACTATTTTTGGTTGTTTTCTTCAGTTTTTTTTATTGTGGGACCGTGCAGGTTGTGATTGGCTGGTATTGTCCCTCCTCTCGCCTCTGATTGGCTGGAACATCACAACATTGTATTACTGAGCGTGCGCAACTTAGAGCATGGAATTATAGATTGAGAGCACGCGAATGAGAGATTAAGTGAGGAGAAAAACAAACGGAGAGTTTAACGCACAGGTTTTTGACATGAAAATAACTTCGTACTGCTCCAACTCAGAGTACACTGAATAGCTTGTTTAGGTCCGCCTCTTTCTTACGCGTGATGTAAGTGACAGAGGAACGCAATAAATGAGGAAAAGAATTGAGAGAAGTGATAAGTGGTAAGACTGGATAATTAGCTAACCTCCGGCCTGATTGGTAAATTATCAGTGTTTTGTTTTAAACCATGCAAGTGTGACCAATGAGTGTGACTGATACAACAATCCGAGATTGTCGTCAAGTAAATTAAATGAACATGTGAACGTAGCATTCTCTGAGTGCTTGGAAATGCAAGCCATTGAATTGCCGTCATTTAGAAACGAGACTCTGTGTATGTATGGGTCGGGATCACAATTTTTCTTCCCACCAATTAATTGCGCAGCCCTAGATTACAAGCATCCAAAGCTTTTTGAGGAGCTGTCGATTTGCACGCCATGTACGAACCTGTTACGTGAAAGACAGTTCTGAGCAAATGATTCATCCTGCATGAAAGATTTAAACCCTTCAGACTCGCCATGCCTAATTAAACTAACAGCCTTCTGCATGTGCTTGTGTCTTTTCTGTGTCTCTGAACCTGGTTTAATAAATGATGATGTCTCTAAAAGCGATGTCCAACACGCAGCTGGGAGACAGGATTCATGAATCAGCGACAGATTGGACGGATACAAGGTCTGATCCGATAACATGACCTACGGTTCTGGGTTATGTGCGGAAAATACAATATCTGGGCTGGAGCAGGAATATCATTTCAGCATTCTCAGCAAAATATGCTTGGGGAGAAAAAAAAAAAAAAAAAAAGAAAAACACACGCACTTTAGTTCAATGCACTTTTCCAAAGTTAATCTATTAAGTGCCACTGACTCATGAAAGCAATTTTTGTAATGGCAGGCCACAATTTCTGTCGTCCCCAGCCAAGATGTTGTGCTTATTTATCTTAATGCATTCTCAAAAAACAAACCTTGCACCGCACACATTCACAAAAAAATTTTTTTTAATTGAGCATGTTCAATAAACCGATTTCACAAAGCATCACAGAGGTTTCTCTTTCTGTAATAATGAATAAATAAACTGAGGCAGCTTAACTTCCAGAGGAGTGTTCACTAAACTCACAAATCCAGATGTATCTATCTATCTCTCTCTCTCTCTCTCTCTCTCTCTCTCTCTATATATATATATATATATATATATATATATATATATATATATAGTCTGTCTAGACGAAACAAACATCAGCACTGATCCTAATTTAATACATTAATAAACACAGTAGCTTTAAATAGTCTGACTGCACCACGACACGTGTTTGCCCAAAACAAATCACTAAACAAAGATTTAAGTCGTGCATGTACAGATGTAAGATTTCAAAAGTGATTTCACGAGTTGAGTGAAAACAAAACATCAGCAAAACTTGCATTATGATATTCTAGAATATAAAATAATATAGTGGTATAGTCTTTTATTTGGCTTGTGGAAAAAAAACAATATTCAACAAAAGCTGGATCTGATTAAAAGTTTAAGAGAAAACACAAAAAAGGTGGTTGAACGCTGCACAGAATGACTCTAGTTTCGCTTTTTATACACGACTGGATTTAAAGCAGAGGAGATTAAAATACGTCTGAGATTATTTTTAATCCGAACTACCACACCTCAGGAATGTAGGCAGATAAAGAAAAGTCTCGAAGCGTTAAGGTTCAAACATCTCCAGTTTTTTTTTTTCACTTTACTTCAGTTTTACAGCACAAACTGTCTCGAGCGCGAGTTACCTGGTTTCAGGTTCCACACTCATACCCGACTGAGTTTTATTTCGTTTTTCCTTCACATTTACAACATCTTTCATCCACTACAATCATTCCAAGCCACAATTCCAACGTTTTTTCAACAAGTTTTAGCTAACCGGCTAGCTCGCGAGATCTCTCTCGCTCTCTCCCTCCCTCTCTCTCTTCAGCGTTAATGTTACTATGGGTTAGCATACGTTACTCAACGAACCCCAGGAGTGAAAAAATAGCATTTAAACAAGGTTTAATTAAACTTTACTCACACTCAGACTTCTTCCACATCCCGTCTATCCAACAGCGAGTATCTATACACTGGGTAAGTTTTAAAACAGCTCCTAGTTCACAGTCTTGCTCACAGCATCGTCTACAAATCCGCCATCTTCACTCGGCTGTGTGGTGATGCTGCTGGCTCGCGACTCCTCAGGCCGAAACTCTGGACCAAACCAAATGGGCGCGGAACACGGGGGGGTGACCGGACAAGCAGGAGCAAACTCAAGCGCGTATATTTTGCAGATACTTCCTCAAAACGACATTAAAATCACATTACCTAGATTATTTATTATTATGCTCCACTGATTCAACGAAACGGATTATATTCTTTGCAAGGAAAGAAATAGATTTGCGGCCACCCCTGTGTGGAAAATCTGCGATCGGATCTTCCACAAGAGAGCGCCTCCTTCCAGCGCGTTTTTTTTTCCAGGTAAAGAGGCTCAGTGGAGGGAAGTTGTGGGAACAACTTTTCAGCAATTAGATCACAATACTGCTTTGTACAGGTTAAACCTGAGAAAATTACACCTGAGACTTTACAGAAAGAGGTTGTTGTTTTTTTTGCCACCAAGCAATTCAATTTAATAATAAAAAAAATTATATTGCGTGCAGTAACAGGTTTCCACATATCAAGTATGATTCATTTTCATTACCTGAAGGGTGTGCATTTATATAAATATAGTCATGCATGATGTAAAATATGACCTATATACATATCAAATTAGTTATATTTCAATAATCCAATGTTATTTCATGTAATCAATCCAAAGTCATCAGTTGAATTGTTCCATTAGACGTTTAAAACTCGTCCTACTGCGCCCCCTGGTGGGTGAGAAAATGTAAAGTGTGTCTATAGAAATTACACTTTCAAATTTTGACATTTCTGCAATCCCTTATTCATTCATTCATTCATCGTCTATACAGCTTATCCAGTACACATGGTATACAGGGGCCTGAAGCCTATTCTAGGAGACTCTGGGCAGGGTACACCCTGGACAGGGTGCCAATCCATCGCAGGGCACACACTACAGGCAATTTGAGAACAACCTAATTGGCACCGCTACGCCACCATGCACAGCAGGAGAAAATCTTATATTTGAGCTTAAAAAAAACAAAAGGGGTTGCAGGCGTAGCCAGCTGCAATCCGTTATGTTATTTTTTAAAGCTTAAGCATGAGATTTTAAAAATTAAAAGCTAATAAATTATAATTTCCTGTTGTTTCAGTTTGAGCTGAAATTCAACATCTATACAAATGTGTATCTTTATAAACATACTGTATATCAATATTTTTTCATGTAAATTTACACTAGGACAGAACCAGAACACCTCAGAGCTACTGACAAAAAAAGACATTAACGTAAAAGTCACACACTTTAAGATATCATTTAAACTCCTTTAGCTTTGATTACAGCACACACTGTGGTGTCCAATTTATGTGTGATAATGTAAAAAATAAAAAATAAAAAAAAACATGTCCTAGAACCAATTGTTTTTACAAGTTGAGTCCTGGAATATCCCTGTGCCATCAGGGAAGAAAACTCCACAGATTTGGCAGTGGTGGCTCAGTCGGTTAAGGTTATGGGTTACTGATTGGAAGGTCCGGGGTTTGAGCTTCAGCACCGCCAAGTTGCCACTGTTGAGCCCTTGAACAAGGCTCTTAACCCTATATCCTCCAAGGGTACTGTATCCCCTCTGACCCCAGCTTAATAACTGTGACAAAATAATTTCACTGTGCTGTAAGGTACAAGTAATTGAATGGTTATTATCATTTGATAACCTGGTCATATAGTACATCAGCTGTATTAATTTTATGGCCACACAATATTACTGAGTCTAGACCTGACCAACTGAAGCGACCCCACATCATAACACTGCCTCCAGAAATTTGTACAGTGGCAACTATGCATGATGGGTTGCATCGCTTCAACTCATCAGACCACATGATCTTTTGTCCATTCCACCAAAGTCCAATTTTTAAGCTCCGTAGCAAACTGAAGCCTTTTTTTCTGATTAGTCTAACGATTGTTTTTTTTATTTATTATTATTATTTATTTATTTTAATTCAGTGGACAAAAACAGTCTTACCTGGGAATTCCACAAAAACTCCCAAATAAAACAATTTCCCAAAGTGAGCGAGAATATTATCTGCTTGCAGCATACATTTTAACTATGTATTACTAGAACAACTCATGATATCCTTTTCCTTGACCGTAATGCATGATCAAACTTCCTTCCTCTTTCTCTTTCTGCAGTATGCAGATTATAGTACTTTTTTATAGTACTCACTTTTTTAAGGCAAACTTTTCTTTTAGACCATCCAAAACAGATAATACACTGCAGGGTCAAAAAAGGTCACCATTTTAGAAGGGACACATTATTGGAGATTTGAAATCATGGAACCGGATAAAGAAGCCTTCAAAACATTATCAAAACCTGGAAACAGATTGCTAAACCGTCAACTTTGTGGAAGAAATGTAGTCGGAAGAAATAATAAATGGAGATCACTTAACACTTGAAGTTGCAGCAGTAAACGTAAAACAATAAAAACATTTATATTGTATGTTTAATAGTGAAAGTGTTTCAAGCACACACACAGACAGACAGACCGAAAGACACGCAAACAATGTGATAAGAACTCACAGGATTTGGACTGAACAGCTGCATGGGTCCACTTGTTAGTGAGACTAATCAGAAAAAAAGGCTTAAATTTCAAAAAGGAATGGAAAACGGTCATGTGGTCTGATGAGTTCAGATTGGATCCTAGTCCAGAGTGATGGGTGCATCAGAGTAAGAAGGGCAGCCCATAAAGCACAGAGGTGTTCAGATGCAGCAGTTCCATTAAGTCTTGTTGCAAGGTCGAGCCTCCATGGATCAGACATACTGTATTAGAGTCCAGCACATCCACATACACGCTCAATCAGACTGAGAATTTGGAGGCCGAGTCAACACCTTGAACTCATATTCCCTAAACCGTTCCTGAATGATTCAGCTTTTTAGCCATTACAATGTGGCCCTTGTTATAGTGGCACAGATCCTAAAGCTTGTCCATTTTTCCTTCACACCAATTTTGTAAACGCACTGGCCACTTTCTGCATATTGCATCAATTCACAATGCTTTGAATGTTGATATATGTTACGATGTATATAAGAAAACCTAAGGCCATAAAAGTTCGCAAAAATAAATAAAGTTCTAATCATGTTCCAATCGAAAAGGTCATGGGTAAATTTTTATAGATTTATTTTCAGTTACAGGAAATAAAGAGCAAATTCTCAAACAGAAAATAAAATCCCAAGCGCATAAGTGTAAATAAAAACATGAAGACCCACAAAATTAGTGTTTTGAGTTATCTTTATTAAGTAAACTCTACATTTTCAATATTGCTTTTTGTCTGTTCCATTTTCATATTTTTTTTATTTAGTCTAGATTACAACCTTTTGCAATCAGCACGGTTTATATATTCATATATATTTATATATTTATATATCTTTTTCCCCCAATCAAGCTACACTTTGAAGAATACAAAAATATCACAGTACATTTTCTACAATCATTCCCTACTAGTGAGCTCCAAAGAGGGCGCCGGACTCGAGGCTGGAACACAAGAACCTGGCAAAGATCCACCTGTCTAAGTTGACATCGAAAGTATGTATCACTCAGGGGGAAAAAAACATCAGAGAGACTGAAAATAAAGAGAGAATACTGCTTTTTTCTGTATGTGCATCTGCATTTGATGAAAAATACACATGCACAGAAAACAAAAAGTGGAGAGCCTGTTGGCAGTGGACTCGATATAGATAAATTCTGAAAAGTCACGGAGGTTAGAAAATCTGGGCCAGCCAAAGTTCTGTGCCCCAATACCTCAAGCCCTCGCCACCAACAGCCAGCTGGAAAAGGGAACTCAGATAGCAGTCGCTTTCATTCGTCAAACTGTTCTCTGCACACACCACACTATACAAAATATCAAAAAAAACAAAGAATAAAACAAAACAAACAAAAAAAAAAAACGTAGGAGAATCCTCACCCGTACTTGATTATTGTTTCCTATTAAATGTCTGTTTACTTCTTTTAAATGGAGGATGCTCTTTCCTCGTTCATACGCCGAGCATCTGACGCTGTACTCCTTTATGTCCGGTGGAGGCTCACTCCTCCAAAAGCAGAGGAATGTTGCAGTATGAGTCTGACATTTAGTTTTTCATTTAAATTTGAATTAACAAACATCAACAAAACTAAAGAAGGGGAAAAAAAAAATACACTGTATTTCAATAACCATACAACTAAAACTCAGTGAAGCAGACATCAACATAGTGAAAAGAGGAAAAAGACAGATTAAGATAAAACACTAGTCATAAGTTACTTAACGTCACTCACAAACACGCACAAAAAAAAAGAAATAATAAATCAGACACGACAACAGGTTCGATAAAAGGGGAAGAATCGTTTGGACACGAGTTATTCCCATGTCTCAGAAACTCCATGAGATTGCACATCCTGGTGTGATACAGGAGCAAGAGGAGGACTGATTGTGCTGCCAGTTATGGGTCTGGAGTCTTTAGGGGGCGCTGTGGCTCACACGAAGCTCGAGCTGAGCTCTTGGGCGAGCTGCAGTTCAGACAGTTAGTGCTCGCTGGTGTGTGAAGCCCTCATGGTGAAAACGTCGCCATCTCCAGCGAGATCCGCTGCCACAGCTCCTTGGTCTGCTTCCCCCTCTTCAGGGTCTGCAGGACATCGTTAAACTGCATCATGCCCATCGGGGTGAGACAGAATGCCCCGCGGGCACTCCGGATTATGTTTACAAAGTCGTCGTAGTCTGCCGGGGTCAGGTGGATCAGGCGATAGTTGATGTACTGTTTTAGAAATGACAAAGCATGTGATTAGACACTGCACAACAGCTCAGATTAGACTTTTAAAAAAATAGTGATTACATGATAAAATATTCTACATTCATTGAAATAATGTCAGATTTAGACTTCCACATGGGCCAGTGGGGGACCACTGCAAAAGTAAAACGCATTCCTGCTGAAAAGCACTGCAGACAAGCCACGGGTACAGACTGACATGTCAGTAGCCCGGACGTGTGAGACGAGGTTTAAATATTTCTAAGAGACTGATGCAAGCAGCGGTCTTTGGGCTAGTTAATAAATATATAATTCGTTCATCTATATGCTGTATTCAAGACCTTTAAGCTTTAGAAATTCATTTAAAAAATTCTAATTTAATCTGCTTTAAAGATCCAATACACAAATGTACTTAAATATTAATACACCTTGATGAGACAGAGAATGAGCATTCACAGCAGCGCTGCACTGTGCTTCATGTGTGCACCAAATGTACAACATGTGATCTTTTGCAGTGTGTTCATTTTCAGTTCTTAAATATAAAAGTTATCTTTAATAAAAAAAATAAATAATAAATAAAAATGGATGAAAATGATAAACCGATCACAATGGGGAAAAGACAATTGTATGCAACAGAAATTGAGATACATCACAATGTATCTCATATTACAATGGTATATCTCTGCACCCTGGATTCCAAAAGAAATAAGATCTAAAGGAGCATGGATAACCTACCCATATGGAAGGTACTCATATTTCAGCATGTTTATGAGCTGGCAAATAAACAAGGTATAAAAATAAAAGAAATCGAAGGATACTGTCAGACAAAAGACAGTAGCATATGGAACATACACACGAAATCCTTTACTGCCTGTCAGGGTAGATTTCTGCCTGGGAATGCCACGTCATCTCATTAGACGCGCATGGGGAGAGTGATTTAGCACCACAGTCTCTCCTGCATATCAACGAACAAGTGTCTGTGGTATTATTGCAGGAGGGTGAGACGGCTTGTGCTATTGGTTGCAACAGCCAAGATATCAAGTGTAGGCTCTTCACAAACGATAAGAGCCGCATGTGATAAATAGTTAATTAAGGATTCGCTACAAGATGCTCATTTAATAAATACAATTTGGTTGCTCTGAGACCGGCGTTATTGGAGACATGTTGCACATGTTTTTATTATTATTATTATTATTATTATACTGGAAATTAATCCAAATGGTGTTTCATGTTTATTTCGATATTTGAAACTCCAGAAATTTCTGAATTGCAGAAAAGGACCGGCTAAGAGAAATAAACAGCTATTTGTGGTTTCTAAAAATTATGACTCTCTTCAAGGACGTTGCTGTTGTGCCTTCGTGTTATTTTGCTTTAGTACTCAAGCATGCACTGTGGTCATGCATGCAGACTAAACACTCAATCCCCTGTCTTTTGTGCCTCACGTTTCTTTAATCATATTTTTCAGCAGCCGAGACTAAAGATACGAGCTTTCCTTTATAAAAGGCGACTTCACATGTAAGATTCCAAGAGGTGCCAAGTTAAGATTCTGAGGAGAGCTCCTCTGACTGTTGCCCTCAGTGCATATAAATAGTGTATGGCGTAGTGTTTATAGAAGAGAGGGCGAATCTCGGTGTGCTCTCTCGGTGGGCTGTGCTGATGAGAGCGCGTCTAACGCACACTGACAGACCGTGGCCTGAAATGTACTGGCAGAAGAGAAAGCGAGAACACCCTCGTAGAGAGAGTCTCCCTGTCTCTCACACTCAAGAGTCTGACTCATACTCGCTTGTCTTTCATGCTTCCTCGCAAGAAAAAATTAAGCAATCCACATAAATATTGCTTAAACTTGCCATCAAATTGTCATAACAGTATCACATATTGCGATGCTGTCAGCTGCGCTGAGGGATTATGCAGAACTTTCTCAACTATTACTGGTGCAGCAACACCATGAATTCAATTTCATCATCATTTCCAAGTTTTACACACCATCATGCTTGACAGATATACAATAAAACAGCCATAACGTTATGACCACCCGCCTAATATTGACTAGGTTCCCCCTCTTCTGCGACCTTTCTGACTCATTTCAATGGGAACCAGCGTTAACCTTTTCAACAATTTACACTACAGGAGCTCTTATACAGGATCAAACTACACAGGCCCATGACCCTGTCCCCGGTACACTGTTTTTTTCCTCACTTGGACTACTTTCGGTAGGTCCTGAACACTGCAGACTGGGAACATCCCACAAGAGGAACAGTTTTGGAGTTGCTCTGACCCAGTCATCTATACATCACAATCCAAATCCTTACGTCTGCACATTTTTTTAATGCTTCGAATACGTCAACTTCAGGGACAAAATGTTCACTTGCTGCCTAATATATCCCACCTGCTTCCACATGCCACTATAACGAGATTGTAACTGTAGGACCAAATTGTGATGTCGCTAAAAAGGTTAATGCTGGATCTGATAAAGAGTAGTCAGAACACACAGAGCATCACGGTTCTGGTGGCAAAAGGAGGGAACACGCTCAATATTACTCGGGTAGTCATAATGTCACGGCTGATTGGTGCACATGGTGTTTATTCTCTTGGATTCTCAAGTTAAACATTCACAACTTTAAGACTTCGCAGTGCTACTGTAAATACCCTTAAGACCTGATGTGAGGACAAAGTACAAAAATAAATTTCAATTAGGCAAAGACAATAAAATATTCCACGTAAGGGACTTCAGTAAACTCCAATAATCATGCAGATTTTAACAGGGGTCTTAAGTCCAGACACGTTTTAAGAAAATAAAATGTCAGAATCTTATAAGGACCCATGTTCAATCAATATATGAGGGGTTCATTTGCAAAAACGGATTAAAAACAGAAATAATTCTTTACCTGTGCCATATTCTGAATCCTAAATCTGAGGAGTTCATTTTACTTAATCTAAACAACCCAACACTAATTTGACTGGTTTTCCTGAAGTGCATGATTAAGAAAAATGATTAAAAACAGAGATATTTGTTTCCATATTGGTTAAACATATTTATCCATATCTGTTTAATGCTCCAAATATAACCAGCTGTGTTTGTATTTTAATTAATATGCTCCCAAAAAGTTAAAAAAAAAAAAAATCTTTTTTATTTTAATTACTTTAATGAATAGTTATTTGCAGAAGACAACTACGTATATTCAAACTCCCGAGTCTCTACAGTTAATCAGCATCAATCGAGTTCATAATTGGTTTCGACCAGATGTTCTGTGGATGCTTTTCTTTTTTTTTTTGTGACTAAGTAAACGCAATAATTATATTTCAAAACATCATCTTTCACAAATCAGAGAACTGATTACAGTTGACTACAATAACCATCTAGAAATATTCTATCAGGTTTAATTTAGTTTTAAGGGCTTGTCACGTTCCAGAAGGATCAGAACAGTTAACTGGACTTGATATCTGTCTACGATGAAGCTAGGACGCAGGCTACTCGCGCAAACCACAGATTTAATCAAAGTAGATGAATAAATGTTGGACATTTTATTGCCCAAAACTCATTAACAAAACTAAAAACTACACATCTACCATACTGACATTATGGTTGCCAGCACATCCTGGATCTATTCAAACTAGTTTTTTCACATGCTTTAAGATTGTAGACTGTAGTAACAGTAGGTTGAGCGTTTGGTTCTCAAGCTCTCAGCCTCATGTGTCTCACCTGTAGGTAGGCTTGCTGGCAGCGCTGCACGAGTTGGTGGAAGGCTGGGGTGCGGAGGTGAGCGTGAATGTGTGCAGGATTCAGTCTCTGCAGAGCCTCCATAATGATCTCCTGCAGCACGAATGGACTCAGCACACCTTTGGCAGCTCCCACACAGAACTGATAGACGTAATTCACACCTGGAGGCAGGGACAGAAGGAGCAGTAATAAAATACTGAAACTTTAAAATAAATAAATAAATAAAAACTGAATGAGGCTACTGCCCCCAACATAATTCTTTTTATGACTTTTAAGTGCTCAGGACTAGTACACAAGCAACACAAGACGCTCTCCCTTAGTACCACTCTACTCTATTATTCTACAGTACATCCTTCTCTCCTCTCTACATGTGCCATCACACTATGCTGTTCCATATTTATCATCCGACCCGACGACACTCATTACAGGCGGATTTTTTTAGAAGACATATTCTAGACGTGACAGAGTTACCGAGCCGTGCAGCGAGGCCTAGCAGCCATTTCACGTCCTCTGTGTACGGGGGACTGCGGGAGAAGTTGTTAGGATGGTCATTGTGAGCTCTCCTTCCCAACATCTCCAGTGCCAGCATACCTGCATGAGAACAGAAAACAATTGCATCAGCATGCCTGCACCTGCCACTCATGCACCACAGGATTGTTAATTTGCTGAACTTCGCCACAGGATGGTAATAAAACATCTGCCATGAATAAATTAATATTTCTCAAGGCTTAACACCCATAATCTTTGCCTTACCATGACTTCCAAATCACCTTCCATAATCTTCTAGTTTCCTTAATGTTCTATTTTTAATCAATATTCTTTTTTTCCCCAAAAAGTCACAGACACCTTAATCCTTAGCTCAAATGTATTGACACCCCCTTGTGAGAAAGACCCCACCTGGCCTAAGCAACTCAATATATAAGCTACAGTAAGCTACAAAATATAGTTAAGAGAGTCAGTGATTAAACAGCTTTCTTACCAACTCTGTAGGCTGAGTGCAGGTAGTGCAGCCCCTGCTGGCTGACGGGCTGATTGTGCTGCTCATCTTCCACAGGGAATGGCGCACTGACCAATGAAGGTGGCTGAGAAGAAAGGCCAGGAAGAGATGTCCCTTGAATGGCTTGGATGGTAGAGCCTGTGTGAACCCCACCGACTGAAGAAAGGGAAAAATAATAATTTAAATAAATTCCTATTGATGAAAGCTTATATGATAAAATGCATACTTTTTCTACTATGGTTCATTTTTTTGGCATTAAATCCTATTTCACCGCAGCTCAAAAGACTCCATTTATCCAACAACACACCTACAGTGTGTGGCTGTATGCAAACAATTTAGCTTGGAAGCAAAGGCGTGGCCTAAAGCTCTGGCTATTGTTACTGTTAGATGCTTTATGCTAGATCGAAAAGTGAGTAGGCTAGCTACAAATAGCTATAGTACACTACGTAAACCTAAACTGCTCAACTAAAAGTTTTCTGTAATCTATTGGATTAATAGAACTGGTATCCTTATATCTTTTATCAAACACTCCTACTTTATGACGTGTTTGCATTTAATAGCCATAGAAAAAAAAGATCTGTAACATAACATTCTATAACACAAACAAAGAGAATTTTGGATCAGCTGTTTCACAAATTTGTTCCCACTCACACTCTCCTTTCTCTCCTCACCTGCCACAGTAGTACTGAGGGGTAGCCCCGCCTCGGCGGTATGGTAGGGGTGGACAGCAATCTGGGTCATGGACGGTACGGGGACTCCGGGGAAGGTGACTGCAGTTGCTGCCATGGGGGGATGAGGCCCGGAGGTTACAGAGAAAGGGTACTGCGCACCAATAAAGGCAGGATGCATTCCCTAAGAGAAAACGCACAACGTTCACTAAGCAATACTAAATAAAAACCCAGAGCCATGATTACTCTTAAAGCATAATAACATTTGGATCTGTGGGTAGACAAACAACTTTCATTCTTGTAAACTTAATAAAGTCGTATTATTTTTATACATTAATAAAAATATATATATATATAATACATGCTGAGACACCAAACACAGCTCCCACTTACCTGTGGATACGCAGTACTGGACACGGGGAAGACGGCAGGTCGGGGTACATGCTGGATTTGATGGCCCAGGTACTGCTGGGTGCAGACAGTAGGCAGATGGGCTTGGATAGTGGTATAGGGATGCAGACCTGGTGTGTGTGCCATAGCTGTGCCAGGCAGTGTGTGTGACTGGTAGAGGGTGGACCCAACCGATATGACGGGCACAACAGCAGCTGCGCTGACCGATGCAGTAACAGCTGCTACGCCGGCAGAGTCCATGGCCATGGAGCTGTCCAACATGCAGTTCCCTTCCGGGGGTCTCCGACCCGATCCACCATTTGCCCCACATCGGCTTGGCCCCTCCCTCTGCGCTGCAGAGACTCCACCCACCGTCTGCTCATACAGCCAGTACCACTGATGGGCCACCTCAAACAATACCTCAGGGTACACACCTCCTCCCTTTGCCGCCTCCTCTACTGCCATGCAAGCCTTCTCCAGCATCAAATTATCCTGGAAAGAGAGCAACTTTCAGGACATTTTAAGCGCGCATGTCTTTCGGTTACAGAGGGTCTATGCCTAAGATGTTCCACAGAGCATTTATTTTCAATAACGGCAACAGTATTTAACGTACCTGCTCTTTGCACTGCACCAGTGCCCTCTGGATTTCATTGGGGTTCAGGGCATGAGCATGAGGTAGACAGCTCAGTGCGAGTTCAGCTGCAGCTCGTACCATGTTGGGGTCTCGGGCCCGTGATGCACGGTCTGCCAGTGATGCCACTTCAGGAGGGGTGAGATGACCATCCCAACATTCCACAAGAATATTAAGGGCAGCACTACCAATCTCCATGGCTTGCCCTTAATAAGGACAGACAGTACACAATTCGAACAGACTTAGAAAACTGGAGGTCTCAGCAGAGAGTTAATCTACACACACACACACACACACACAAAAGTATTTTTTCCTCACCTGTGATCCAAGACACATGAGATGAGTATGTCCTAGACAGCCAGTTGGGAGACACAAAGTTGTGCAGACCTAAGGCATACAGGCCGATCTCAAAGGCACACAGGTGCAGGTTGCGGTGAGGCCCCTGGTGGCCCCCACTGGCAGAGGGCTGAGTAAAGATGGAGGTTGAGCTGTTTCCTCCAGCTTTTACCAGCACAGTCTTGGCCAGTTCAAAGTAAAAGTGAGCTGCTGCCTCAGACGGCTGGTTGGGCACATGTGGAGCGTGGCATTCAGGTCGACGCCCTTTATATCTGTTAAACGTTTTTTAAAGAGATAGATATCATATCGAAAAATGAGAAACCCACACCTTAGACAAACTGTAAGATATCACCAGCACTACAATTATTTTAAAGACAAAACCTAGATGTTTCCTAGGAATAAGGAGATTGTCGATATTTAAGTTCTCTACCTATTAGCAGATAGTTCTTATGACTTCGGTTACTGACCATTTAATAATCTGTCCTCAAACGAGCCTAGATAACTAAAACATCAGCAGACATTCTGTCACATGATCAGTTTCAGTCCAACGCTTCCTTTGTATTCATTTGACAATTATGATTAAAGCTGGATATAGCAGGCATCACATAGGACCAGCCAGCCGTGCACCTGCCATTCAAGTAATTTTAAACAGCAATATTTCAAACAAGCCAGAGAAACGCTTTAATTAGTGTTTGCTTAGTACCTGCTGGTATCAGTGCTCTTGGCTCTGGCTCCTCCACCAGCTCTGCGCGACCCACTGGATGAAGAGGAGCCCAACGAATCAGAAGACGAACTGCTGATGCTGTCACTGTCTTGACCCCTCCCCCAAGAAGATGCCGCCCATCCTCCCCTCAAAGGACGTCGACTGAGTGTGGGTGAGCTGTCAGAGGTGGTCTCAGGAGCACTGCTGTCAATGCTCGCCATGCCTGAGGAAGAACAAATCAACAGAGTGAATACTCAAACAGGTGTCACAAATAATAAGACTAACATGTCATGTTTTGCAAGCCATGAGACCTTTATTATGTACAAAAGAAAATCTTTCACAATGCCTGCAGGAACTCAGGCATTGCTCATTACTCATTTGTACCCGTGTGCTTCTTTTTCTGTCGTACAGGTGACCCCCAGCAGCGTGATCCATAGGCTCCACGGCCACCCAGAGCCAAGCGGCTGGGCACTGTGCCCTCAGGCTTAAAAGAAGCCACCTCGTTCTGCTGCTCACACGAGGACAACTGGGCTCCATCTGCCACAAATGCAGGGAAAAAAAAACTCTCAGCCTCAGGCACAATAGGTATAAACATGTCTGCATTTCTTTTTAATACATTATAAAATCTAATGTAATTTGTTCAATACATTTGTGATTCCTAAATAAATGCTTAAATAAGCACTTTCTTCAACCAGTCCTAAAGCAGAAATATTTTTCACATACATATTTGTACATAAGAGGAAATATATAAATATAGAACACAACCATTTGTTGCTGCAGTTCAAAATACATCCAGGAGGTGGCAACAATGTAGTAACTATACATAAAAGTAACGATGCAAATGAACCTATGTCATTCATGAATTAAGGTATATTATTGCACCTTTCTAAACAAATTGAACATAAATAAGGTAATAAAATCTAGTCAAAACAATAAACCAAAATAATGAATCTACCTGTGGAATGCATATGTATTTATTAAAACCAAGGAATAACATGCATTTATTTTGTGGAGAAAAAAAAAAAAAAGACTATTATTAAAATACCCTCTTTACTACATTAAAATAAGCTAAAATTGAAAATTAAGAAACTTTAAGGTTTTAGGAAATTCCGTGTAAGTTAGTGTTTAAATATATATAATAATAAATAATTATAAATAATTATATAAAGAACAACATAATTCGGGTCACACTGTCTGCCCTGACGAGCTGCATTTCTACGTACGCTCTACATAACCTACATAACCCGTATAAGGTGGAAAAATATAATTTCCTTGTTGTATGGTGCTTAGTAGGAAGGCAAGTAAGCTTCCAAATAGAGTAAAACTAATACCATGTAATAAATACTTAAGTACTCAAATACTAGCCCTCTTAAATATTATGAAAATCCTAAATTATATATCTAAGCAATAGTTACGATCTGCCTGTTGCTCACCTTGCTCTCGGCTCTCACTGACTGCCTCTCCTGAGGCCGTGCCCTGAACCCGAGTGCCTGTCAACCCCCCCTGCTGCCCTGCCGCTCCACCCCCTGAAACCCCTTGCACAGAAGTGGACCCTCCAGTTGTAGCTGGCGCATGTTTGGACACACCTCCTGTGGCACTGTTTCCATGAGCTGCATGTTTGGATGGGCTCTTTTGGCTCCCTGTGGCTGGCTTACTTGAGTAGAATGAGCTGAGAGTCTGGGGCTTATGGGTCTGACTCTCACGGTCTAAAAGCTTGTCCAAAATCTGTAGACAAAAAAGGGTGCAAACCTGTTAAAATTACATGTATCAATTGATTAGAAATTAATGGATGGTATAGAAAAAAAAACATCTGTAAAAGGCTATGTTAAAAAAAGGTTTAGTGTACAATACAGTACTTACTGTTTAAGGACTCATTTTATTTTATTTTATTTTACTTTACTTTATTCTATCTTATTTTATTTATTATTTTTTCCCTATTTGTTACTCTTTCCTTTTCTACTGGAAAACAACCAACAACAACTGTAACCAAGAATAAGCAATTTCCCTCTGGGATTAATAAAGTTCTTTGAATCTTGAAAAACAGACAGCCCATAAGTAAATGAAACATCACTTAATATTTAGTTGCATATTCCTTCCTAGTACTAACTTCATCAAGCCTGCAACCCATCATCAAACGCATACACACTACAGCACAATAAAATTAATTTCTTCGCATATGCCAGCCTGTTAAGAAGCTGGAGTCAGAGCACAGAGTGCATGTATTGCTATTACTGGTTTGGACCACAGCTTCTTTCAGCTGTTGCTTGCTTTTGAGAGACTTCTCTTTTCAGTCTGCTCTCCAGGAGGTGAATGAATGCTCTTTTTTGTTTTGGCCTGGTGATTGACTTGCCCAGTATAAAACCTTCCACATTTTTGGCCTAATGAAGTCCTTGTTGTGTTGTCATTATGTTTTATGTCATTGTTTTGCTGCATACTAAAGTTCCTCACGATTAGATGCTATTAGATTGGATGCATTTCTCCGTAAACTGTCAGACTGCTGAATTCATTATGCCGCTACCATCATGAGTTGCATCATTAATAATGATTATTAATTCCATATTTCATTCCAGAAGCAGCCATGCAAGCCCAAACCAATGACACAAGCACAGTAGAGGTATTATGCTTTGGATCATGAGCATTTCTCTCTTTAACTTTAAGCAAAGTGATGGAAAAAGTGTAATCTTTGCTCCAAACCTTTTAAATATTTTGTTTCTAAATGTCTGCTCCTAAAAGTCGTAGTAGAATGGTGGAATGTGACTCACCATTGCCCGATGAAGGTTGTTGGAGACAAACCGTTGTACTGAGTTTTTTCCTTTACACATCCTACAATTATACATCTTCTGTCACAAACTGCTGTTGATTTTCTTGCCCAACCATTTGATGTTTTCTTCTTAGCACACCAGTGGTTTCTTTATCTTTCAGGCCCATCCCACATTCTTTTACTAGCTAGGCCCAATGCTCAAGTTTCCCTCTTTTCTCTGCTTTTAAATAGTTGGCTTTTCTCCCATGGACAGCTTTCTGGCCCTTAATTTGCTTTATCCTATTCAACAACTTCACATGTGGGCCCAAACCAAGAGGACACATTCATTATTTAGTATATCTAAAAATCTAATAAGACTGTAAAGTTGGCGTGTCTGTACACTGAAGATATTTGCGGAGAGAGGACTTATGGTGAGTAATAGGACACATCAACAACTTCACATTTGAAGATGTTTTTTGGAATTTTCATCTGTCTGTGCACGCATCACGTAAAAACTAATAAACATGTTTTCACAGGTGTATTTGGACGAGATTGAGGTAACATATAGGCAAATTTAAATGGAAAACACCCTTATATGATTAAAAGAAATAATAAAAATCGACCTTGGAAAAATCATTAATTCCTCTTAAAATTCAACAGATGGCGCTGTACATTTTTAAAAACTCGCTTTGTAGTGTGCAATTGAAATCACAGCACATCAAGTATCTAATATGCAACAGGACATACCCAGACAACAAGGGATACCCATCAGGTGCGTGTTCCAATATTTATGTGATATTAAAGTGATATTATAGTTATTTAATATCACTTTAAAAATGGGTTGGATCAAACAAAAGGTTCCATGCTATAAGCTGTTTAATACATCTAGATGTAAATATCAGGAAATGAAGGCTTAATTCTGTACATCTTTTGATTTCAAATCCAAATGTCTTCAGTGTATAGCACACATAAAAGAATTGCCCTTGCTATTCCAAATGTGTTATATAATGACAGCTATGTAGCACATTTCGTTTTCCAATTGAATGTATGAAAGTTGCTTATTACATAAATAAATTAGACTGCACATTTAGGTGATTTCAGTAGGAACTGTGTCAATAAAAAAACATGAGATGTTGGTAAAAGGTGGATGTACATGTTCCCTGTATATTTCTTATAGCAAACATTTTATTCACACTGACAATAGATCTCCATTGGTTCCAAGTCCATTCATACAAATAAACTGTTAATGGTTATGCCAGTGAGTTATGTTAGTTGTTTATCCAAAACAGGAAAATGAAACTGCACCTTAGCTTTTATGCTAAACTAAACATTTTTTATTTACTTATTTTACTATTTTAGTTCAGTGCTACTGCTTTATAGTACTTTATTGCGATTTACATTTCGGAGGCATCACTTGTTCTTCACTTGTGCTAGTCTTGTTCTTCATACTTGCAAACGATTGTTGCTTAGGTTACCCGTAATCACTACACATATATGGACACCACTTTTGTTTGTGCGGTGCAGTTGCTTCAACTTGTTAATATTTGTTTTAAAAAATTTATAAATTACATGACAATTGACATAAGATTAGATCTAGGATACTAAAAGTTACCAAACCATTACACACCTTTTTCAGCTTGCTCTGATCATCCTTGTAGGTGATCATAAGAGCCAAAGCGAGGTCTCCTTTCTCCCTCCTCGTGCCCTCACACAGCAACGGGTGCTCTGCTTCACTAACCGTAGTCTTCATACCTAAAATACACCCAAAAACACAAACGCACTTTTTGTAGTATGGATGATTTAGTACTTAGTTAAACATATATCTGATATTACATGCATATCCACCTAAAGCAGCAACAGCGGCCTCAAAGCCCAGCTCCTCATCGCCCGGCATCTCGTTGTTACGGTTACGACTGGGAGGACGCGAGCCCGTAGGGGAGACCACTATAACAATTAAAAACAAGGGACAAAAATAGGTGCAAATGTATATACAACATGGACCAAAAGTCTGGCTCCATAGGCTTTTTTCCCATATATAAAATCTGATGTTTTTCTTATTTCAGACCTAAGATAACTTTGAAACTTACAATGGAAGACTGATTTGACCCAGAGCTAAAACCACCTGACATTTTCTTTGGGGTCATCTAAAATCAGCAGACTATCAGAATCGGTCCAGAACAATCACTGCACTAAAAAGGACATCATCTCTGCATGCAACATCAGTTGTGATGCATTTATAAGTAATCAGTGTTCAGTGTATACACAAAGGCAGTGAAGTCACATGCCATCAATTTGCACATTTGCAGTGTTTTATACTTGAAAACTTTTTTCCTGTGTATCTAGACTTGTGGGTCACCCAGTATAATATTTAGTACATGTTTCTATTTGCCACATTTGGTCAAATTACAATGACTCTGAAGAGTCTAATATAATAATCTAATATTGTACACATTGGTTTGATTGTATAATACATCATTGATGATTTGTCCACAACAAAGTGTGCAGTGTATTTTAAACCACTTTAGTACTAGTAAAGTAAATCTGTTAGGACTCAAGGGCAAGAACAAGTAGGTTTTGCCTGTGGCTTCATCATTTAAATGAGCAAATTCTAATATTAAGAGCACTTATGCAAAGCTGAGGCTCACCTGGAGTGCACAAAACGTCAAAAATGAAACTGGCCAACATTAGGGGCAGAACTGGACGATAATCACAGAAGTTTCCATCACGTAACTGCTCGGCTCTGTCCCTTATAGCAGTCATCTCTACAAGACCCAGAGGAATCTTCTTTAGCAAAGCAACCACCTCTGACTCTTGATATGCCAGCTTCACCTAAAGACAGAAACAAAGATTTATGTGCATAGTAGATATAACTACTGGGAGGAATTTGAGGTCATATGAAGGAGTGTGTGTACCTCCAGGGCCTTTGTGGAAGCTGGAGGTCTCTGGAGTTCCAAGGAGAACATTCCAGTGCTGAAGGCTAGGTTATGAAACTCCAATCTCTCACTCAGCACAGTGAGCAGGAAGGCTGCTTTGGAAAGAGTTTTGGTAGCCACTTGTGTTTGTCTGGTGGTCGACACCT
The DNA here is from genome assembly GCA_028565275.1 of Leiocassis micropogon. Lineage (NCBI taxonomy): Eukaryota > Metazoa > Chordata > Actinopteri > Siluriformes > Bagridae > Leiocassis > Leiocassis micropogon. The sequence goes on along the minus strand of JAOVVA010000041.1, from coordinate 22,201,281 downwards.
TACTCTTCTTACCCTAACAAAGCAAGACATAAATAACAAAATTAACAATGTGTTGCTTTATCGTTGTTGATATGGAAGATGCTGCAATATTGCACCGATATTTTCTCAGAGCACTGTTTTCAGTCTGCTTCACTTTAATATCAATAATTATGAAATGCGCCCAGGTCACCTGTTCAATGGCACAACGCCGTGTGCTAGGATTATTATTACCATTTTTTTACGAGCATGAGTATCAGACCCATATTTGAAACATGTTTTCTATGCCTCCCTAAACATAATTCTAAACATCCATGTTATTTGTACTTTGACAGCCATAATGTTTACTTTGCATGCTGTTAGGAGATGTATTTACCTGCCTCAGTTTGTTTTGTTACCTTTGTCTGTGGTTGCTCGACTTTGAGGTCAGGAGGGTTGGCGAGAAGATCTCTCGCTAGATCCACAGCCAGGCGACAAGCTTCATTACTGTATCCATGAGCATACAGTGCCTCCGCACAGGCAAACAGCACCTACACACAGCAGATGCTTTTTAAATAATGCATTCCATAGGTTATGCATGACCTGTGACAAGGCACCGTGATTAAAACACCAATCTCCTCACCTCCATCCGACCTTCCTGCTCCAGGGGTTTGATTCCAGCAAAGATGTCTGGTTCTTCCTCAAGGTTGCTGTCTGGTACTCCTCTCTCAGCTCCCTCCTCAGAGGCGGCACTAAGATAGTAGGCCTGGTAATCATCCTCGCCAACTGGGTCTCCACCAGCTGCTGCCTCTGGGATCTGTGGTCCAGGAGTCTCTGCCGAGTTGCTTCCTTCGCCCTCTCTTCGGCTTCGGGAAGGTTTTGCGGTGACCATACCCGATATAGACGGTAGAGCGTCCTCTACCGGATCTTCGTCTCCTCCATTTTCTTCGATTTCTGCCTCCACATCTACCTCTTTCTCCACTGCCGCTGCCAAGGCAGCCATTGGGCTTTCTTTGGGGAAGCAGTGAGGGTCTTCAGCTGCCATTGGGATTGCCGCATGAATGCCACGTTTACCCTCAAACGCACGCTCCTTGCTAGCATTGCCGCCACCACCACTACTACTGCTGTTGTACTTTCGTGGTTCTCTGAGCAGAGAGCTTGGTGAAGGCAGCATCTCAGGGGGTGGAGGCAAGAAGTCAAATGTGTTGCTTGCTTCCGCTCCCAATGCCAGACTAGAGCCATCATCAAGGCTCAGCTCAGCCATATCAGGCTCCAAAGAGCTGTCCTCGCTGCTAGTGCGGCGTTTAGCGCTTGGATGCTTCCCACCAGCAGCACTTGAACTTCCACACGAACTCTTACCAGTCTGGGTTAGCTTTCCTTTGCTGCTAGTAGACATTGAGGAACTGCAAGTTTTATATGCGCCCTTTGCACTTTCATCTATGGACAGAGACATACCCCCACCTAAACGCACCAACATCCCTCCGGTATTCACCCCAGACATGGGTTTTCTTTTGCTCACAATGGTCTCTTTGGGCCGCACTGCAACCTCTTGTGGGAGTGGTTGCGAGCTGCCACGTGATTTGTGTTCAGGAGCTCCAGATTCAGATCCCCCACCACGTCCACCCCCACCTCCTCCCCCAGGCTCCAGAGGTTCCCCACTCGTCCCTGCTTTGGCACCTCTCTGTGGCTGCGCTGTCCGTGCCCAGCCATAGGAAGCACTCTTTTTGTCTGCACTGCAGTAGGTAATGCCAGGCAGAGGGTATGCCACTTCCCAGTTAAAGTAACAGGACTCGACAGCAGGTTTGAAACCCTGGAAGAGTTTGTCCAGAGACTTGCGGTGCTGTCCCCGCTTCACAATCTCAATCACTTTGAGGTGCCACTGCTTGAGTTGGGCGGCAAGCTCCAAGCGCCTAGTGAAACAAAAACATACAAAAGGATTAAATTCATGACGATCAGTCATATGTCAAGCCTGCATGATAGATATATAGTCCAAAAAGACCACTCAGTGGTACCTGGCAACCCTATCAAAAGTCATGGCTCCCTACGGTACTATCCTCTCATATGCTTCTTGTGACATTTGTGGCTTAAAAAAAAACAAAAATGCTCCTTTATTGCAAGGACCTTATCTTTGAACCAGTGGCTTGAACTCCAGGAGGAACTCAATAAGTAATCAAGAACACAATAGCCTTTTGTGTAATGAGCATTTTCCAAGGCCTCACTGCAAAAGCTGTACAGCTGGTCACCATCTGACCATTTGTGGCATTTTTTAAGGCAAGGGCCATGATGTATTAATTCCTGGATACTTTGAAGTTGGGAGCAGCTTTTTAACCAGCACATTTAGTCTAATCTCACAAACAGGATAGCAACTCTTTATGTTATCAGATTATATGTAAAGGGTATAGGGTATAAAAGTCTAGAAGCACTGAGTAGTTTGATGGTGCTATACCTCTGGGGGCTCATAGTGGGGTCAAGCACAGCCAGCCTCCAGAGCACAACCATTTCATCGCACATGCTGGCACAGGCGTGAGCAGCTACTTCAGTCTGCCCATTACTGCGACCTGTATGTCCACTGGCACTGCTGTGAGATGCCGATGTCCGCACACTGTACCACCAACCAATGATCTAGAACACAAAAAACAGAGAGAATGTTAAAGCTGTGGTGTGACCACTAAATAGTAAGTAACAGTAAACAAAACAAGGATGATGTGGCTTGAAATATTTTCATGGGGGTAGAAAATAAATTCAGTTATGAATCGCAATTCTTTTGTGTGCCATTGTGTTCATGTACTGCAAAGTATTCCCAAGTCTATTTTTAAATGATTTATTACATTTATAAAAGAGATGCACCAGTTGATCAGCCAGTGACTGAAATTGGCTGTTTTTCAGATCAATCAGCCATGAAAGATCATGTTGGACATAACCCATTCTGTATCGAATGCACAAGATACTGAGTGGTGCAACACAAACACATATTTTTTAACGTCACATAATTTGTCATTACATTATCGAAAGTCACATGCATTAAAAAGCCTCCCATAGACCTTTTCCTCCAAACTCTGCAAGCAAATTAGTCTCAAACCAACTTGGACCTCACACTTGGACACAACCTCACACTTGGACACAACCTCACACTTGGACACAACCTCACACTTGGACACAACCTCACACTTGGACACAACCTC
>JAOVVA010000041.1:22183898-22194940 GCA_028565275.1 Leiocassis micropogon | reverse complement strand
ATTAAGGCTACTACTACCACTCAGTCGGGAGGGCCAAAGACTATCACGTGTTTCTTCCGAACCACGTGACGCCAGCCAACCACATCTTCAAATACAAAAATTCAATTCAAATTTTATTTGTCACATACACAGTCATACACAGTACGATATGCAGTAAAATGCTTAAACTGCTCGTGACCTTAAAATAAAAGACTATAAATAGGAAATAAATATGAAAAATAAAATAGAAGGTAAATTTAACCAAGATAAAAAATAAATAAATAAAATAAAATAACTGTACAGTACAGAGCATCTTTTCGAACTCCCCGCTCACACACTGTTGGGGGCGGTGTAACACACTCGGAGGACAGCGCTATCTGCTCCTTCCGCTTGCATGAGCTCACAGGCGCCCCTTATTAGTTGTAGAGCTGTGATTAATGTGGGAGCACTAAGTAACTCTTATCCCTCCCCTCTAAGAGAGCTCGGCCAATCAGCTCTCTCTAGACCTCCGGCTGCGAAAGGTGCCTCTCGTCTTCTCTACTACTCACGATAAACTCATGTTAACACGCTTAGCTTTATGAATGCAATTTTTAATGCGGTTCTTTAAATTCAGCCATGAGAATAATTTCAATACGTTCTCCTTGTGTAAAAGGCATTTCTAAAGCCTGTCTGCGATACAAACCAAGCATGAAATGATTTTGTAAAAAACCATTATGCTAGAAACCATAATTTCCATTTGGTCTAGAGACCTTTGGGACACCCTGTGCTTTAATGACAAGCAACGTCCTCTGAAACTGCAGCTGTGTATACTCAACATGAACTTTGTGTACGTCTTTCAAAAGGCACACTGCTGGGTTAAAGAGCAGGGAATAATTTTCATAGGCGCTGTACACAGATTTCATTACACTGCTGTGTTGGCAGGTCAGTTGTGTCATGGCCTACTTCTGAAAAGCCGCGTTTAAGCAGGGAAACTCCCTATTATTTAGAGCTGTGGGTTATAGCTAGACTGATTTCTATTAGATTTTTGGGCATTGCGATTTTCAATTTGATTCGACTCAATACACTTACTGACCAATGTATTTCAAAGACTACTAAAAGAATTAAACACTGAAATGCTGTACCACTATTGTTTTTTAATGTTTAAATGTAATGTCCCATTGAAAAAGATAATCTTTCGTCCTCTGCCAATGTTCTGCTCCACATGCCGGTCCAATAGGTGGCAATATAGTGTAATCCTCTCCTAAACCACGAGTGTTTTTATAATAAGTAATTTATGTGGTTTCTATATTCTCCTAAAAGCATGATAGATTTTTGAAGAAATTAAAGCATGATGTTATCTTTAATTATTACAGAATGTTTTGGAATACAGTGGGGCCAAAAAAATGTATACACACTTCAACAGTTGTTATCTATGCCCTTTTTTAAACTCGAATCGAATTATGGCAGCAATGTGTAGGATTATGTTTCCTTTAAAGATGACAGTAGTCGCACTATCGTTGATGCCGTCATGTTACTGTTCCGAAGAGATGCGTATATTTTTCATGCTGAAGTTTATATACATTTTTGGGCCCCTCTGTAGTACTACAGTTATTGTGGAACAGTAAAAGCATTTAAAAGCCTTTCAAACTAGTGTATTGGGGTTTAACAGTGAAAGGATTGTCCATACCTGGAGCTCCACATACTGTGTTAATCGCAGTGGACTGTGAGGACAAAAGTTCATCTAAGAGACGCTGTGCTGTGGGTAAAATCTGGGAAGAAAGAACAAAAAGTCTTAGGGTGCACATCCAGTTATACTAATACGTCATTTGGTTTGCATTTATCGGCTAAAATTAGTATTATAAGCTGTATAATTCTAGTTAACGTAAAATTGCTGTTCTGAAGCTCAGCAATAATCAGCTTAAGTGTATAATTTGAAGCACCATTGAGTGACACATCTGGTGTATTAATACTGCTAGTGTAGTGGTACAGCCTGCATTTTGGATGATAGTGTTCTTGAACATATGAACCTTCCAAAGAACAAGGCTGAAATAGAAATACAGCTCCATAACTACATTATCAACGGCCAACAAACAGGTTTTTACAATGGATCCTTTCAGTCCTAATCTAAGCATTCAAAAAAAATGTCTTTAAATTCTACCTGCTGTGGAAGCTCACTAATAAGATACTGTGCAAACTTCTGCAGTTGGTCCCTCTGCAGTCTGGACAGGGACTCCGACACAGGGGCTCGCAAACACACAGCAGACGCCTGTCAGGACACAGCACAAGGTTAACCCAGAATTAGCTTTGACTGTGCAAACTGAGAACATGCTAGAAAAGTATAGCTAGGAACCTTCCATAAAAAAAATCAGTGAAAATGATACTTGTCTATGTTTCCCCCTCACACATTCTTTTCATAAGCAGTTATTATTGAATAACTATGTAGCAGACAAAAATTATTGAACCTATCATGTACCACTATGCATGCCAAGCAACACTAGTGAATAAGATAAATTGATTTTAGTAAATGGAGCATACATTTTAAGGTATTTTCATTCGACTGCTGGTCTGTGTTCACTAATGTCTAGTAACAGTTTAGAGGCTGGGCTATATGATATTATTGCCAACATTGATAGTGTAACAAACAGTCAACACACTTTTCTGCAATATGATAAATTTTCTTTTTTTTCTACAAATCCAAACTTACTATAAGCATATCATGTTAGAATTTTGAATGAATGTTTTCCCCATGTTAATTGTATTAGTTATTTTGTAGACATGCTTTTTTCTATACATTTTTCTATACATAAAGTACCACTACTACTGTTTTGCAGGCACACCTTTACACTGTGATACACATCTTGTTCAAGTATGACATTATTGTCATGTTGTCCACACTGTACATTATCACTTGATCAGAAAGCTGTATACCCATTACTATAAGTTATAAGATGGTCCCAAAAATTGTACACACACTTCAATAGTTATCTATGCCCTTTTAAAGCTCGAATTAAATTATGTCAGCAATGTGTAGTATTATGTTTCCTCAATATACGTCAGTACTTGCACCATCTATGATGCCATCATAGGACCATTTTTTGGACTCCTCATATATGGTTTATGAGTAAGCAAGCACGTTTTGCACGTATACTGCTATTCCTATACTAAAGGTGATTAAAGCTAGAGTGCATAATGTACTCATGTATGACACTATATATGATGTCTTTACAGGGTTGAATACCACTTCCTGACTGTCTTCCTCCACATATACATTTTACTGACATGCACAAAATGGTTGAAATGCAGCGTGTGAAGGCACTTACATCTAAGAGGGGCTTGTTTTTGTGTGTGTGTGGATGGATAATTTATCACTAATGTAGAATAAAAGTAAATATATGTGTTTCAAACACAAACCATGGCACTGAAACATGACATAATACTGATACCTTTTTAATTCATAAATATTTTATGGGTCCAAAGAAAAGCCTGATTCTTATTTATTTATTTATCTTAGAACATTTTAATCCATAAGAGTCTAGTGGGTTCAGTATGTATTGCTCTTTACATTTAAGAATAGAAATTTACAAAACCCAGTCCACTAAAACACACAAGGAAATGCATGACTACTAATAGATGCACTACTAAGTGTGAAAAAAACACCCAAAGCCCACTCAAAGAAGCTATGATGCATAGTCCAAACATCCTCACACAGATTCAGCATTTCTGACTCATTTATTAAAATATAATATATAGTAATCATATACTATTGACAGAAAAAAAAGTTCACTAACCCATAGCCTACATGTTGTAAAAAAATGAATTGTAAAAATGGTTCAGGCTCTAAGAAGATGGAACAGTGGGTCTCACTGTCTACACTGAACCCACATCAGGTCACCACAGAAAAGGCCTTCACACCTCCAGGTCTGTGAGCTGTTAATGAGTTCACAGCTTACTCACCAGATTCAGTCTAACATTGCCTAATAAAGCATGCTGGCAAATCTACATATCTCTGTTCTCAGAATGCAGTACCAACACATTAACTAAAATAACTATTTATTCCTCTGAGACACGATTATAGAAAAATATTATGATTAACTGGAGTGCAACACAAGTGCATAAATTATTCTGTAACCAAATCTACAAGTAAGAAATTATTTCAAATAACTCCTGTACATCTCACACCTGCAGATGTGAGCATAATCACTATGCCTGTGCAGTTCTGCAATTTGCAAATGATCCTCTTTTCATATCTACACTAGCAAATATCTAAAGAATGCTGTGCATCAGTCATTAAGAGACAAAGCATCCAAGCTTGAAAAAAAAAATTATTCAGATTAAGAGCTTCGTAATTTCCCCATGCTGAAGCATGCAGAAGAAAAGCTGCCCACTCAAACACGCAAATGCTAAAAGCCACCCACGGCTTGGGCTGCCGGGTCTATCGGGCTGAGCAGAGCCCTTCTACATGGAGATATCAGGACAGAGCAGATCCCTGGCTCCTCCCTCCACGCTCCACAGGGAGACTTCAGACTTTAATCAAAAGCCTCTCAGCACTCTCACACCCACATCAACTCCACACAGATACAGATATGGGGGCAAGCACAGTGTGGTGCTGAACAGTAATTAAATAAAACATATCTCCATACCTTATAACCAACAAAATGTGATTCCGATATGACACCAGAATATGTTTTCTAATATTGTTTTTCTCTTTCATGGCTAGCTGCTAAATCAATTAACAGGCAAAAGTAACTAAGACATAGCAACAGTGCTCAGAAGAGTCAGAATAATGGAATAGTCTCGAATGACTCAACATGAACATTTGCTCACTAGCTCATAAAAGATGAAAAAGATCTGTTTATTATAATCGAGTGAAATAATGATTTTAGCTCCAAATTGGGCTATTTTTATCATTAAATGCCTCTTATTTTAAAGTACTTTCAGATTGTTTTAAATGATGGAAAGACAGGACTTGAAAAGTCTGCAAGAAGAAAAATATAAAATATGATCAAAGTAAACTTTTCTGCATTCAAAATAAATATAAAAAAGCAGTAATAAACTATAATGGTTAATATTTAATATTTGTGCAGTATTAGGAAGTTTACAAAAACTTTTTACCAAACATTTTTTTATGATGCTTTAAAAAAAATTGTGGAAAAAGTAATGTTTGGAAATGTTTTTTGCACAATGACCCATTACTAAGTTCTTCCCTACCACCTGGTTATACTACTGTATGTTCTTACCTGCAACATTTAATCAAATAGATGGAACAGGACTTGACAAGTATAAAAGCATTGGATTGACCTTAGCTATTATTACATTTAGATTTGGCCACATGTTTTCTAGTCAGCTGGGCAGCATTTAACCATGATTTGATTAAACAGAAATGCACACATGCTTTATACCAGTACTAATTGGTTTGGAAAGAGAAAAAAATCCCAAAATGAATAAAGCAATGTGGTGTTTAAATATTAACCATGGATTAAATTAGAACAGATTTGTAATTATTTCTTTTTGAGACAGTATCCCATGGCATTCCCTGAATTCAAGCCCTTTTACTTTTTACCAAAGAGAAAATTTTAAAACAGGCTTATTTATGAACAGTTTTCCATTATATGATCGTTTAAATCTGTTATTGCTGACCGCCGCCTTTAAACTGAACAAACTCTAACTCATCTCATGTACCACTCTATTAATCAGACCGTAGAAAGTTAAAGTTTTCGGTGCAAAAAGATAAATGAGGCACTGTGGCAATAAACAGGAAATTAAACAATTTTTATAAGCAAATACACATACAGGGATACTTTCACATGCCAATTGGAGCAGTGACTGCCAACGACTTCTGCCAACCTCTGCTATCTAAAAATCAATATAAGCTAGCATTTTACTAATCACTCATTTACCTTGGTGCCACACAAAAATGGAAAATCACTACTGGGTCTTTATAAAGTCCTGAAACACAGCCCCTTATGACTAAGCTCACTCAGGTTAGGGTGGAAAGTCTATCTACACCTCTTGAGGGGAAATGCACTCACATTGTGTATCCTGAAGAGGCAAAGTGCCACCACATGAGCACACCATTTGGCCCCAGCTCCACAGGTGCAGCTGCAGGAAGTGATACGGCAACGGTCGAACATGACTGCCACATTGTAGGCACCCTTTGACTGGCCAGCTTGAGGTGAGAGGACAGTGGCACTGAGATGAAACCCTGTACATGAATGAGACAAAGGAGGAAAAAACTGAGTGTAGCAACAATTCAAACATCTGTGAGACAATCAGATCTAAACGTTTCCAAAAGCGGACATTATCGAAGCCGATGAGCCGATTCCAACCTGCTCGATCCGAAAAACTGAAGCGATGCTCAAATCAATGTTTAAGTGTATGATAATGTATGCATTGCTGGCATTCCACAGAATCTATTTAGGAACAGGGAACAACCATGTACTACTACCTTTCCTAATTAAGTAAAGGAAAACTTTGACATTTGTGTGAAATTTGCTGACTTCATCACCATAATGACCATAGCATCCATAATGAAAAAAAAAAATCAGTCAGGCACAGAGAGAGAGAGAGGGAGAGAGAAACGGAGTAAGATGTTGAGAGACAGGGAGTGTGTGTATGTAAGGATGTTAAGCAGTGGGGGATGGATAAATGCTTTTACCACTGGAGAGCAGCCAGGCTTCCTCTGGCCAGCTAAGAGGAGCTAAGAGAAAGAAAAAGGGGGGGTTGGTTTCAGCTCAGAGCTGCTGTTCCAGATTCAACAGGCCTCCTTCAACTTTAACTCCAAACAAATGCATTCTCTGCACTCTCATGCTCTTTTCCTCTACCTGCCAAATGCTTTCTCTTTCTGACCCACTTTCCTTCTTAATGTGGTCAGCAGCAGGGCAACAGGGCTCCAAAATGTCATATCCATTTCTATCAAAAAGTGCTTAACCTCATTTTTAAACCAAATTGGCCTTCCCCTCCCCACGAGACATTTGAGAGTGAGAGGGTGTGACTACAACTGGCAACAATTATTCATCCTAATTTAGGATCAGTTGTGTTCTAATAAACTAAACCTGGGGTCTAGAATAAATATCTGTGAATGTCTGGATAAGAGACTAGCCTGAATGAATGGAGACAACAGTTACCTTATCTATAAATAAAATGTATATAATAAATGCATGTGACTGAATGGACCACAAGAAAAGATCTGGCCTGGTGCATGGTTAGAAATCTGCAGTCTCTGGAGTACAGACATTTCTTCAAACATTAAATGCTCTGTAGTTTGGTCCACTGTTCTGCCAAAATGACTTATTCTCTTTAGCATTCCGGTGTGCAGTAGTTAGTACCTACCAAAAGTAGTCCAAAAAACCAACAACAGGGTCACAAGTTCCCAAGGCTCACTGATGCGCATGGGGAGTAAAATCTAGCCTGTTTGGTCCGACCACACAGAAGAGCTGCTGTAACACAATTTGATTAAAAAAAATTTTTTTAAGTGACCAAACAGACAATGATGCGCAGTATAATGCATATAGGGCTGCTTAGGCACAGACAGGTCAAAGTGTTCATGTTGACTCATGTCCACCACCAAAAGCACCTGCAACTGTATGCGAGTATCAAAACTGGACCACAGAGTAATGGAAGAAAGTGGCCTGGTCTAATGAATCACATTGTCTTTCACATCCTGGGGATGACTGGGTGCCTGTGCGTTTGTGGCTTACCTGGGAAAGAGAAAGCATCAGGATACAATATACAGTAGGAACAAGGCAACACTGCTGCAGACCCACATTCATGGCAACAGCATTCCTAATTACATTGGCCTCTTTCGCCAGCATAACACGCCCCACTATACTGCTAAAACCGTTCAGCAACAATTTAAGAAAAAGGTGGTTCGAGGTGTTGAACTGGCCTCCATATTTCTGAGATCACAGCATGCCTTTAGAGGTCTTGTGAAGTCCATGCCTCAAAAAGGCAGAGCTGTTTACATAACTAGTATAGTTCTCAAGGTCATACAACAGTACAACATATGGCTAACAGGATTTAGTCTATCATGCTTCTCTTTGGCATAATTAGTCCTGCACTCAGATGTGCTTTAAGCTGAGAAGAATGAGATGCAAAGAGACCAGTTTACTCTGCCTTGGGCTGATCCCAGGTGATATGGCAGCAGCATTTGGGTAATGAGCTAATAACAGACAATTTAATAGCACCCAAGAGATTCTGCACCCGTTATTGCATAAAGCAGGACATTAGTCTTTTAACATCCCATTGCGCTCTTTTCAATCATTTTTTATTTCACCATCTAAAAACACATATTCCAAACAATATTATTTCTATATTGTATTAAATTCTATATTCTTTTTCAGAAGTGGAAAAAGTACAGACTTTACAAATCAATTAGTCAGTCCATGCCTAACTTAAGCTTCTGAATGACTTATATCGTGTAATTGGAGCTCTTAATTGATTTTCAGTTGCACAGTAGCAAAGCCTTTCACTTTTTTCAAGAATTCTTTAGGTGTCAAAGAATCAAGTGTACACTTATCCTTTCAATCTTCTTTTACATTTTATTCACACTAATCTAATCCCAATCAGGAACACATGGAAACGTTCAGCGTCTTGGCTCTCTAAAATGCGTGTGTTAGAAAGAAAGAGTAAGAATGAGAGGTCAGCTTTTGTCCAGCATGTCTCCTTACCAAGCCAGCTGCATGAGGATGAGTCTCTGCTGCTGTGCAGCCCACCACCTCCAACAATAACACTCATTTACACAGGCCCTTTTCAAACCAACCACACTTGTATTTAACTCTGACAGAAACATTGAGTCTGAAACAGCACCACTGTTTAGATGAGTGAGGACTGATTTTCTTTTTTTCAAGTGACATAAGAAAACCAGAGATGCTATCCAGCCATGCGTCTGAAGGAAAAGACAGTTATGGGTTTGGCACAGACAATATATATAAAAGATCAATGCAAGCCACTGATTCAGAAAAACTAGACATGTGTACAAAAGTGGTGTGGGGATGATTTAGCAGCAATGGCCAAAATGGTTACTGTATTAGAGCACTAAATGGTTTATTTGGTGAAATAACTGCCAGCGATCTACTGGCAACAGTCCAAACTAGTGCAGCGAGTAGGTGCTGGGGTGTAATGATGCACAAAAGTCACAGCTTGAGGTGTACCTTTGTTTTGATAAGTTTATTAAGTACAAGTAATAAGTAATAAGTAATTTATTTTCTTATTAATTGAACTTGTAACCAGTGACAAACTGGCTATAATTTTCCAAACACAAAAGAAATGCACAAAACGGTGCACCCATTTTTTGCGCGTTGTTTTTGTTTTGTGTTTTTTAATAAGGGATATGTAAAGGATATCTTTGTTAAAAAAACATTACTTGCACTATCTGCTACTGATAGCACTGTTAATATTTCCCCATAGCTTTGTGCACATTTCTTTCTCGAAAAAATAAATGGTGAGCATATCTTTCATGAAATGAAATGCCACCGCAAGAGAAGTCTGTTTTTCTTTTTTTTTTCCCCAATTCCCAAATCCGAGATCCTTCCCTGTTTACAGCGTGACGTTACAGCATCAGAAATAAAGTAAAACTTTCTGTCTTTAAATCAGTTATTGTATATAAAAGTACACAAGTATTAGCTTTAGATTAATAAACATGCATTCATTTGTTAAATCTAAAACACTAACTACGGAGTTTAGTGCTTGAGAAAGAAAATGTTTCTCATCTGAGTGCATGTTGCTAACAAAACCTAAACATAGCGGCGTCCAGGTTCCCACTTCACAATGGCGAAGTCAAAAATGCTGTCATTCTGACCGGTCAATTATCGCTTACAATAGAATACTGAATTATATTTTAAGCTAATTTTTTCAGCTGACTTTTTAAAGCTGTAATAATTCCATGTCAATGAAGTTATATTAGAATCCTTTGCTAAAAGATAAGTCCTGAGCGACATGCTGCCTGATCTATTAATTTAAGCTAACAAAATAAATGGATTAAAAGAGTGAGAGAGAGAAAAAAAAACTGAGTTAAAGCTAGACTACATTTAGTCATTTCACAACACGCACGTTAAGACTATACCTTCCATTAGACCCCTAGTAGACACACTAATGCAAAACATTTTCAAGGACATTTAGGGTTTGTTCTGGTATTAAATGCTGTTAGTTTTACAGCATGTAAAGTATGAAGTTTCTCACCTATCTGCAGGGGATCTTTCACAGCTCTCACCCGATAGAGCTGCTCTCCACGCTGGAACTCATCAGGACTCCCATTGGCCAAGCAGGAATACAACCTGCAGAGTGTGAGGGGAGATGAGAAAAAAAAATAAATGTAAGAAAAGGCCAATCAGTCTACATACTGTATATAGTAATCAGTGTTGTTGATTTGTACAAACAGGTGGCTTAAAGACTAAAGAGACAAAAAAAACTTAAACGTAAACATATGCTGCTGTTGCTGTGCTGAAAGGTTACAAAAAAAGACAATCAAAGTTTCATGGACACAAATGCGCAAAGGATATAAATGTATCTGTTTCATTAAAGTGTTGTACATTATCAAAATACAGAATGATTTTAATGGTAACAAATCAGCTTTACCTGCATGCATGAACTACTAGTCCCTTATTTACACATCATATGCCAACAACACACACAGATTCACTATCCCATATCAATATTTTATTTACGTTAAACATGCCCTAATTTGTATGGTTGTTGCAATAGTAAACCAATAAAAGCAACCATATAGGAACCTACAGGCATCCAGTGATCTAAGGAAAATACACAGGGAAAGCCAGATTAGAGAGATTTGTTACTGGCGCTATTTAAAATTAAGAGGCTTTTTTTTTTAAGTCACAACCATGATGCACAGAAAGTCATGCGTGTATAAGCAAATACCCGCAGTCAATTATGTGTCTTAAGCCCTTTTCAGACAGCCACCCTTTTCCATAAATTTTTACAAAATTTAAAAACGAATCACTTTCAACCAAGAACAAGTCTGAAGTGCATGGAACATTTATGGATAAACATGCTCACGATGACGACATACTGACTACAAAAGATGTAGCATATAAACTCAACCAACCAATCTATAGAATGACGCTATAAAT
>JAOVVA010000041.1:22168793-22183798 GCA_028565275.1 Leiocassis micropogon | reverse complement strand
CACGATGACGACATACTGACTACAAAAGATGTAGCATATAAACTCAACCAACCAATCTATAGAATGACGCTATAAATTATTTTTTTATCATCTTGGGGAGAAAAAAGGGATCTAATCTAAAGCTATTTTAAAGCTCTGTAATGTTGAAATCAGGGCTTATCTACATAATGATGAAGCACAAAGCGTGCTGTGTACACAGTGTGAAATAAATTAGTTACAACAAATAAGCACTTGTTCAATAATATAAATAAATGAGCAAAATATAAACCCTGAATATTTAACATCTCAGTTTCACACTGACACCGTACAAAAAAAGGAATGACTCAAACCCTTATAACAAAAGAAATGTTTCAAGAGATCAAATGGCAAAAAACAGACTACACCAAAATGTGTTTGGCATTGAAAAAAAAAAAAAAAAAACCTTGACACCTGTGGGTGTTACTCTTACCTGATATCCTCCTCATTTTCTGGAAAGCTCCAGTAAGCAATTCGCAGCTGAAGTTGCTCAGGAACAGGAGGATAAACTTTTTCGACCACCTCAAACGGGATATGGAACGCCACTTGCTTAGCTGACAGCTCTACCAGAGGGATGACCTGTCCATCTGAGAGAAGAGCAAGAATCGGAGACCTCAATTAAGTTAAATAGCTTCATCCGATAATAGTACAAACATTAAGTAATTCCTAGTGCAGTTGGAGAAAATCATCTAGCAGTCCATTTTCCTCAAGGAAAGTAAACAGTTTTGTTAATCACATGAATTCTTCACCACACTCTCAAAATGATTCTCTCACTGTAGTAATACACAAGCGACCATACACACAGGGGAAATAAATGACCAAATAACCTCATCCGAGGACAGAAACCACCCTGGCTCTATGACTAAAAAAAAAACAGCTGCTCTCACTTTACCAACACACTTTAAGGACATGCATCACGGTCGAACATATTTGGAATCAGGCAAGCTGTCAAAAACAATGCAGACACAGATGATGGCTGCTGTTCAGACAAATGAAAGGTGGAGAATAGTTCAAGCCTTAGAACTGAGGCGCAAATCATCTGGCCATCTATTCTCCCTTAGAGATGCACTGCACACGAAGGTTTATAAAGCGAGCGTGGCGAGGACAGCTGCAAATAAGTCCCGACATGGACAATCCTGATGAGGTTTAGTACTAAAATAACAATAAAAACACAAAACACAACTGAATATACATATATATCTTTAAAGGACCCTTTGAGATAAATATTAACTTGAAACAGCTATAAATCCTGGGACAACACAGATGATTAAATATCCTTCATGAGCAGTAAAACAGTGAAGGAGTGTAAAAAAAAAAAAAAAAAGTGTTAATGAGATCTCGAATGGCAAATCAAAAAGCATTTTTCTGATCATCCTGAAAACAGGACTGGAATCCTGATGATGCCACAGTCGCCCACAGCCAGACTCAAAGAGAACAACATTACCTACGCTCTCAAGGGGAGGTAGGCATAGTCTGACTCCTATATCAATCATAATGACACTAGCCAATCATGAGTGTATAAGAGCACACATAGGCAAAGGGCTAGGTAGAGTTTCCTGTCCGTAACCCTTTCAAAGCAGTTCCAGAGCAATTTCTGAGTCAGTGCCCAATTTCGAACCAGATCTTTGTTTTCGGACAGCCAAAACACTGGCCCTCAGCCAGGGAAGGGAAAAAAAAAAAAAAAAAAAAAACTTTCACCAAGACTTTGCTCTACTAGAACAAAGAACTGCTTACGCCAGGGGGTGGGGGGTAACCACCATCTTTAAACCTGAGTGTAGCGTAGAGTTGTTTTGTACCACAAAAGGTAAAGTAAACTGACTCAAAATGCTATGGGCGGCACAAATGCTTTCTAGTAATAATGGTTTGATCGCAAAATAGACTCGCAAAGCCATGTTTAAGTCCGCCATTGTTGTCGTCGTAATGCTTGCCACTACGTCTTTGTTTTCAAATTTAAAAATCATTAATTTGCCTTTGCAATAGTTCTGTTTCACATGATTCCCTGTCAAAACATAATTTTAACAACAGGCATTTATGAGTCTTGATGCATTACCACTGTTCCAAAACTTCACTTACACACTGAACACCAGTCCAAACCACGTCAGCCACCAATTTATATAATTGTCTAACTAAGTAATAACTAGCCAAAAAATTGAATAAATGGTCAAATGGAAAATTTAGAAAAGATGTACTGGTGGTGTGGGGAAGCATTCCATTTGTGATTAAAACCATGTGCTACTGAAGGTTCATTAGAGAGAGCTTTAATGAGTTAAATTGTTTGGCTTCATACATCAGGATAACATGCATTAACGTCACGGGGTCTGTTATGACAATAAACAATCGAAAAAAGATTTCATCCATTACCATGGTTTACTTTTGAGCTAGAGCTGACATAACAGTTGCTAAGACAATGCTGCATCACACAATTCCACACTGAAGCGGAGTATTGCTCATCTGCAGTCAATTTTCTTAAGTCACTGTTGCACAGAAGGAGATTTAGCACTGACAGCCTTACAGTGCAAAACTGCTGATTATTTTGTCTTATTGACAAGTATACGTTTAGTGTTCAGACAACACGTATAAAGAACCAAATCTCTACCCAACCTTTCATCAGTGGACCTTTGTCCATTTCTAAAGTGCAAGTAGCGTTGAGAATCAACAAGCTGATCAGCCTCAAACACACTGTAATGCTGGAATGAGCCAATGACAAGATTTCACGTCTAAAAAGTGAAAAAGTGTACCAGTGGTTAGAAAAAGACGGAGAACACTGCCAGCAATAAGCTCTGCTCAATATGGAATGCTACTAATGTAGCGCTACTCCCTGCATCTGCAATATGGCAAAACAGATGGGTGAACGCATTCCCACATGGCATGGGTAAAGGCAGGGTTCCACGACTTGGATGAAAGATTATTTCCATATTTGTTAGATTTTATTAATGTTGGAGCGACCAAATTTACGTAGGCTTACTATTCAGAAGAAATAAAATACAAACAGACTCAGACTGCCCAATTGAAAAGGAATTCCCATTTCTGTACAAAATGAGGCCTGGGCAACCTGGCAGTGCAGTGTAGATGCTGGATCCAGTGACTTATTAATATGCAAGGCATACATGTATCATTTTTCTGCAACTCTAACCACTGCCCTTAAATACTCCAGTCTAAACGACCCACACTGACCCACAGGCTCCAGGCTGAGAGGATAGTCTTTGTTAATGCTTGCCTACTCTGGTGATGTATGCAGAGGAACCCTGACAAAAGGTTATGGTTTAATATGATTTTGGTCATGTACTCTTTGACAATTATTATCGATAATGCTGATTCTCAATAACAGTCTTTTTTTTTTTTTATCCTGAAAATGTTCATTGACCTTTTAACCCTTTTGTTAGGAGCCAAAACATTGAATGTCCAGAACTAAGAGCTGTTTATGTCAAGGCCTTGGGGTGAGTGTCATTTTGTCTCCATTTTTTTCCCATTAAATAAAATATGAACAGGTTTTTGAAGATTACTTAGAAAATGACAAAATGTTAGATTTTCACCTTGTGAAGACATTCACACTTGTTCTTACCGATTCGCACTAAAGGCAATAAAGGATAGCCAACTCATAAAGGAAACTGGATAAACCAGAGGACAGAGAAGAAAAATGCAAAACTTCAGCCAGACAGAAACCTGAGATGAGGAATGAAGTCCTGGAGCTGTGAGGTGGTGAAGTTACTTGCTACGTCAACATGGCTCTTTTAATGTAAATCAACGAAGTAGACAGTTTAACTAGTGGGTAAAACAAACGAAATGGGACTTATGTTGCTTACATTAATTAACAAACCTTCAGGCAATCATCTGTGAGGCCATGTCTCAAGACAAGAAAAGACTTGACTTTGATTAATGTCTCAAGACAACAAAAGGTTTTTGACCAATTTAAAATTTCTGTATGAAAGCAAAACATAGTTCACAACAAAGTTGGGGGTTGGCAATCACACACAGTCAAAGTCATTTATTTATTGTGTTAGTAATCTAAAATCTAAAAAATCATTTTCTTTGTTTTTTTTAAGTTGTGATATATGGAATAAGATCATATGTCTTGGCCAATGTCCCATGCCTGTCACACAATATTTAATGCAAGAAGATGCCTTAATTTTTATGAGATAAAAGGGCAGAATTAATATTTCTAAAAAGAAGGAACACAATGTTGTAAAATCAAACTTTTAACAATGACAAAGACAGCTAAAGAGATTGTGAGCGTACGTGAATGAACGTTGACTCAGTTACGCCAGACCACTCATAGACAGTCATAAGCTGACTAAGTCAGCGAACAGAAGGCTAGTAAACATCTGTGGCTTTGTCTTATATATACAGACGTCTGATAGGGTCCTACTCATCAACCTCCTGTAGCCAAACTGATAAATAAAACAAGGACAGTCAGCACCCACAGGTCTAAACAAAATAATGTCCAAGTGCTTCAGTTCCTGGACCAAGAAGAGCTTTGAACATGCAAAATATCTCTACTTTAATTCTTAAACCAAAAAGGACGGGATTTGCTAGCAAAGCGAGTGAGCTGTACGAGCTCAGCAGCATTATACAGAATTATTAAATAGGGGGTTTATTGCTTAACCACAATACCCCACTCTGAGGCAGTGACCTGCACAAGACAAAGCTCTTTTTACAGCCTTCCCTCTGCTCTACTACACCCAACCCCCACTGCTCCTTCAATCCAAACACCATACGGCCTGTGTCTAGAAAAAATAGGCCCTGACTGACTTACTTAATAAATATTACTCTCACACCTTCAATTACAAAAGTTCGAGCATGCTGAGTTTTGCTTTCGCAACCATAAAGATACTATGTTTAGTTCCTCTGCTCATACAACTTTACTACGTCAGGGTTTTGAGAAGCCCGAGTTTCTTTCACACCGGGAACCTTCAGTAATAACGCAACTAACCTTGCGAATCTGGGTAACAAGTCATTCATACACTACACAGCTACTTTACTTGCAATAGAAACAATGAAATCAACATAATTAAGAATTTCAGTGAAACAGGAGGTTTTGTTTTTAGTCGAGCTATACAACCCCCCGAGGAACACACTCTGTGCTCTGTCTTGGTAATCTTGATAAGCTCTAATTTCTCGTCATCTTTTCATAGAGGCCATGTGAATATTACATTAGAGAAGAGAAACATTTGAAAGCATCCTACAGAAACCTCCCTGCGATATCTCCACATTAATTTTAATCTCGTAATCTGGGGTTATCAAACTTTTTGTAACCAAGGCCATCTTAAAACTAATTGACAGATAACATGCTATGCTTATGCTAAAATAAATGCCAAAGATAATTTTAATGTCATGAGCGGTTTACTCCTCTCCACCCACTTAAACCAAACCAGCTGTGTTAAAATGCTGATTCAAAGCATGATAATATTAACAGAACATTTAATAGTGTTTTTTTTTTCAATGCTGCTGAGATAGTACTTGTTAGAAATGTGTTCAATTCAATACATTCAACAGAATTAACTTAAACACAACACCCTTAACTTCCCAACCACCTGGTTTAACATGATCAACACAAAAAAACACTCAACCCCCCTTGGCTAAGCTTGACAAATACCTGGGAATCCCTGGTTCCCAGTTTGAGAAGCTATGAACTATATCTACGTTTGTGGTGCTGTTAACTTTAAAGGATCACTTATTAGGTGACGGGGTTGTCAGGCAATTCTGAAAATATCTTCTAAGGTCAGAGGTAATAGCAAGGGCACAGGGGAGTGACAGGGATCCCATTTCAATGACAATGTCTGCTCATACATGGACTGTTTCATAACACAGCAGGGTGAACTCTGTTACCTTTAATCTTAACAGTAGGTGAGTTTGGACCGGCCGACTGTTTCCTCCATCCTCTCCAGTTCTGACACAGGCTTTCTGCCTCTGAGATAAAGGAGCAAAGGGAATCCTCCTCGAAGCGGTCCGAATCCTCGAAGGAGAACCTCTCTCCGTCTTCCCACTCTGCAAACATCAGTTCCATCACATTGGCTGGTGGTGAGGGTGGGGGGAAAAAAAGCTGAAGCCTTCGAGTCGGTTGCAGCTCAGACAGGACAGCTCAGCTCACACAGCTGACACACAGAGTGCAGGGCTGAGTGCATGGGCGAGGAAGAGCACTTCCACTGGGGCAACTTGTAGCTTGGGGGAGGGGGACCAAAGTGAATCAAAACACAGCAAGGAGCAACTTGCAAAAAAAAGTCTCTCAACTCGGAGCACACTTCTTTCTTTTCCTCGAGGCCTGTTTACGGTGACAACAGACACATTAAAACTACCTCCATTCACTTCAACCAGTCAGATCTGATCTTTTAGGCATCGTCATGGAAAGTTAGTCCATGTTTTTCGGAATGTGTTTCCACTTCTAATAATGATTCTTGTATATATCCAAAAGCCACGTAGACACAAATAAATAAACATTGATCTCTAAGGCGAAGAACTAAACTGCAAGTCAAAGATGCACAAATTAAAACACTTTCTACTCTTCCTGAAGGAGCAATGACATTTCTGTGAACCTAGAGATTTACACTCGACCTCAGTGAGTATGTGAGTTGATCCCAAACTTCTTTCTGTTGAACCTTGATTGTTGTTTTTTGCAAGGCACACACTGGTCCAGTGAAAAAAACAAAGCACAAAAAAATCTCCATATATTGCTTTATTCTCCCATTATGACACTGAGTGGCTATTGTTGTAATAAATAAACAGTTAGAGCAACAGCTCCGACACGAACATACCTTTCATACAACTAAGAAACTTCCCCTCTTTCACGACGACCCCCTTTCTTTCCCCTCTTCTTACCCCCCTGAACCAGCTGAGCCACTCTGCCTATGTGCTCCACAAAAGCTTCTCTGATGCCGGCTAGCAAACCTAGCTAGCTAAAAGACAGGCTAAACATCAAGGAACCGGTAAAAAACTAAACACGCTCTTAATGTAACAACACGCGTTCATATCGTCGAAGCAACCACGACAACCTAAAACGACTTCTTCATTTTAATTTACTTTAAAAAAAAATACGTGTATGTGAAATTACAGTTCAGTCAAAAAAAAAAAAACAACCAAACAAAAAACCGAACAGCTAAGCTAGTAGCGACTTAGCTAACACCTAGCAGCTAGCTTGGCTAGTTTTCTGCTCGCTGCTAGCAAATAGTTTTGAGGCTAATCCGATTTCGCTACAAAGACATCCAGGGACAGGGCGAAACTAACATCGCTGGTCATTTTAAATCTTTTTTTTTTATTTATTTTATAAACAAACACTGCTAGATTTTAATATTGACAAGCCATGCCAAAACAACACTTGATCCCTGATCCACACCAGAGAGTGTACTCCCGTTTGTTTGCTTGTTCAGTTCTTTTCTGATTGTCGCTCAAATCCCGAGCTCCACGCCGACCCAATCTGCCGTGCTTGACATTTGTCCACCGGTACAAACAGCTAGTTATAATAGCTGTATTTTTTGTCTGCACTCCCACAGACCTCTCATAATTCTTTCTACACCGGCAGGACACCGCGATCTCCCACCGGTTTCTCAGTCCTCGGCTCGGAATTCCCAAATTCTGTTTCCACCACGACTTCTGACTGATCCAAATCCGAAAAACCACCTATCTGAATCGAGTTCCCCTGTTTCCCTTCTCCCGTCATCCGTCTCTCTCTCTCTCTCTCTCGTTCTCTCTCTCTCTGGTGTGGAAGCTTCACCACGGGGCGTGTGTTTCCTCCATCAGCTGATCTCCGTTTACAACAACACGGTTAAAGGTGTAGTCACATCCATGCTTAAGAGTACACACTGATCTATGAGGTCTATTAGGTGCAATATCTATGAACAGTTGGCTTAGTGATTAGCACTGTCGCCTTACACCTCCAGGGTCCAGGTTCACTTCTCACCTCAGTCTATGTGCATGTGTTTGTGTGTGTGTGTGCGCGCCCTGTGATGGATTGGCACCCTGTCCTGGTGTATCCTGCCTTGTGCCCTAAGTCTCCGGAGAGCCACCCTGGACTTTGTATAGAGGATAAAGTATTTTAGTGAGTGAAGGCTTTCGTGCTGAGAATTTATGTCCTTATTCCTTTTGTGTCATTTTTGCTCTCATTTGTTTAGTACATCCACCTTTACTTTCCCTTCAAAGGCACTGACAGATGTATCAGGCTGAAAAAGTCAACCTAAATACAGATCAGCTTTAGTTGAGGTGTTGCATTGTGTGACATTGTCACTGACACACTATATGGCCAAAAGTTTGTGACCATCATAACCTTATGTGGTTCTTCCCCCCCAAATGAAGCACACGATTATAGAATGTTCTTGTATACTCCTTGTATATTTCCCTTCACTGGAACTGAATAGGCCAAACCTGTTCCAGCATGACAATACACAAAGTGAGCTCCATGGAAACATGGTTTGCTCTCGCTCAAGTGGAAGAACCCGAACTGTGTGGACAAATCCCTGACCTCAACCCCTCTTAAGACCTTTGGAATAAAATGGAACACAGACGGCACCCCAAGAATTCTCTCTAAACATCAATGCCTAATCTCACTAATGTGACTGAACGAGCACAAATCCCTACAGACACACTCAAAAATCTAGTAGAAAGCCTTTCCAGAAAAATGGAGTTTATTATAACAGCAAATAATGCATGGTTAAAAAGAATGTATGAGCGTTAGAGTTGGGAGTCCACAATATTTAGTGATATAGTGTGACATGCACACGTCTATAGTCTGGGCTAGAAAGAATTTAGCCCCAACCTTGCCTCTTCATATTATTCGGTTTAGTGTATTTAAAGCAGCTGTTGGTCCTGTTGTGAACGGTTTCACACATTACTGATTCTAGGATCAGATCTTTAGGGGGATTTAGCTCATAATGAGAAACCAACATGCATAGTGCCTTGCTTTTAATAACTTTGCTATTAATAGTAATCATTATTTTAATACTAATATTATTTGAATCTATTTTAAGGTAGCCTAATAGTGTAGGGTCGAGGGTTTTATTCACGCCTCAGTCCTGTGTGTGTGGAGTTTGCATGTTCTCTACGTCCTTAGTGGGTTTCCTCTGGGTACTCTGGTTTCCTCCCACAGTCCAAACACATGCAGAGTGTGTGTGTGTGCCTGTGCTTGTATAGATTGACACCTGATCCAGGGGGTATCCCGAATAGTGCCTTGAGTCCCCTGTAATAGGTTCCAGGCCTCCTGTGGTATAGAGAATGAGTGAGTGAGTAATATATTTTAAATATACTTTGACATATATTAACACCAATATTAGTATTACTTCTAAGTGTTAATTTTTGCGCACTTTTTTCTTTAAAGAAAATCAAAAAGTATGCTGGCTGCAAAAGTATCCAACCATTTTATTTTGTTCTATTATTAAGTATAATAATTGATCACAGAAAAAAATCATAAATCACTACTTGTCAACTTAACGTATTAGTGCATCAGCACTGCGAAAGCAGATTAACATTAAATCAGAACCTGTGCTTTAATCATGTAAAATATTAAACTTCTGTCTCCCATACATCAGCCACCTGAACTAGAGCATCTCAGACTACTGATGTTATGTGAACTATACCGCCACCTAGTACATTGAAGTGTAATTTGTCACGCCATCAAGTATAATTGACAATAAACCATTAGCTAGACCTGTAATTGTTCCTTGTTTACCTAAGCAGCCTGAACTGTAATGTTCAGAATTGTGGTGAAACAGAAGCGAGAACCTTGGAAATAAATTAGGACTACACCCTGGGGGGAACTCAAGTCCATGACAGTTTACAATTTATATGTTTGCTCCTGAGGAAATATCTCACACACACACACACACACACACACACACTTATTCCTATCTAAGGGCAATATAAAATAGCAAATTATTGGGAGGTGCGAACAAATATGTAGAAAATATAATGCAGAAGCCCCAAATTGAGCTGAGAGGTGTAGTATGGAAACTACAGTACTAGTAACCATGTGAGGATCCTTAACATAATAGTAATGCATTGAACCTAAATCTTATGAACCATGACACTGACCATGAGTCAGAATTTTTAAGCTGGAATATTTTTAGCCAACATGATGAGGTCTGAGTTTTTGAGTTAAATGACTTAACTTACATCATTGTTATTTTTAAAAATGCAGAACGAAAACAAACTAAACTATCACTGTTTAAAAGTCCTAGACAAAATAGCTTAGAAACATACATGCAGTGAATACTTTTTAATGCCATTCATTTTTATATCTGTAATTTAGAATGTTTTAATGTAAAAGAAGTACCCTTTTTTTTTAAATGTGTGAATACGTCCTTG
The DNA here is from genome assembly GCA_028565275.1 of Leiocassis micropogon. Taxonomy (NCBI): domain Eukaryota; kingdom Metazoa; phylum Chordata; class Actinopteri; order Siluriformes; family Bagridae; genus Leiocassis; species Leiocassis micropogon. The sequence goes on along the minus strand of JAOVVA010000041.1, from coordinate 22,173,496 downwards.
TTCATGTTTAATATGTGGTAAATACTACATTATGCTTAAACAATTAACTGAACAAAAATACATGTTGCAATATTTCTGTCTTAAAAACCTATAAATTGCAGATAAATAATAATAAATAAGGGCGGCACAGTGGTGTAGTAACATTGCTGCCTTGCTCCTCAAGAGTCGAGGGTTGAATTCCCGCCTTAGGTCTGTGTTAACTTAACAAAATTACATGTTTAACAAAAAAAACATGCAAAAAGTTTTGCTGGGTTTCCTTCGTGTATTCCAATTTACTCTGTCCAAAGACATGCAGATTAGGTTACCTGTCATTCCCAAATCGTATGTGTGCCCTGTGATGGATTGGCACCCTGTCCAGGGTGTACCCCACCTGTCTCCTGGGATGGGCTCCCCTCTGACAGTACAGGATAAAGCGGTATAGAAAATGTATTGATAAAATTAATAAATAAGTAAATATACAAATGAATAAATAAATGAATCTGTTGAACTTGAATGGTGATTTTTTTCCTTTCTTCGAAACAGTTACCACACTAAGCATGCGCAATGTAGTTACCAGCTTTATTGCCATTTCCCATGCAAAAAGGCTTGTCTTAATCACACAAAAAATGAGTGGATCTACTGTAACTGCATGGGTTATTTCCTGAATGGATTCATTATTATAAGTTAGGGTGTCCTAATAGATATTTTTTAGTTGCAGTAACTTTAAAGAGCACAGTAAAAACTCCCCATATCGTCACCAGTCAAAGTACCTAAATCACAACATAACCAAACCCATATGTACCCATATTTCGTATAACACAATTCCCTAGGACATGTCCAATATCTCTGTACAGAGATAGAATATGGTACAGATTGGCCACAAATACTTGATGGATTTTTTTTTATTTGCTCAGCTGAAATGATACTTGGTTTGTCACTATTGATTAACCTTTAAAAAAATAATAATAATAATCACATCACAGTGTATTTTTAACATAATACACCAACCAAGTAACAGTTCCACAGATAATATGCTTTATATGTCTGCTGTTTGTGTAACATCATGATGCGTGACAATGGGTTATACAGTATAATAAATAACACTTCAAAATCATCATTTGGCAGCAGAAACAGTTTGCATTGCAACAAAGACCGATAATACAGTACAGATTGGAGCACAATTACGGTGCAATAGTATGTAGGGCTCAGAAATTGCTGATCGGAAAACAATATTTTAACATTTCCATTCATGTATTTCAGCTCCAACATGAAGTTCTTAAATCAAATGGATAATTAATTTTGTTTCTTTTATATAAGCTGTATACAATCGGGAGTAGAGGTGGGGACCCGACCCAGTAAGAAACTGCAGTTGGAATGCCAGATATATCTCTAGGATGGGGAGTATTTGTTGTGGGATATGCCTAATGACTCGTGGATTGACACTCTCTCCCTATATAAGCTGTATTTTGGTCTAATATAAAAAAGATGTAGGCTTTCAAAAGCCATTAGACTTGGCAACTGAGTTTGTATTGAGCACATGTCCACACACATATGGTATTGTACAGTTTACTGCTCTCCATCTAGCTATGCAACATTTTGATTTAATCAGAGGTTATTATTAGTAAAAAGTTCAAATACAGTGTTATACATTGTATGTTGGTTTAGTGACCTAAATTCTCCATTAGAAAATGTGTAGATGTGCTATAAGTGGCATGAGTAAAAAGCAACAACAAACAGGCTTGGTTATTTATCTAATGCGGGGCTGTTCAAATCCAATCCTGGAGAGACACTGTCCAGCACAGTTTGTAACTCACCAACACTTAAACACCCCACTGAGCCTGGCAATTAATAGATTAATTGAATCAGTCGAGTTTGAGCAGAAAAATCCCCAAACTGTGCCGGACACTAGCCTTCCAGGCCTGGATTTGAACAGCCCTGATCTAATGCATGCTTTAATCTTAATGCATAAATATTATCTTGTTTCTCTGTGCATGTACATTATAGTATAATGCCATGTAACATTATAGCCTTTTCTGCATACCACATGAAAATCTATACAATGAAATTATGTGAAACTTCAAGAGATCGAACATAAGTCATAAATAATTAGCCTTTTAAACAAAAGAAATTATGTTTATATATAATAAAGCAGATGTTTAAAAAATATCACACTCAAGGCCGTGCTGTTGTACTGAATATCAGCACTTTGATGCCGCTTAGGCACGAGGGTGCAGCCAGAGTAACAAAGATATCACAGCCGTGATGATATCCGGCATAACAGCACGATCATGAGTGTGATACTGCTTTATACAACCATTTCACAAACACCATTTTGTGTCCACAGATTATGATTTTTTTAAATGGAAAGCTAGCACACTAGGGTGTACAATGCCTTGTTTCGCACACATTTGGTTCCCTTGATCCGAGGATAGAGAGGGATTTCGGATTCAGCCTTGTGTTAGAAGTTTCTTGCTGAAAGTGCTCCTGTGACTGGTTTTGAATGTGGGTTTTGCTTGAGCTCTCCCCTCTACCCAGTACTGCGGACCGTACCGACCTACTTTCACCCATGCTGGTGACTGACATTTATTGTAATTAATGATTATGAGAACAACTGGGACGTAGAGTGATACATATTGTTAAATGTCCCAGTACTTTTATTTTCTATTATTAAACCTTGTGATATGCCTCTCGTCCAATCAGATTAATCGATCTGGACTAACTGTTTGTCTGACTTAAAGTTTCTGTTAGAAAACAACTAATGAAGATGATGTTTTTGATTGCATTTTTCTTCCTAGCAAAATTCTAAATTGTTCATTTCTGTTCTTTTTGTTACTTGAACTTGTTTTAAGAAACGTCTTGCTACATGTTATATATTAAACATACTAAGTAAACATTCACAAGTTGATCTGTTATGATTCTGCACCATTAAGCAACATCGTATATACTTTTTAAAATTGCACATATACTTTTTGTTCATTGACTTCATTCACCTGGATTCCACAATCAGAGACACAATTACAGTCATGTTCAAAAGTTACACCTTTTTTTTAATCCTATGTTGTTGTTTTGTGTGCGTGTAAAAATATAATAAAAAATAATCTGATCATAGTAGGTCTCAGTATTAGACAAATTACACAAACTCTGACAAATAACAACATACAATGTTTTACAATGTACAAAAAAAACATGTAGGCAAGTACCCTACATGGTACTAAGTACCCCTTACTGCTTTCACAGGTTTAAGAGGGTAAGTAGCAGCCAGGTGTAATCATCAGCCCTTGATTAATTGATCATCGGCAAACAGTGTACAGACCTCCATAAAAGTAGAGGTTTTGGCAGTTTGCTGGTCTGGCGCATTGAGGTGTGTTAACGCAATGCCAAGATAAAAAGACTTAACCAATGATCTTGGAGATGTAATTGTTGCTGCACATCTGAAAAGAATTATAAAGCCATTTTTCAAAAAATTTTGAGTTCAATGTTCTACAGTGAGAAAGCACAAAGCATTCAAGACAATTGGCATTTCTTCCCAGAAGTGGACTATCCAGTACATTCACTCCAAGAGCTGTATCTCAGACCCTACAGGCATCACTGAGCATTTTCAATGTTTAAGTCAATGACAGCACAATTAGAAGAAGATTGAACAAGTACGGTTTGCTTGGAAGGGTTACCAGGAGAAAGCCTCTTCTCTCTAAAAAGAACATGGAAGCACTACTGAGGTTCAGCATCTGAACAAAACACAAGACATCTGAAATAATATCCTATGGACAAATGAGACCAAAGTGGAGTTGTTTGGCCTTAATGCCCAGCACCATTTTTGGCAAAAACCAAACAGCATTTTAGCACCTCATACCAGAGTATTCTAGAGGCAAATGTGTAGCCATCTGTCTGACAGCTTAAGCTTGGACTAAGTTGGGTCATTTGACCTGACGATGACGTGAAGTACACTAGTAAATCTATATCAGAATCGCAGAAAAATTAAGACATCAACCCAACTAAAATGCTGTGGTGGGCCAAAATTTCTCAACAACATTATGAGAGACTGATAAAGTCACACAGGAAAGGATCACTTCAAATATTGCTGGTAAAGTTCGATCTACAAGCGATTGAATTATATGGGAACTTCGTACTGCCTACATGTTCTTTTCTTTTTGTATTCATTTTCATAAAAAAAAACAATAATGACATATGTGTTGTTGTTCGTCTGAGGTAGTATTTGAATAATACTGAGACTAGCTACGATCAGATGGTTTTATTATGTTTTTCCACAAAAAATAGAATTAAAAGATGGGGGGAACTAACTTTTGAACATGACTGTATGCGTCATTTTGCAACAAGTAATAAAGCATCGACATGAGTATGTACAAAAACGTATACCAGGCTCTCACGTACGCTTACCTGGAATGTCAATTCATTATAGCATTTAATGCCAAATGAGAATTATTGTACAACACTTTCTACAGTACAGTGAAATGTGTGGATATTAATGTCTGTTGCAATAATCATGTGCTGAAGATGTGGTAAGTAGATATGCATAAAAAAACAAACAAAAAAAAACACCCAGAGCTTTTTGGCCAACAATACTAAAATGCAAAAAAAAAAAAAAAGACCTGCAGTAATGGCATGCAGTTTAGTGCAATATGTTTCTAAATACATACAGTGGTGTGAAAAACTATTTGCCCCCTTCCTGATTTCTTATTCTTTTGCATGTTTGTCACACAAAATGT
>JAOVVA010000041.1:22141777-22160761 GCA_028565275.1 Leiocassis micropogon | reverse complement strand
GTGTGACAAACATGCAAAAGAATAAGAAATTAGGAAGGGGGCAAATAGTTTTTCACACCACTGTATATATATATATATATATATATATATATATATATATATACTGTCCACTGATTTATGGTATATTTCTTGTGGTCATATTCACCTGTATATGGGTTACAAGACACTCCAGCATCCTCCATGTGGTCACAGTTGTGCTGGCCCCAAGGTGTGTGAGAACACTCTTCCAGAGAGAGCTCATTTCCTGTACACTGCACCCCATCCAGCAGGATGGACCCTGACCCCGGGCCAAAGTGAGACCACGACCACGCCTTTGGAACACCCCTGTATTCACCATTAAAAAAAAAAGACATTCAATCATTCATGTCTCTCTGACGGCTGGTGGAACATGCACATGCATGTTTTAGAAACTTCAGGAGGCAAGCATTTGATTACCAGATAAATACTGAAAAATACAAGAAGATACAAAAAAAGCATCTAAATTCTATGAAGAAATCCCATATAGACACATTTAAAGAATAGTCATGTGATTGTGTTTGTATGTGCATGAGAGAGAGATTTAAAGATCCCTAATGCATAGTAGAAAACCAGAAACTGACAGCATCAGTGATTCACCCTTCCATCATTCATGTAGCACAAGCTCGCTTAAAATCAATTATTACAGTTTCTGCTTCATTTATAGTAATAACTTTCACTCACACACTGTGTGTGGGTGTTTTATTGAGTGAATACCAGCATCTCAGAGCCCCTAGGTCATTAAATAACACAACATAACATACAGTCAATATAAAAAGTCTACACCTCTTGCAGATGTTTCCAAGATCAATCCTGTCAGTTCCTTTTCACCTTCAATGTTATTCAGTAAAAAAAAAGAAAGAAATGGTCTATAAAGTGCTTACAAAGATGCACATGATCCCATTGTCAAAAGGTATTGATCAAGAAATGGCTATTACATGTACCATGGAACATTATGAAGGCCATTATTAGAAAGTGGAGAAAAATGTGGTATTGCAATGGCATTACCAGAACAGGACATCACTTCAAAATAGACAAAAAAACAAGAAAAAAAACCTGCTGCCGAGAGACCCAGTACAATATTAAAGGAGCTGCAGGAATGTGTGGCATCTACTGTACTTGTCACTCCCCGTCACTCCCTGTATGAGACAACATTTTCTCATATCCTTTACATGTCAGGGCTGTGGGGTAGGTTGGCTTGACAGAACCCTTTCCAAGCCCACTGTAATTTTGCCAAAATCATGTGACACCATCTTAAGGACTGATGACACTGAAAGAGGAAATAAAGATGGTGCATTACAAGCATAACATGTATTTTCTTTTACTTAAGGGTGTGCACACTTTTAGAACCAGGCCATATTAGAGCCTTTTGATTTCCATCTATTTATTTATCACTTCAATTTTGCTTGTTGCTATATCATAGTAAAGCCCTTATCTATGCATCCATCCATGTGCATGCTTTTCTGTTCACCATGGTTCCAGTTTCCTGAACTTTTTTTTCATCACCAGTTCTACCCACAAAAGTGTCTCTCACTCAGTGTTTTTCTTACTCACACCATTCTGTGTAAAAACCAGAGACTGTAAAATTATCAGGAAATCAGCTGTTTCTGAAATACTTGAACCATCCAATCTTGCATCAGCATCCATGCCATGATGAAATTATCTCACAGAGATCACACTTATTTTATGCATTATGAAATTATGATGATTAAAATGAACATTTACTGAAGTTCTTGACCTGTATATGGATGTTTGTGTGTCTGTTTGCATGTGTGAACTATGAACAGCTAACTAAACATTCCTAAGAGACAGTTAAATGTGCAACCACTACTGTTTCTTACCCAAACCCCAGCTGTCGACAGACCACTTCAGCATCAATGTCATCCCACTGGTCATCACAAATTGTGCCCCACTGGCCATTATGATAGACTTCAACTCGTCCCTCAAAGTCTTCCTGGCCTCCCACCAGCCTCAAAGGAGTGTCGTTTCCTAAAACAGAAAATAAACCAGGCAATAAACACACCGGCACAATTTTGCAAAACCTAAAATAAATATGCTTACTGTATTTTGTATAGATGCCAAGTGTTTTTACAGTTTATTTATATACAGTATAACAGACAAGTTCAAGGCAAAATGCCTGAAAAGTATTTTTATAAATAGGGAAGTAAAATATGATTTCTCACTGCCAGGGCCTCTGAGTTCCCCAGTTTCTTTCAACCTTCCAATGTGACTATGAATCAATCCTAGCTCATTCTAAATCAATATTGCACAAATCTGTCCTCAGGGACCACCAGATGGTCCACATTGGCCCTGAATGCATCCTTAACCAAGTCATAAAGTAATACAAGTATGGGGATGATTCCAATAGTGCTGAATAGAATGGGCCATAGAGAAAACCTGAAGAGTGAAAATTGGCCAGGAGAATAAAATATGGCCAAGGCAGGAAATTTGATGCATTATTCTGTTTGGGAGCCTAAAATGTCAAAAGGCCTCTGTACGAGTTCCGTACACTGGGAAATGAGGAAATGGGAAATGTGATTTCTCTCATCTCTGAGGACCAGTATAGGAGACACTACTCTAAATATGGCGAAAAATAATTTATACATTCAAATATAATTAAACATGAATCATACCCCTGAAGATGCTGTAAAACACTGGAAGGTAAAAACCCAGAAAAAAATTCTCAAACGTATATCATGCTAGAGTTTTTTTTTTTTAGTCATAGTCAATAGGTTGTTTGTTTATTTATGTAACTCTTATAAGACACAACATCCCATTTAGGATGAATAAGATGGGGAAAGTTCTTACTGAACTAGTTTGTTTTCCCAGACAACATTATAAACATAAGATCAATAAACACACTGGCTGGCCAAAAAGAAGGCATCATTTCAGAAGGGTCAAATTACTAGCCTGCATCAAGCAAAGAAAACAACTAAGGAGATGTGAATTTACTGAAACTGGGTCAAGAACCCTTTAAAATATTATCAAAACCTGGAAGGATAGTGCTGAACTGTCAACTTTATGATGTAAATGTAGTTGTTAAAAAAAATAATAAAATAAACAAATTCACTTAAACACTTGGTGAAGTTGCATGGTTAAAAAACCAGCAATACAAAAAACAAACAAACAAAAAAGCATGTAACCATAGCTAAAAACCATATAGATACTGTATGTATAAATTGAATTGAATTGAATTGGAATTAATAGTAAGAGCATTTCCCTATACACACAATGTGATGAAAACTCATAGGATTGGGACTAAACAGCTGTGTGGCCATAAGAAAACCACTTGTTAATGAAACTAATAAACAAAAAAAAAAATTGGCTAGTGAGCGTAAAGATCGGACTTTGGAGCAATAAAAAAAGGTCATGTTGTCTGATGAGTCCAGATTGACCCTTCCAGAGCAATGGGTACATCTGGGTAAAAAGGGAAGCGATGAAACGATGCGTCCATCATGCATAGGGTCCACTGTATGATCAGGGGTTGCTCCAGTTGGTCAGGTCTAGTCTTAGCAACCTTATGTGGCAATAAAATGAATTTAGCTGATGACCTAAATGTACTGAATGACCAGGATATCAAATCTATGGAGGTTTTCTTCCCTGATAGCACAGGGATATTCCAGAACTGAAATTGTGAAACAGAGATTCTGGGAACACGAGGAATCATTTTCACACATGAACTGGCCAACACGCTGTGTTCTGTAATCAGAGCTAAAGGTGACTGAATGAAATCTTAGTGTGTGACTTAGGGTGTGTTTTTTTTGGCCAGACAGTATCCTTATATTATGAAGGGAAGCAATTTAACTGAATTAAAATATGTGCCTGTTATCCTATTAAATGTCCTCGCACACACTGAACCGGACTGGAAGTGGCTCATTGTGTTACTTATTCCTGCCTCATATTGTGCTGTGATTGGCTGGTTGAGCTATCAATCAAGCTGAAGGTTTTGTTTATGTAACTGTCTTCTGTGTTACTCCTAATCTTGATAAGGGTGTTAGTGGTGTTGTTTATAGGCCTACAGAAGCGCTTTCCATCAATCACCGGTGCACACACAGATGAACTGTGCAAAGTGCAGTTTCCCGTTTGTAGTTAGTCAGCATTGCTATGTATTTTTGTGAAGACTCCAACTTAGCAAAGAAGAAATAATACCTTTTTTACATTTAACAATGTGGTCTTTGCACACCTACACACACACACACACAAGTGTTATCTGACTTTGCTCCTCCTAACTGCGGGCAAAGGTGCTTGCTAATGTTTTTTTGGTCATTTTTTTGATCTTGTCTCTCTATAGGAGACCAACCACCCATGGTGCTCCTTCTGGTTTCTCTGACTGATTTGAGCAACCGTGAAAACACAAACCATATGCATTTTGATAGCTTGTAATAGTGCTTCCTATGTAGAAAACCACTTCCTGACCTCTAGCTGCAGCTCGTACCATGCAAAGCAGCAGACATGAGGTCATGCGCAAACCACCTATTCCCCCATGTCTCCCTGTTAGTTCATCCTACCATCAAGGGAACAGTTACCAACCAGGGTAGTGTGGCCAATCAGATGTCTAGACTCCCAGCTATGGATTGTTGTAGTATTACCTTGGAATCAGACTCACAATCTGCAGATGATAGAAAACAATTTCCTGTTGTGCCACTCTGAAGGCTATGTAAGAATTCCCAGAGCCCCCCTAATGTGTTTGTTAATGCTCCAGCTGAAATCCCCCTTTGATAATACATTTTTCCATACTTCAACTCTTTATTTTACTCCTCCTTTCAAAGTGCAAATTTCACTGGTTAGGTAAATAGGCTCCTACTGAGTCACATCCTTCCAGAGATCAGCAGAGCTGAGAAACAAGCTTCTCATATGAGGTCACATTTGGGCCAATATAATAAGCCAATATAAAAAGGGAAAAAAGATACAGGGTACGCTTGGGGATGGGATGCCAATCCATCGCAGGGCAAGCAATTTGGAAATGCCAGTACGCCTAATCTGCATGTCTTTGGACTGTTAGAGGAAAGTCCCTGCAAGGGAAGATCATGCAAACTTCACGCACACAGACCTGAAATGTGAATCGAATCCTCGACCCTGGAGGTACGAGGCCATGGTGTTAACCACTACCTCACAGTGCCACTCCTTATATAAACAGCACTGTTATTTAATCTCAACGATGTGAAGAAAACTATCTCACCTTCAGGTGCAGCACACACCACTCCAGCTTCGTTTCCATGATTACAGTCACCAGATACAAACTTCCTCCCGCGGCACTCTAAGAGAGAATTTTCATTGCCGCGGCAGCCAAGTCGTTCATAGTGGAAAAGTCCAGAGCCTGGACCAAAGTAGGAGTGCTGAAGAGCAGTACCGATTTCACTACACAACAGCAGACAGACAGGTTATTAATTTCTTATGCATTTATTGAAAATATTTGCACTATGCACACATAAAAATAAAGGGAATTAAATACCCGAGTCCAAGCTGTCGACAGATAACACTTGCATCTCGGTCAGTCAGGTGTGTGTCACAGACTGTTCCCCACTGGCCATTTAGGTAAACCTCCAGACGGCCACTTTTGTTAGACCCTCCTCCCATGAGCCTGGCTGCACCTACAGAGTCATGGAAGAATTAACATACCGTATTAGTGCTTAAATATACAATTTCTTTTCACATATAAGAACACAATGTTTAAATAAAAGCAATGAGTAGACATAAAATCAGCTCTATTATTATGGAATAATAAATGCATAGAAGGTGACCTTTATTTTTGGATTAACACCATGCACCAAACAAAACGGGTGAGGTTTAAGATTGGAAAGTAAACGAACGAAGACATGTACATACACAGACAGCCACACACATCATTTATCCTCTTAATCTGTGATTGTAAAAAGTGTTATGATTTTGAAAGGGAAAGTTAGACAGAGGCAGACGGAGATAATCACTGCAAACACTGAGAATGCAAATACCAGCTGTCCTGCAGTGTTCAACATCGGCATTGCCACAGGCTAAAAGGTGATGACACGCAAAGTATACAGGTATACCACTAATGGTCTCACAGAGTCACAAAAACAATACACAAAGCAACAGACACAGTACTTAAGCAAGGTAGTGGCAAAGGATGGATCAAAACATGGCTACAAGAGAGATATAAAACCAGAAGAAGAAGAATTGATCAAAAGTTCACCTGTTAGATTCAAAGTGAAAAGCTCAGTGGTGCTGCTACAGATTCTGGGCCCCCAACCTTAACAAAGCCAACCTTTTATAATTGGCGTAGCATTTTAATACCTCCTGTCACTCAGGGGCCCTCGGGATCATCTTCACACCTTCATGGCAACCCTGCAACTGGTTATTCACTAATAACAATTCACTGGCCACTGTAGCTTTTTCATCCTAACACAACTTTTACCTTTATGACCAGAGACCATGGCTGAAGATAGTCTGGGGGTAATAGTTGAGGCTAGACAGGGCTTAATAGGTAATGTCAGACTGGAGCAAAAAGGTGATGTTGGATTAGGCCAATCAATAAGGATAGGCTAGAAAAATGGTTGTGGCACAGTGGCGTAGTGGTTAGCACTCTCCACGGTCAAGGGTTCGATTCCTGTCTTGGGTTTGTGTGCGTGGAACTTGGATGTTCTTCCTGTGCTTGGTGGGTTTCCTCCGGGTACTCAATTCCGAATACATGTGGAACAGGTTTGGCGAGGATTAAGGGGATAAATCTGTGTGGCTCTCTGTATATGTACATGTCTTCATTTGCTTGCCAAGCTTAAATTTTACCCAGTCTGTTCACAAATTGCCTGTAGTGTGTGTGGGTGTGTGTGTGTGGCACCGGTTCAGGGTGTACCTAAGTTTACCTAAGTAAGTCAGCTTGTGCCCTAAGTTTCCTGAGAATGAATAGAAAAATAGAAATAGAACAGAATAGAAAAATGTAAGAATGAGATCAATAGTAAGATTAGATAGGGGACAGTTGACGAGAGTAGGCAGAATAAAATGGGTGTTGGTTAGACATGGGGCCAACAGATGAGGTTAGACACAAGCAAGAGTAAATTTACACAGGGGCAAGAAGAGCAGTTAGACTAATGCCAGTCAGTGAAGTTGGACTGGGACAAATTGGTGTGGATTAGACCTGGGCTGAGTGGGGTGTGGTGGGGTGCTTTAAATCATAAGGAAGGACGATTCCGATGGCCCCTGATGACTGGGGGGCTTTAAATGCTTTTGTAGTGGAAGAGTCTTAGGATAATCAAGGTTGGACCAAACCAAAAAAATGGGAAAAGTTCATCAACGAGCGTTCATGCACAGGCAAAATGGAAAACGTTTTTTTCCATTGCCCTTTGCTCTTTGAATTCAATTTTTCTACTAATTCTAGGTTTAATAACAACTAACATGACAAATGCAAGTTTTAGGAAGAATGTTGCTGTTCAAAAGCCTTTTTTTTTTTTTACCCATTATTACATTGTGAAAATACACCCTGTATTATGGAGCAACTTGGCTTCGAGAAAATGTTTAAAATAAATGCCTTCTTAAAAAATATCTGAACCCTATGCAATATCTAAAGCATATGCAACAATCAAATCGAAAGCCTCACCCTGGTGGCAGTTGCAGTAAGCCCAGGCGATGGCTCCAGAGTGCTGTCTAAAGAAGCACCAGGGTTGGGACTCACGGTCAGGGTTCCTGCAGTGGCTGTGATCTCCAAGCCCTCTGTCTGGGTACTGCTGCATGTAGTCAGGAAACTCAGTCCATTTTAGACAGGGAAAGCCTGAGTCTGTCTGCGACATGGAGCCATTGTAATAACCTAGTACTGAGAAACCCTCAAAACAGGACAGAGGGCCTGAGGGAATTAAAAAAGAAACATGGGAGTGAGCATGTAAATGTACACTGAAATGCATAACCACCAGTCATACAGTTCTGTTTCATGTCACTTGCATGTCTTATAAGTGTGCTCTAGGATGAATCTTATTTCATTTCCCTTTTTCTTGGCTGTTTGTCCTCTTTTCTCATTGTGTCTAGACTTTGAGGGACGAGACACTGGAGTATGATAGTGAGTCATACTAATGACTGCAGCACCGTGCCAGAGAGTTTTGTTTTGTTTTGCGCACAAAACAACTATGACCCTCCAGGTAAATTTTATGTACAGGAAGATTCTCTCATAAATGTAATGAGGAACAGGCCAGCAATAACACAGTAATGATGACAATTCCCATGCTTCAGTCACGGTGTGGCCCAACATCACTTGATACAACATTTGGGTCCTATCAGCTACATTCCTGGGAGTAATCACTGCTTTTTATTGGTGGCTCTCTTCACATGCTGCTCACTTGGGTTTATTACTTTTCCACAACCTGGATGGAAAAAGGCCCTACAGCATGGTTAAGTGAAGACCTCCAATAAAGCATCCTACCTCTCCCTGGTTGACAGCAGCACAGCCCTTAAAATGCTCGATGTAGCACTGTAAAATGCGAATGAGTCTCAGCGGCAACACTTTTAGCTTGGACCAGATCCATGTGTACAGGGCCAGTAGTGAATATCAATATGATACCACTGTGATGCTATAAAACCAGTGGACCAGAGCATGCTTTGGTTAAACAACCTGAAGCACAGTTACCCCTTTAAGCAGTAATGTACCTGCTAATCCTAACTGTCAAAAGTAGAATTGGATGAGTTTTCACCAAGGATATAAGCAATCAAGGTATGTGTCTCGCAGCCAGGTTTAGCAGGCTACATGAGAATTAAAGCAGGATCAATTCACTAACCTCTCTCTGACTGATAAAAAAAAAACAGCTGCCAAACCTCTCGAAGGGTTTCCCAGCTATGCATTTTTTTGTGCTTGAAAATGATAGAAATGATGCAAAGTGCTCTCTCTGAATTGAACAAAGGTAATGTGAGAGCAACAGTTGCAGGTTTGAACATGTGCTTTTAAATCTTTACCCGTCCAATGCTGTGCCTGTTCCTGTTTTTGCATGTCAAACTTTTTTGACATGGGCTGAGTGAGTGAAAATCCTAAGGCAGGACATTTCAACTTTCATATTTGGCTTGGAGAAGCATGTTTTTAAGCAAGGCTCGACATTGTTTAATTTGATTTAAAGTGTAAGTTAAAAAGTCTGGAAAATCATTCAATTTGTTTAAATAAAAATATTCAGCTTATGGTTGTGACTAGTTTAATTACATCAGGACGTACGACAAGGCAACAAGTTTATGGCACCTGCTTAGTTTGTTAGTTGGAACAGGAAAAACAAAGATAATGCATGCATGCATAGATCCGGAGCCAGTCCTGCTAACTCTGGGCACAACATGAAAACACACCTTGGACAACAGTTTATGTCCTTACACACATTCACACCTAGGACTAAATAAATATGGCTTGGAAAGTGAAAGGAAACAAGTATGCAGAGAAACAGTGATGTGGCAACACTACCCTCTCCACCATGCCACCATGATTTTAATGAAAAAAACAACAACAACACAAGATCTACATAGCATTAACAGGAGGCAGAGCTAATAAGAAATAAAATGTTTAATATCCAATTGAAAATTAATTTCCTTATTTTTACTGGATATATTTATTAACTGGATATCTTTATTTTTTTTTTTACAAGCTTTGCATGTGAATATCTACACCTACATCATATAATTGATAATTACAACATTAGGAAAGTATAATGCATATAGTATGAAGGCTGCAAAGCACATTGAAGCGCACACCATCTTATAGTATTTTTTATATATACTATATATAAATATATGGAATATATGGAAATATATATAAATATGGAAATATATATAAATATAGAATCCCATATATAAATATATGGAAATACTTTGCAAGTCTGGTGTAATCCTAGTTTACTATTTCATTAATCTGCAGATCCACACTATAATTCATACTTCACCAAGCTTATACAATGCCACACAGACAATATTACACTTTAATATTTTGTTTGACTGCCTTTAGCTTTGATTATGAAAAACAATTTAGAGGCCAATTCATGTGTGAAAATGATTCATCATGCTCCCAGAACCACACACTGTTCATAATCATTCATAAATTGAGTCCTGGAATATGTCCATGCCATCAGGGAGGGACAAAAAAAAAAAATCCATTGATTGGATAATCTAGTCATTCAGTACCTTCAGGTCGTCAGATGACTTCATTTCATTGCCACATAACATTGCTATGCCTAGACCTGACCGAGTGAAGCAACCCCTGATCATAACCCTGCCTCCAGAGACTTGTACAGTGGCGGCTATGCTTCCCATCTTACCCTGACGCACCCGTCGTTTGGTAATAGGGTCAATCTGGACTCATCAGGCCAGGCCTTTTTCTATTGCTCCAAAGTCCAACATTTATGCTCCTTGCAAACTAAAGCTTTTTTTCTGATTACAGTTACTACCCGCTAATCACTAACCACAAAACAAGAGGCTTTTGTATGGCTGTTTAATCACAATCCTGTGTGTTCACAACACACTGCGCTCTTCCTTTTACTATCAACCATAGCTGTGATTTCTACTGTTGATATTTTATGATGCAACTTCATTAAGCTTTTAAGTGATCGCTGATCATGGCCATCATTTATGATTTTTTTTCGGGCCATATTTTTTCTTTGAAGTTTGAAGTAAATTCTAGTAATTTTAATGTTTTGCTTGATGAAGGTTAATAATTTGACCCTTTTGAAATGGCGACTTTTTTGACTATGCAGTGTATCTTCACTGCATAGTGAAGTGTCAGAACACTTTATGCATAGTACAGTGAAGCGACTCTTATCTGCAGAAAAGCATTTAAATGTTGCAAATGGTTTAAAGACAACTGTATATCCGTGAATGATGCTTCTGGCCGAGGTGCTTTGGAGCCCACTGCAGTCGTTCGTATGAACATTCAGTAAGTGGAACACCTGATCCTTGAAAATCAATGGATAACTTGTCGCCAACTTGTGAAAGAGATGCATCTGTCTGTGGGAACTGTACACACAATCATTCATGGACACCACTTCCAGGAACTCGGCTGGGAGTTATCACCACATCCCCCATACACCTCTGACCTCTATCTAAGCCATTTCCACATGTTTGGGCCATTAAAGAAGTTTCAGGGAGGCCAGCATTTCACATGTGAAATAAGCAGTCCGATCATGGCTCCAGAATACTGAGAAAACTTTCTACCTACCAAGCACTGGTGAAAACCTGGGATAATGCATTAGTGTGGCGGGGGTTTATATAGAGAAATAAAGGGAGTTCTTACTCTCATAAGCGTGTTCAGTTATTCTGCACATTTTAAAGTCCCGGTTTGACTTGAACGCCCCTGGTAGATCTTCATAAAGAACTTTATCTCAATATATTCAACACTTCCATATCATTTATTGACATATGTTCAATAAACCATATCTTAAAGTGTTCAAATTAGAACATTGTAAGTGGCAGAATCAACTCTTATAAAAGGAAAATGAACTTAAAGCATGCATCAGGAATCGAGTACTGTGTCAGCTTGAACAGGTGTGGACAGGGTGTAGAATGGAAATACAGACAAAAAAGCAGCATCCAGTGGCAACTGGAGAGCTTGTTTAGGCTTGTGGAGAAGATGAAATGATACAAATGTAATCACAACCTGTCATTAATAATGACGTACTATTTTTTCTGTTGATCACATTATAAGTACTTTGAATACTGTGTGTCTGTTATTGACACAACACTCTTTAGTGAGCCAGGATTTAGCACTACTTTAACTGCAGGAAAGTGTCGACATCATGAAACATCATGTTGGACGCGTTATACTCTACATCTTTGTCTTACAGCAGTGCCAAGTGGGTGGGTGGGTGGGATTTGTAACTTTGAAAGACTTTGAATGACTTTGACCAAGCAACATTATGACAACTTTTTGGATTGTTCAGTACACACAATGTCTCAGTCATCAGATGGTCCACATTTGAATGGGGCATAATTTTATTGCTGGTAAAATAAAATAAAATTTTTATCCTTTGTTGGTAGCAAACTATAGCATCCTAGGATTTCTGTGCAAGTTGTGTGTAAACATACCTGAACTCTGCACAGTATCCAAGTGGCCATTTTTCTGTGTAACCTTTAAAGATAAAGATAATGTTAGAATATCATTCTGTAATCATTTTCTGCTTATGAGCTTAACCACTGTAATTAACAAATGTCCTCTCTTGAAGTACTAGATATATTTATTTCATGTAGCATCTAACATAATTATAGCAATTGTACCCCAGCTGTTCTTTCTAAGATTAAATAAGTCACTGTTTATATACAGAATACCTAAGTGCGGCATGAATCATCTTTGGTTAGGTTTGTTCCATGCAAATGGATACAAGATGTTTTACAACATAAGCCTGTCTCATATATCCAGAGTTCTCAACGTGGCATGCCTGTAGTGTACAGACAAGGCATCACAATTTTATTTATTTTATGACATTATGATCATAGAGATCCCTATTGACTACTATTGTTATTATGGTTGTATTTACGTAGCTGTAACTTTATTTATTTTATGATGTGATGATCATATCATAAAATAGATCCCTATAATCTACTATTGTTATGATGGTTGTATTTATTATGCAGCTGTAACTGTCACAAGTCAAACTGATAAACTTGACTTAAATGTGTTTAAAAATATACCTATTACAGTACTGTTCTCGTAACAAGATGGTAATTTCCTGAGATACGTGATCAATGAATACAATTAAATTTGAAGCTAAATCCGAATAAATCCTAGTTACATTCTTAGAGGGGCTGTTAATGTAATATGTTTCTGTAGTTGAAAAGAAGTCTTAAATTTACTGGTTCAATAAAATGGATCAGTTGTGTAAAATTATTAAATGTAGACATTCTATATATTTTATAGCCACTGATTTATTTAACTGTAAAATAAATTATTTTAACTCACTCAATTTCATTATCATTATCAAATGTGAGTGGTACAGAGACTTAGTGGTTTTTACTGTTGCTTTGCACCTCCAGGTTGCAGGTCTGAATCTCACCTCTGTTCTCTGTCTGTGGAGTTTGCATGTTCTGTCTGTGTTTGGTCCTCAAGGGAGTCTGGTTACTCTGGTTTTCTTCCACAGTCCAAAGCAATTCAGTGTAGGCTGATTGGTATTTCTGAATTGTCTGCAGCATATGATTTGGGGTGTGTTTGTGTGGGAGTGCCCTGACGTCCCTCGGATAGGCTCCAGGACCCCCACAACCCACAAATACACAGGATAAGCAGTATAGATAATGGTCTGATGTAATAATATTAAAATAATACAGTTATATTCTTTCATAGACTGAGCCTCTCAAGAGATCAATCAGCTCTCAGAAAAATAACTATAAAAATGCAATAAGAAATATATTACCATTTTAAGGAGTCCATAATAATAATAGTAATAATAATAATAATAATAATCATCATCATCATCATCATCATGAAGCCCAAGCCCTATCATGAGAATTACTGATTTAGTGGACCTTCTCCTAATATTGGCAAATTATTGCAATAATAATAATTATTATTATTATTGCAATAATAATAATAATTATTATTATCACTCATTGTCTATACCATTTAAACCTGTATACTGAGGTGCGGGGGACCTGGATCCTATCCCAGGAGACTTAGGGAACAAGATGGGGTACACCCAGGACAGAGTGTCAATCCATTGCAGGGCACACAAATTCACACACTACAGACAATTTAGAAACGCCAATCAGCCTATTCTGCACGTCAATGGACTGTGGAAGGAAACCGGAGTACCTGAAGGAAACCAACCAAGCACAGGGAGAACATGCAAACTTCATGCACACGGAGGAGGGAACCGAACCTGGCCAGAAATCATAACCTGGACCCTGGAAATGCAAGACAACAGTGCTAACCACTAAGCCTTCATGCCGCCTTATTATTTGAAGTAGTAATGCACACATTGTGATTGGAAAAAACAGTCAGTAATCTATTTATCCTTGTCAGGGTCATGGTGGATCCGGAGCCTTTTCTGGCAACACTGATTGAGAAGCATTCTGGATGGGATGCATCAAATGGCACCAGGCACAGGGGCAATTGATTTTAGTTAGTTAACTTAGTGGTATGTTTTTGGAATGTGGGTGAAAAACCAGAGAACATAGAGGAAACCCATGAACTCAACACAATTGAACCCAGAACTATCAGGATATGTATATACAGGACATATATATATATATATATATATATATACATACAGGATAGGAAATGTATACAAATTTTTTATATAGATAATTTTTAAAATCCCAATTTCACACGCACACACACACACACACACACACACACATATATATATATATATATATTTTTTTTTTTTTGTTTTTTTTTTTTCCCTATCCCATTTTGGCATTGTTTTAATGCCATGAGTTTTAATGGTGACTCATCCCTGACTCCCTAAAATGTCCAGATACTTGTCTCAATGTCCATATTGAACAACAGTACTCCAAAACATAGCTTTAACAGACAGATGTTGAGTTACTCACTTGTCCCAAAGCATAAAGCACAAAAGCCCCGAGTAGGAGAGGCGAGAGGACGCCGGTGTCCATGGTGTCCTGTCAGAGTCCGCGGTGTGAGCACCTCAGTCCCATCTCTCTCTGCTCGCCCAGTAAATCCCCCGAATAGGTCTGAGCAACTGATCCCAGCACGCGCAGCTGTGTGTCTCTCTCAGAACGCAACCCCGGTGCAGGACGTCCAGGTCCTGGCGCTCGTGCGCTGCGACGCGCGTTACGGCCCCATGCGCTCTCTTCACTTGTCATGGATCGACAAGTTAAAGAAAGTACAGCGAAGTCATGCGTAAAGCCTTTGTCTCACGATCCATCAGGAACGAATGCACCGAGGTGTGGGAACGCAAAGCGGCTACGAAGGAAAAGAGGCGAGGTTCGGAGGCGCACGTCCCTCCTCCTCCTCCCTCTCCATGAGATCACTCTGCTTTCATTACAGGTGAGATTAAACAGCTTTAGCCTGTTTCTACTTTCCTTTCCCTAGTCAAACGACCCAGAACAGAACAAAGGGCAAATTGAAAGTAGCCAGATCTAACTGGAGAGCAGCCTAAAACACCTAACAAGGAACTGATTATTATGATGTTGTTGTTTTCCCCCCCCTAAAAGACCCATTTTTTGATCAGCTACCTCAAAAGCACACACACTTATTTACTATTTCTATTAAGTACATATACTTGGTGCAGTCTGCATACAAATACTGACATTAATCCATCTTGGTTCATCTTCAGGAACCTCCATATTCAAATCTGGGACAAGACCAGAGGAAAAACATCAGGCAGAACATTCATAGAACCTTTTCATCAATATTAAGCGAGGTCAAGATCAAACTAGGGACCTGCTGCACCATGCCACCCTTGTCAAGCTGCTGTTACATGCACTTTATCACTACCTTCCTTAACACAAAGAAACCAGCATACGATCACAAATATTGCAAGATGATGAGGACATATACAAATGTACTGATACAAATATGTTACAGCACATGTGTAGGTTTTTGAACATGGTATACCTTACTGGCAACCATATTATACCCATCTACCTTGCTGATCCACCATGAATTAGGAAGGATAGGAAGTCTTGTTCATCTTTTTCCTACACATAAATTAGCTTAATTGTCCCCAAGCCCTTTTTTGGTCACAGGACACCGTCAACTGGATCTTTTATTAGAACGATATCTAGGCTCTTCTATATCATTGAGGTGTCTGATACACTCACCAGAACAACACATCAGTGGCACTGCTGCATCAAGAATTTAAATAATACCAGTTTAACAGAAGTCATACAGTGGGATCATCAATTGTATATAGAAACGTGAGTAACAGTATTCTGTATAATAAGTCATCCTTATGGGAAAAAAAAGTTGGTGAATGTAGGTATAAGCTAGGTGCAAGTATTAATGAGGCAGCTGAGTGTGTATTGTTGATAATAAAGGTGGGACACACAGTGCACTAAAGGTGGAAATGCACCTGTGTGTACCAGTCATACAGAGGAGCATAAAGTGAGCCTCGCCCTGTACACTTAAAAACATAATGAACATCACCTATTCATATTGTGATCAAACATCAAAGCAAACATTGTTTCAGGTTAACCATGACCGAAAGTTACCTTTTTACAGAATGGATTTCCTTAACCAAACTAGCACGTTTGGTTATAATACAATTTTTCACTTTTTTCCTTTATAAAAGCACAAATTATGAAATATTTAACTAATAGTTTCTTTCCCAAAAGGCTGCTTTTTAAAAAAAAAAACAAGATGGCTATCGTATTATGATTTCTCACGTTTTAGCAAAACAATTTTGTTTTCTTTCTTAAAAATCTCAGTTTCAAAGGCATCAAAGCATGATAAAAAGCTTTGATTTCTCTTAGGAAAGGAGTGGCTACATTGCTTATCATCAGACCGTGATACCACGTACGGGGTTTAAATGTACAGAGAGTTAGATGTTACGCAGCATAATGAACCCCCCAACCAAAGGTAAAATGCTACTACTGCCACCATCAGTTCTGCTCCAGGCTTCAGGTGACAGGATATCTTCAGTAGTGCGGTGCTCTTTAATCAGTACTCAATCTTAAAGATGATGGGGTCATTAGTACTTCACAAGCCCCGCGATGCATTGTTGTGCTAGACGGCGCTTCCTTGTGGAGTCTAGTCACGTTATTCATAGTGAGCCGGATAAAAAGTGAGGAAATGGCAGATGGCGTTATTACAAAGTGGTTGGCAATATTCCAGCTGCATTGAATAATCTGGCTAGATGAAAGTTAAAACAAGGTTATAAAAAAATAGCACAGCTGTATCACCAAATTTAAGTTGTTTGCTATATGTGCAATGTAAAATATAAACACTCAAGTCATTAAGTCATTATCTAGGCATACAGCTGATAGGGTTACATACTAGGGCATAAATCTATCCATCTAGTGTTGCCTACCGGACCTCAGTGACCACATAACACATCGAAGCAAAAGATTTGATTGCAGGATGAGCGGTAATTTATCAGCAGTGATAAAAAGGACAGAACAGCAATTACACAAATTAGGGAAATCATTTTATGCCAACTACATCCATAGTAACATTTCCAGAACATTTAAGCAAATAAACTTTCAAACATGATACAGTGTGCCCTGCTTCTAATCAGAGAGAGAGAGATGACAGGGTGATTTTTTCTTATTGCTGTTTTGACAGGGTGATTTTAGTAACAAGTTGTTACTCAGTTAAATAATTAAAATGTATCCACAATCCTGCAGAAACAGCTCCTTTGCTAATGACAATGTGTAAATACAAAACCAAAAGCTTAGAAGAGGCATACGATTCAAGGATGTCTAAAAGCCCCACCCAAGCCCACTGCACTGAAAAGTCTCTCTCTATCAGTCCGGTTTGCTGATTCACGTGTCACACAAATTGATGACTGCGTCAGTGTCTCACAAATTGGGGTACCGCTTCAATAGCTTGGTGGCCTGTTTTGGTAAAAGCCGTCCTCCCTGGGAAAGGGTTTGTTGCTTTGATCGGTCACGTGCCTCCGCCTGTGAGAGATTAAATTAGAAACAAAGTCAGCATTACGTAGAAGGTGACGGAACTATCTTCAATCATATGCTTCTTAGCTACACTATATATTTACATACAACATAGTAGAATACATTTCAAATACTGCTTATTAGGGTTTACAGTAAGTTTTCCTGTAGCGCAAAATGTGAACTTGTGCCTCCTTTATAAGATCTGACACTGCTGAAGAACGCATCATAACATACGCCATGACCTGAGCATTCTTAAGTCAAAATTGGCACAGACACAACAAGAAGAAAGACTGTAGAACCCACAGGAAACATCAGCTTGGTTCACTGTTTGTTATGACTCCTCCCAAAGCAGGAAACAAATTACACTAATTACCTCTTTCCCTGTCTTCCTTTGCAACATATTTCATGAATGCCAGAAAATTGCTGGCCTAAATTGGTGGGGAGGTTTTTTCGGGAATTCCCTGACAGCATTAATTTACCTGTGCTCTCTCTATGCATTTGTAGAACACAGAAAGTTCGTTAGAGCAGAGTTTGGTGTTGAAGTCATTCTGTTTCCAGCAAGCCATCACTAATGCCATCTCTGTCACACAGGAGGCCTCTGCAAGAACAATAAGCAGACGCAATGTAAATTAAGCACAGGAAAATACAACATGCAGTGTGTTCTATATATTGTGGCCACAATTATCTAAAAAAATAGGAATGCAAAGATGAAATGCTGGATATTGCCTAAAATATTGCATTAATATAGGTATGGATTTAACATATTTTATAAAACTGTTTATTAAAGCATTTATATAAATTCTTATTATGTGAATGTGTGTGACCTTGACAGAGATGATATACTGTATAAAAAAGAGATTATCACACTGATGCAAACACAAGAAAATTCTGATTTACAAACATCTTAGTTTTTGATCTAGTTTCAGATTCTTTTTTGTATATTTTATAAAATGCAGTTGGGCTAAACAATTTACTGAGCCCTGGCAACCCTGCATTTGACATTTCCCATAACGATAAACTGTACAGTTCTAAGAAAATAAACCCCGTTTTACTCTAAGGAATTCATTATGAGAGTACTTCTGAGCAGGGTCCGATATTTAGGCTACATTCCTATGACAAGCATCTTTACACAGTCCTTATTTTTTGGTTAAATCTGTCTTTAAAATAAACACACCTTTTCCTGAATTTGAATTGATATATCACAATTTCTTCATCCTTCTACTAAAAAGTGCCATTGCTCTACTGGTGATCCCCCATCATAAACAGTTCTGCGGACACTGTGTGATGATGACAGTGATGCACACGTGCATGTTGGGAATTCCTTCCTTATGGCTGCATATGGATATTTATCTGACGTAAGATTAGATAAGAAAGTGGCATAAGTCTCAATAGGAAGAAAAAAAAAATCTATGATCCATCAGATCTATGTTAAAGTAGCCCTTAAAACTTATCCATTATTTGTTTTACATTTCTTTTTTTTTA
>JAOVVA010000041.1:22126496-22141677 GCA_028565275.1 Leiocassis micropogon | reverse complement strand
ATCTATGATCCATCAGATCTATGTTAAAGTAGCCCTTAAAACTTATCCATTATTTGTTTTACATTTCTTTTTTTTTAAAGAAACATATATAGGGCTCAGGATTGTGCAGTATAGAATGACATCCACTTTTTCAGCACAATCTAGGCAATATGATGAACTGAATTCTATTAAATTTCTGCCAATTATACGAACATGAATGAGCAAAAAATGTAAAATTGGGTCAAATACACATTCATGCACAGTTACAAATACTGTAAACTCATGTTTTTGTGGTTGTTTTTGGTTATTTCTATGACTCCAATAATAATAATAATAATAAAGGTTCTACATATTTGCGAGGTCATTCCCATATTCTGGTAGTGGTCAAATTTACACATTATAAAAGTAATGATAACTTTCATTGTATCTGACATATTGGAAAACCCACAGTTTGATGTCTGAAGCCTCCTTGTTATATAAGCACTTTTTAATCGTATTCTGTGTTGCCGGTGTTATGCACATATGTGTGCCACTTGAGTTGTAAAGTAAATAATCAGATATAAAAATGCATCCTTAACCACGACTACTTTTTAAAATCCCTTTTCTCCTTTTACTTTTGCATCATCTCTGTTTGTTTAAATAATTTCCAGAAAAAATTTATAGGCAAATACTTAATCCTGAATTTATTCTGAATGTCGAGAAAACAAATTGAAGGGGGGAAATTATGCTAATTAAGATAATAAAGTAATGAATTGAATGTGGATGAAGAGAATGAAGTTAAATCCAATACTAAGCTTGACTGTTAGCTTTGGGCACTAATGCTGTACCAATGGTTCAGTATACAATGTTATAACACAGATTAGATTCACTAAACCTGCACAAACGGTCCAAATTAACGTCTGGGGGATACCCAAAGTACTATTAAATCACAAATACTTCCCCATACCTCCTTTTTTCGGCTTGCGGTTGGCGACTTCGTCTTTTAGGACCAGAGGTTTGTTGGGTTTGAGGACAGGCTTCCCCTGCTGCTTACTCAACAACCTGGCCACCTTTTCCTGAATCACACATCCACTCTGCATTGCCGTTACTTTTAACTGTTATACAATAACAAATAACAAAGTTATGTCGTCCTGGGTCTCAAAAGAAAAAAATACACGGACACCAAATCGCACAAATGTATCTAAATTCAATAAATTCAACTCCTAAGCCTGTTCTCTAATGTCACAAGAAGGTCGCCATTTTTGCCGGAAAACGAGCCTCAGATTGTCGTTACGCAAACGGCACTGTCGTAAATATGCCGCAAACACAGTGGTGGATTTTCAACTTATTTTTTCCCCCCGTTTTGCTTCACAGTGTGATAACATCTAAAAGGGAATTTTGTCTGACTAATTTAGAAGCATTTTATATTTAAATATTTTACAATGTGTAAATAATTCAAAACATAGCATAAAAGGTGGCACAGTGGCATAGTGGTTAGCAAAGTCGCCTTGAACCTCCAGGGTCCAGGTTCGATTCTCGCCTCGGGTCTGTATGCATGGAGTTTGCACATCTCTTCGTGCTTGGTGGATTTCCTCCGGGTACTCTGGTTTCCTTCGACAGTCTAAAACATGCAGATTAGGCTAACTGGCGTTTCCAAATTGCCTGTAGTGTGTGTGCCTTGTGCCCGTTTAGGGTGTACCCCGCCTTGTACTCTGTGTCTCCTGAGATAGGCTCCAGGTCCCCTGCGCCCCTGTATACAAGACAAGGCAGTATAGACGATGAGTTAGTGTGTGAAGAAAGCATAAAACCTCCAGGTTGTCTCACTGGACAGAGAGCCAGGGCAGATCCATGACCTGCTCCAGAGGTTGTATTTCACTGTTGCTTTGGGAATTTCTGGTGATCCCCAGGAGGAGATAAAATTTGCAACTGTGGATAGAAAAGTCTAGGCTGACTTTCTCAGCCTGCTGCTGCTGCGACTCATGCCAGAAAAGGAAAATGAATGCATAAATCTGCTTGCCTCGTTTGTACGATACACACCTTTGCACAGAAGGCTTTGCTAAGCATATAAAGTATAGCTCTGGGGTTCAACACAGGAAAAATGTATGATAATATTGGACAAGCCCAAGCAAACATGTTCCTGCATTTCACAGCAGCAGTGCCAAGTCATGTGGTATAAATTAGAAATTCAGAAACCTAAAATTTTCCCTCCTAATTTTTGTTTAGTTCTGTCTTGGGCAAATGATCATACAAAATTCCAGTGAACATAAAACATATTTAAGATCTACGTTCTCCTTTAAAGCAGGATCATATCACAAAGCACTAAACTAATAACTATTATAGGGCTATTATGGTTTACTTGACAGGGTGGTGTAATGGATGAAATTTAGCCGTGTGGTCACATTTCCACATTGTAACGTGCAATTCATGTGACAGTTCATTCTCGTCTGCTTTTTAATAAGTCATGTCATGTTCTTCCAAAGTTTTAGTAAGTTTGTTCAAAATATTTTTCACTTAGTAATGACTGGCATGAGCACAGTCAGTAACACAGAGCTATGAATTTATGCAACTTGTGAGTTTAAGGAGCATGATCCCTTAGTAAATATAAAATGATCTCGTGAACTCTGTTACCCTTTCCACCAGCTGGAGACCGTGTGTAAACATAAAAATAGGACTGCAGCTGTTTGGATATAAATCTTGCTCTTATGCAGGTAAAATAATTTAACATGGGATCCCTCAGGAAATGGGGCAAGGCAAGTCGGAACTCAGTAACAAAGGTTACAGATTTTTTTTTTTGCATAAATTTATTCCTTTATCTATTTACCTCTTTCACCCCATTTCCAAGTGCAGGCGTCCTTCAGGGTATGGATTTAGATGACGTGCATAAAACTCCCACATTCTGTAAAAGAGAAGTTTGTTCTTGGAATGGTTCTGGTATTTCATCTGTGTCTCTGCATGCTTTTACCTGGGGTGATTTGAAATGTAGCATTTTTACTTGACAATAATCAGTTTACCATGAAAAGCTGCACTGAATACTGACATTATACAGTATCACCATAGCATGTTTAGATTTTGTAATAAATGGTTAGTACCTCTAATATAAGGTTACTGAAGTCTGAATCATCACACAGAAGTTATTGGAAAAAAAAAAAAAACTTCATCCAAGATCTAAAAATAAAACTGAATAATGCAAACCATATACTGTAACAATTAGAATAATACTATCATACCATTAACGTTGCTTACAATACCAGGCTTTCAAATTTTTTCCATTAAAAAGCTACATAGAGATGCTAATTCTAATTCTGTTTTTTTGTCAAAGTATGTAGTGATATTGAGAAGTATTGAGCAAGCAAATTCTAACGGTGTGAAAGAGCTCAAAGGACAATGAAATGCCCTTTATGAACTCTGACCTCTTGGGCTCCTGTTTGTTCAACTGTCTTAAAGCCAGTGGCCTGTAAACAGAAGCTTTTCTCTGCAGTTTTTGTTTTTTTCCTTCTTTTCTCTGTCTAAGTATTATAAATCATTCCTTCGTAGTATTTATTTCAAGCTTTGTTAAATAAGCTTGACCAAGCATTTTCACTCAAACCTAGGCCTTGTCCATTGAACTGCAGACGAGTGAAGCAAACAGATTTTTTTTCTTGTGTTTCCTTGTTTGTTCAGAGTGAGTCACTAGATCTAACTATTTCAGGTTCCTTCTTCAACCTTCAGCCCTGATCTACCATGGCACATATAGGGTTGGTCAGTCTTTACTGCAGCTCTAGAGGTTTTCTTATGAAGTGCAAAAGTAAACCAGAGGGGTGCTATTGTTGCTGGTTACAGGTTTCAATAAATCACTACCAAATCCAGAATCCTGTTTGAACTTAGTTTATGAACCATCTGCATCAACACCATTTATAAGGACCATTGTATACACTGTATTCGAGCACTTTTCCCCTGTTGGATTACCGAGAAATTTCCATTATCGGCTTACTTCTCAGGTGTCTTTATGATCTGCTTAGTTAGATTAACTGTGAGCTGTGCTTGCAATATTTACTCAATGGATCAAATACATTGCAGCACACAGCAGGCACAGCAGAGGTGAAAATATAGTTCCTCAGGCATACACAGCGGCTGTGAGAAGGCTTTGTAAATCGATTCTCTCTCAGCAAAACAACACCCACTGACATGTAATGCACTAACCAAACAATACATATAAACCTGTTCCTTCAAAAACTCTAGGAAACTCAAGGTTCTCTGTAATTTTCTGCAGTTAGGTATAATAATATAGGATTTAGTCAAAAACAAAAAGCAGCAATTGTGTGCCTACACTTAAATATAATAACTAAAATGTAACTTTACTTTCGAAAATCTATCCTCTTTATAATTTCTATACATCACTGTAAACACACACCAAGTCAATTTGCGCACTCAGGATGAACTCGTGTTACACCGTCTGGTGTTAAGCATGTAAATGTGAATACTCTCCTTTGAATATCTTTGTGCTGTAGCTCTTAAACTTCTACACTGTCTGTCATTGACATTACACTAAAAATAAAAATACAAACCTTGTGGCATGGTGACTGTCATTTGTTTTATCACAACCAGTCAGAGATGGACAAGAGTAAACTGATACCTCCTTTCAAGATCAGTTGTATTCTCATAACTGTGTTTAATGCTTATATTATGTTTACTGTAACACCTTTATCAAGGCTGCATGGAAAATGCAATTTAATTTCACTGTGATTATGTTAGAAAATCACAGAAACAAATGAAACCATATGTATGCCTTGCAATGCATAGAATAAACGTGAAAAATAAAAAATAATCTATGGGAAATATATATTCCTCGTCGTTGAGCACATCAGGCAATAGGGTCTGTTGTTTTTATAGCAATGGTGGTTTTTATGGGGCCAGGTTGCTAGCCCGTCCTCCTTTCTCATCTGGACTTTAGGGCTGGCAATGGTAGAGTGATTCTGTATGGGCATAGGGTAAAGGGCCTTGCCCAACAGTGGCACCCAGATGATGGTGGGGCTCAAACTCCCGACCCTCTGATCAGCAACCCAGAGCATCAATCTCCTGAGCCACCACTGCCATTGGAAATAAAATTACGTCTAAATAATAAATTGCGTGAAACAATTCAAATAAAAGTGCATGCATATATTTTGCATATATTGGTGAAGTGTCCAAAAACCTCATGTTCATGCGGTTCATGTGACTCTTCTGTGAGGGAGACCACCTACTGAACTTGAGAACTCTTTAATTACATCCTGGATTTCATTAGCAAATCCTTGACTGAATCCATTGTTGTTCTTAAAGCCTTCATTCCTGTCAAGGAACACCACAAAACACTCCTTCTTCTGATCGGGCTCTCTAGAGTATTAAATATTCACTATTTAGACCTAATTATAATAAAACGTTGTCAGTTTCCATGGCAGGGACACTGCTGAGGGACAGGGATCTCAGGAAGAAGATTGCTGAATATTTAATGAAAGTGCTCTTTTTAGTTAGCATAGGAAGAGCGAGTAGTTTTTTTAGTCAGCATACAAAGCTAAGACCCCCTCCATCTCTCTGTTTCTCTCTCTCTGACTCCAAATGTCAAATACATAGAGGGATCCCAGAGTAAAACGGTTTAGCTTTCTAACACACACATACAATAAAAAACAGTTTATTAAGGTAAATATTATTTCTTTTACACTTCGAACACACCTGAACTCATTACAGTTACAAGAAAATCTTCCATCAGTATCTAAACCACTTATTCTGTATAGGATCACACTGGCCTGGAGCCTACATCAGCAAACTGTATCAACCCATCATAAGGGCACAAGTAGACACACTCAAACACCATCATACACCAAGGGCAATATGGACATTTCAATCAACCCATACCATGTCTTGGATCTTGGGACGAAACCCAGCAATAATTGATATAATTTTTAGGAATACTTAGGAATTAAGTAAGTTAGGAATTAACTAAATCGTTGGCACTTTAATTGGTGAACCCAAATTGGTTTGATTTTAAAGAAACCTTTGAAGTAGAAATACGTAGAAAAAAAGTAGAAAATGCTAGAACACATAATCCCTGCGATGGATTGTCACCCCATCCAGGTTGTACCCCACCTCATGACCCTAATCTCCTCAGATAGGCTCTATGCCCCCCCACGACCCTGTAGGCAGGATAAAGCGTTATAGATGATGAGTGAGTGAGTAGAACACATAATATACATAAAAATACCTGTACTTAAATTTACTTGGCTGAATAGCCTGTATTCTGGAAGATCTTACTAAAAATTGTGTTTATGGAAGGTTATTTTATATATTTTAAATTGTATCTTTTTAGATTTTATTTAAGTATTATATCCGGTAAAATAAACTCTGCAAAATTTCCTACACCAATATATTACTTCATTAAGAAATGCTGTTTCTATTACTAAAATATTCACTAATATTTCTAAA
This sequence comes from Leiocassis micropogon, assembly GCA_028565275.1. NCBI lineage: Eukaryota > Metazoa > Chordata > Actinopteri > Siluriformes > Bagridae > Leiocassis > Leiocassis micropogon. Next base: position 22,135,284 of record JAOVVA010000041.1, on the reverse strand, counting down.
ACACTCAGCGTAACAGTAGACTTTCCCACTCATCCTGCCCACCCAGTAATAACTCCCCTACATCCTAATTAGATATGATCTATGTTGTTTGCATTTAATTTCTTCTACAGTTATGTGTTGTTAAAAGAAAATAAAAAAAAGCTATTTTGGTAATGCAATATCCCAAGTGACATGTTCGGCACTTAACACTGAGGAACTTCATTTCCACACCACTTTTTCACTGACAAATCATTATCTTGACAGTGTCCATGCTGCATAATCATTACAAACAAGATTAGATGTTTTTTATGTCTTTAATATCCCACTGTTATAATAAATTGGTGTCATCAGACAATGTCAAAGTGTAAAAACAATGAAAATCAAGTGTTTGCCCTGAGGAAATGAAATAATATCGAAAATAACAGCAGGAAGGAGTAAGAGCAAGGGACAAGAGGGACTGTCTAAGCCCTCGAAGCAAACAGTCTGGAATTGTGAATTGATTAATGCAGGCTGAATCCATTAGCTAATGAAATCTGTCTGGACAAGAATGCGTTTTATGGAGAACCTGCCTCACCTCTTTGTCCCATATCTGTTGATGGGGGTTGTTCAGAGAATTGCATGGCTCTTACACTATTTCATGCTATCTGTCATTGTCTGCCAGTAATATATTTTTCTATTTATGTCCATATGGTTTCTGTGCTGAGAGGCAGAGACGCCTCTAGAGTTTATGCAGATGCAATAAACTAATGAACCAGATATTCCCATGAAACCTGGAAGCCTGTGTGAAAAGGAACAATTTACCTGAGCCTATGAGAGCTCACTGTAAGGCTTTGACCTTGCCTCACTCTTTGTGCTTCACACATAATTTGATCATTTTAACCGCATTGTCCAAGAATACATTCTGCTCACTAAGTGAGTTCTTTGGTACCCTGAGTAATTAGCGTCATGTTACGATATTAAGACAAATGCTCAGATGCCTCCTCTGCCCCTAAAGATAAGTACAAAGCATAATGATTTTTAAACTTAATTTAAAAGATTCAAAGATTATTTTTGCTAAACAATTATTTACAATGACTGACTGTGAGTAAGAAAGTTATAAAAGTAAAGTGAAATCAGACACTTTCAATGTCTGAGCAGGATTAATGATAAAGTAGCCCAGAGAGAACGGAAGATTCCGATTTTATTAACAAAGGCAGTGCTAATGCATGAATCCACTGAATGTCCTTGTGGCTTTATTAAGTGGAAATGCCTCTGCAAAGCGCATGAAAGGAGCAGTAGATGTGAGATTGTTTTCCCATTACTGTCATTGTCTGGTCTTGTTGGTTACCTTAAAGAAGGGCTGAGATTGATGGCAACACTCCCCAAATGCACCCCCCACCCACACTAACACAATGACAGGTCAACACAAAGCATATTAAGCTGTATTATTGTGTAGAAACAGTTTTTATTTTTTTCAGGAAAAAATATAAAATAACAATGTTTCATGAAATGTACTCTTAAATTTTCCCATCCATCCGTCTAGGAACCTCTGTAGTTCAACTAGGGACCGTGTAGGCCAGTGGTGATTACCCATTTTTCCGACTGTGGTAGGACCTCTGGTCAACCTTACTCCTAAATTTTCTATAAAGATAGTTTAAGATCACAAGATCATTTTTGTGTTGACCTTTTTTGAGGCCAAATTTATATGACTCAATAGCGTAACAATTCTAACACTGGTCTGGCAAAAATTAAATTAAGAAGGACTATATGATATATATTATATTATATTATATTATATTATATTATATTATATTATATTATATTATATTATATTATATTATATGCAATCATAGTAATAAAATATTTGACAGTAGCTAAATCATGCATATGTTACATTGCTATAAAATATTAAATCACATGTAAAAAATAACTCATGGTCATATTAAAGAGTGTTATGGATAGGCTAGAATAATGTCACACTGCCACCTGGTGATTTACTGTGGCATTACTCCTCTTAAAATTCTGAACGCTGAAACACTGAGTTCTTCATGTCTGTCTTCATTTTAGATGAGAGAAGCTCTTTAATTCAATTGTTTGTTCTCCTGGTAAAATTCTTTTGATGTGAAAAAGTACAAAATTAAATAAAGATAAGTAAACACAAAGTAATTGTGTTTTGAAGTAATTAACATAAACTTGTTTCTAATGAAGTAGTTGTGATTAACACCAGATATACAGAAGATCATCTGTTTCCATAAGACATCATGATTTCAGTCGATTGCTGAAGCCATGCTCCACAAACAGCTTACAAAAATTTTGGGGAGGCCACTGTCAAAAGTATCAATAAGGAAAAGGTTACAAAAGAATATAGGTGCATGGAACATGGGGTCCTTTATATTCTTTTTATTTAAATGAATTGTTATAATAGACATACAAATAAGAAATAGCTGTAACAGGGAATACACACATGAAAGCCATCATTAACTAGGTCATTACAAAGAATATGACATGTAGGAATATTTATCTACTGGTCACTACCTATATGTTACAACACTCTCTCATATCCTTCACAGTGGGGTAGTTTGGCTAGATGCAAGAAAGAAAGAAAAAGCCCACCTAAATGACCCTAAGACAGCTTACTCCCCAAAGAATGGTGGCGGCAGCATCATCATTCTATAGAACTGCGTCTCTTCCAGCACACTAACCACCCAAAGCACGGGCCCAACTCTGATCCCAGATCTAAATCATATGAAAAAACAGTTGACTGACTTGAAGTGGACTGAGGCTGGGAGATCTCCTTGCAATTTGATTTTTGCAAGGAAGAGTGGAAAAAATTGCCAGATCAAAATGTGCCAAGTTGGTCGATTGCTCAAAAGACTTGGTGCTGTATTACAAGCAATAGGTGACTTTAACAAAGCATAAGTTTAACTAGTTGACTGCACCAGTGTTTCCTTTCCCCCAAACATGTTAAAGAAAAAGATATCATGATTTGTCTAGGTTCCATGTTTTACAACACAAAAACCGACAATTTATTAGGGGTATGTAGATGTTTTTTTTAACCCACTGTACATACACTAGACAGATTGTTAGTTAGAGTAATTAACATATTTACCACCCTGTTTGAAATAACCCTTCATTGTTTTTTTTTTGTTGTTGTTACTGATCAACATTAATAAATTATTTACTGAACATACTGTGTAGTACAGATGCCCAACAGGAATGAAAATCATCATGGGTGACATACTATTATACTTTAAATGAATGCATGGATTTTACATATACTATAAATACTGTATGTATTGCTCCCTATTGGGCATAAGAGGTTGTCTCCTTGCTTTCTGTGATTAAATATCAATTTCATCTGAGCGTGCAAAAGTAGAATAAGTGATTTAAAAAATTTAAAGCCTCAGGTTATTATATATTTTTCCAACATTAGGTCACTGAAGGTGAAGCATGGCAAAGTTTCTTTTTTTATGTATAAAATCACATTTTTAAAAGGAAATAAAGGGAAACAATTGGTAAAGAAAGACACTTTTCCATCAAAAAAATTTGAGTATTTATAGAACCAGTCAATGTTATAAAAGTAAAGAAAAAGGGTTCGTCAAGGTGAGTGCTCCCTTCACCTGACCGAGGTGCACCATGGGAAATGAAGTTCAAAGCAAACAAACTATAACCGAAAATACAAACAAGTCCGGGAGTTTGGCGCCCTCTAGGGGTTAGCCCTTACACATATCCTAATATTTACCCCCTAATATTTTTTTCTAGTTCTGGGACAAATAGGTGGCATAACCTCTGCTGCTTTAATAGCTGAATGTTTTGCAGTAGAGAAAAAATACAGGGAAATGAATCACTGATGAGGATCAGTGCTGAGAATGTAAAAGTGGTGTCTCAGATCGAGCGTCACCCACTGGTTAATTGTCGCCTGATAAGCTTCGGGCAGCTTAAGGATTTAGAGCGTATCATGAGGAACATGAGAGGGTGGGAGAGCCTGTCTACGAATGAAAGGACGAGAGTGGAGAAGGAGGGATTGCCAAAGAGTCAGAGAGAGTGTGTCTGTGTGTGTGGAAGAAGAATGGTGAATAAAAATGGAGAGATTTAAGGCAAAGTGTGTGTGATATAATGTAAGAATGCGCATTTATTTGTCAGTGTGTCGGATCGGTGAGGGCATTCAAAGCCAGGTGCTGACTCAAAACGTTCTCGAGGCTGAAGTCTACTGTCCTGCCTGAAGGAGGGGTGCTGTTGTCGTCACACATACAAACACACACACACACACACAAAATCTGCACTGAGCTGCGGCTGGAGGCAGGAATAGAGACACTGAGAAACATCCAGACTCCTATAAACCATGGCAGATATGGGTAAGTACTTAAAATGGTTTTTATGTAAGTTTTATGTAAATCTGCCATAAGAGCTTATGAACCTTAGACTGTGAATGTGATGCATTGTGCTTTGAGAAAGGGTTGCTGCATCCTAGAGAGGCTTGTATTTACCTTCTATCTCACCTGACCATATTTAAGCCTGGGCTTTGAGATGTGATAAGCTCCACAAGTGGACATGATGAAGTCCCGAGCACCACACCTCCGATAGAATTGGGTCTTAGCCGCTGTGTGACTGTTTAAGGTGTCTTCATGCTGCCATGAAAGCTGCCCGAGCTAATGAGAACCACAGGGAGTCTCTGCCACTCAGTTTTTAAGTCTTATTTCTCCAGATTCTCATAGTTCTCTGATCTGTGTTTAGGTCTGACCATGGCGGATTAATATCTATTTATACTAAAAGCCTGCAGTTAGAATCTGGCTGTGTTCAAAAAGCCCAGCACTATGTATTTCTATTTTCACCCTTCTTACCAGGGATTATCTGGGTGATTACTCCTGCTTGTGCAGACATTCTATCTCTACTCAGCCCTGTCTGTATTGGACGCTGGACTTGCCTTCAAGAGAAGAAGACATACTGTACAGTATAAGGCAAATAAGGCTTTCGTATTCAAAAATAGAACCTATCTCTCTCCATATCTTTCTTTAATTCTGTCTCCATTTTTATTGACCTCTGCAAAGGGAAAATGGTCATTGATTAATATCTCAGTAACAAATCAACGGCAGAGAACTGGAAATGCATTGCAGTCCATTGTATACAGAGGAACAGAGCAAATGAGTCATTAAATCACTTCTTAAAGTTCTTGCTTGAATGTCAGTCATATACATAAATCCTGTGTGTTCTGCCTAACTAAAGGTCCAACATAAAAAAGCACAGATTCTAGATGTGCCTCAGTTCGATAACAATCAAAATATTCATCTGTGCAAGATATGTGCGTGAAACAGTCATTCTATACACATGCAATTTAATTTCTATTAACAGCATGCAGACAAGCCTTTGCCCCACTATATATAATTGAATGCTTTCCTTTCTGATGTTCTGCTGTTTCTGCGTTCATGTTTTAGATGCTCTGACTAGGGCTCTGAATGCCATCAGTGTGAGCACTGAACTTGTAGAAGAGGAGCTTAAGCCTCATATTGAAACTCTTCTGAATATATTACTGGAAAAGAGTGAGTCTAGATTTACATATCCATCTATGCATCTATCCTTTCAACCATAAATCAATCCATAAATCCATCCACCTCTCCATTTATTTTTAAACGTGTGGTCCATCCATCCATCCATCCATTTTGAAACTTGTTGTCCATCCATCCATCCATCCACCCATCCATCCATCCATTTTAAAACTTGTTGTCCATCCATCCATCCACCCATCCATCCATCCATCCATATCCATATCCTTGCTGACAACCATTCTATTCTTAAATCCAAACTAAAACCTGTTGTCTGTTTATTCAAGCATCCTCTATCCCTACATAAATTAATTTCCTTTCCATCCATCCATCCATCCATCCAACCACAATGACATTATGAAGTCTGATCAGACCCATAAGCAAAGGCAGTCATATACAATCCACATTCTACACAACATGCCAGAGAGAGAGATGAAGTACTCTAGAGTACTCTAGAGAGATGAAGAGACTTGAGATAGTGAAACACTAATCCATGTTTTTCTTATTATTTTACACCCTACCAGGTGCAAATTGGAAGAACAAGCAGGCAGACAGATTGATAGAAAAAGGGGAAAATATCAGAACTACAAATAAGAAAAAAAAGCGAAGAAGTGTCGGAGAAAAAAAAAGGGAGGAGGCCCCTTCTCTCCTTCTACTCTCCTCTGGTGAAAATTAATTTGTTGTTACTGCCTGTCAGATCCTTAGTAATTTTAGTTGGCAAGTGCATCTAAAAATGGAAAAACCAGACTCCCCCAAAAGCACACAATGCCCATGTTGCTATGGCAGCACAGTCAGATCTGACAGCATGACCTGCCTCCTCGGCTGGATGGAGATTTTCAGTTGGGACGCCCACTCTAATGAAAGATTCCCCTCAGTTTAAGGTTGAGGAAATTCTCCCATGATTTGGCAGTGAGGGCATATCCTCCTGAGAAGCTATTACCAGAATCAAGAGTCAGGGCAGCTGTGTGAAACAAGGGCTAGGGCAGATAAAAGAGATGGAATAAGCAGAGGATATTTAGAGAAAGGAAAGTTATTGATTGAAGAGGGTAGGAGAGGATGTGCTGAGCACCTGAGTCTCATTTCAAAGCTTTTCCTCAGTCTCTGCATGTACACGCTTAAAACACGCAGCCATCCCAAAAGACCATGTGTTAAAGCATTAATGCCAACCTTATGCACACACGCAACATAAACCAGAATCAAAACATACAAAATAATCTGCTCTCTCTCTCTCTCCTTAGAAACGGGTGCTGCAGAGCAGATAGCCTCCAGTGGAATACTGCCCACACTAGCCCAGACTCTGAGACAGAAAGACTCCCTTACATCACAAGTGACACTGTTGGTTGCAGAAATGGCCAGAGAAGGTAACAGGAACTATCAATATAAATTATTTATTCATACATAATACATTTCCATCTTTGACATGTTGTCGAAAAGAGAATGATCCAGATCTTGAAATATATACAGTATAAACATTGCTAAATGTTGTTGTGGTATGAGAGTGCCTTCATTTTGCCAAACCATACTGCAGCAATATGAGGTGCACAAAAAAACACAGACCAGACTGTCAGTTGAGCATCTGTGAAGGAAATAAGATGCAGTTTTGCTGAAATTCATACCATTAAACACAGGCGGTAAAAACAAGATTTTGGAAGCCCACCGCACTTTCATTTCTCTAAACGTCTCTAAATATCTGTCATCTTGAAATCAGTGCTTGTAATTTCTCTCTCTCTTTATTTTAAATTCGTGCTTAGTCTTCTCTAATGGCTGATGTATGATCTGGTGTTATAGCTTCTGTAAGGGAGAGGTGTATTCAGGCAGGACTGGTCACTGCTCTGGTGCCTTTACTGAACAGCCCAGACCAGGAGCTTCTGCTGCACGCCGGCCGTGCCATCGGACGCATCTGCTTTGATAACAGTGAGGACAGCTGTTTCTGAGCCAACAGCCTTTTGTTCAGACGTGAACAAAGACTACCATTCACTATAGAGAAGCAAATACCCAACACATACTACATTGCAAATGTCATATGTTCAGATCCTTCTTTCATGCACTTCCTTCCTCATGTTTTATGTATTGCAATCAATTTTCGTCCCTACTGATCTCCCTAGCATCCTTTTCTCTTTCTGTCTCTGTATTCCCCCTTCAGCTGTGCAACAGACTCAGTTAGTGAAGAGTGGTGTTATCCCCCGACTGGTTGCCATCATGCACCAGTACCCAGAGAATGATCCATTAGTCAACGTTTGCCTTTTGGCTCTGTGTAACCTTGCTGATTTGGGTGAGAAAGACAGCATATGCACTGCTCTCAGTTAACCAACACGGTCTACTCTTGCTTGTCTTATGATGGGCTAGAAATGAACTAACATTATAGATGCAATCTAATGTGGTACTAATGGTGGCTGATTCTCTGTTCATTTTCAGATGCAGCAAGAGACGCTTTGGCAGAAGTTGGGTTGGCAGATGTTCTGACCTCACAGCTAAAGCGTGCGCCAGATGCAGAGCGCCGGCATCTTATCCTGGAGGTGCTGGGATCCCTGGGAGAGAGTGGTGAGCCAGACTCACACTTCAGCAAAAGTGCAAAAACAGATGTGATTTTATTAAGGGTTGTTTGAGTCCTAAAACATGAGCTTAATATAAAATGGAAAGGGTTTTGGGTTAAATTACATGAGAAAAATAATTAGAAATTATCATCATCATTATCATCATCATCAAACTCTTGATTAGAACTACTGTAAATGCCTGTGTGTTTTTGTGTCTCAGATGCACTGAAGCTCCAGTTTGTAGAGGGCGGGGTGCCTCAAGCTCTCTCTGAAATGATACGAGGATTGCAGGGTGACTCCGACCCTCATGATCTGTGCAGTATAAAAATAGCATCCAACCTCATAGTAACACTGCTCCTGGGGGGTAAGTCTGACCTGAAAGCGTTCCTTTCACATCACCAATCTTTGAAAAATACTAAAAACCAGTATCACAGATAAGATGGACCTAAGACTTGAAAACCAAAAGTAAACTATAGATACTGCTGTGTTTCACATCGCCTATTTCATATCCAATTCCTTTATTTCTGATTTAAAGGTACTTTGTGTATGTAAATGGCAACTGTGTCAGGGCAGGGGTAGCTCAGTGGTTAAGGTGTTGAACAACTGATTGTAAGGTTCCAGGTTCAGACTCCAGCACCGCCAAGTTGCCACTGATGGGTCCTTGAGCAAGGCTCTTAACCCTCAAAATCAAAATATTTTATTAAAATCAAATAAAATGTAAATTACTCTTGATCAGGGCAAATGCCATGTCATATT
>JAOVVA010000041.1:22089591-22103942 GCA_028565275.1 Leiocassis micropogon | reverse complement strand
GTACACCTGCACCTCACGGAGTTATCTAAACATGCAGTTACAGGACATCAACATAAAATCATGAAGATACAGGTCAAGAGCTACAATTAATTAATTTCAGTAAAATCAACACAATGAAGAAAACATGTGATCTCTGTGACTTTGCTCCAAGGAATGGTCAATGGTTGTTGGTGCCAAATGGGCTACATTAATTACTTCAGAAACTGTTGATATCTTTGGATTTTCGGATGTACACAAAAAAACATCCTGCAGCCTGAAACACCTTGTTCATTAAAGAGATCAGAACACAATGTCCTCAACCCAACTGCATCCCATTTAAGCATTATTTACAACTGTCATGAGCAGTAAAAAGCAACTGTGCAAACCAGGTTTCACACTCCTTTCTGCAAAGAACAGGAATCTGAGGCTATCATGGCCACAGACTCTCACAAACTGGACAGTTGAAGATTATGCTGAGCTATTTAACACACCTGAGACAATCTGGTCATTTTCCTTTGAACTCTCATCCTTCACCAACAAACAATCCAACAATTAGATCCACCAAGACAAGATTCCTCCTTCTGATGTTTGATGTGAACATTACCTCAAGCCCCTGACCTCCACGTGATTGGCTGAATAGAAAGCTGCATGAACATGCAGACATACTGCTGTTCCTTATAAAGTGAACTGTGACAGTTAGCTAGTTCAGGTTGCAATTTCAATTCTCAAAGTCGCTAAAGTAAAATGGATTTCCGTTGTTATATTTTATGATCCTTAGTCATTGTAAATCATTGTATGTCAAATATGGATTAGCAGCGGGAAGCAGCAGGTTAACGAAAACAGAGAAAGAATTTGCTTGATAGAAATAGAGTGATTGTGTCCAGGTGCTTCCAAACGAAGAAATGTAGAAGAAAGTCCTGGAAACTGTGTTTAAATGCGCTTTCTTCAATATCTGCCAATTTATTTCTTTTATTTATCAGTAAATGAAGAATTACAAATAACCTGTCTCATCATAAAATATCTACTGCCTTTAATTTCAGGTTGTTCCAGAATGAATCGAGCCATAGCCACCTGCTGCATATTCCTGCTTCTCTCTGCTTTCCTGTGCGACCAGGTGATGTCCAAAGGTGGCAGAGGAGGTGCCAGGGGATCTGCTCGGGGTTCTGCCAGAGGTTCCATCCGAGGTAGTGCGCATGGTGGACGCTCTTCCCGTATCGGTGGCTCTTCATCCGTGAGGGTGGCAGGGGCGGCTGCAGCAGGTGCTGCAGTAGCTCTGGGAGCTGGAGGATGGTACGCTTCAGCCCAGCGCAAACCAGATGACAGCTCTGAGCACGGGGACGATTATCACAGTAACAGGACAGACTGGGAACTTTACCTTGCCCAAACGTCTAGTGCAGTGACTTATGATTTCAACTATGGTGGACTGTTCACATTACTAGTGCCAATAAACTTTCTGATGCCTTAAGGGTATCAGATATTTTAAGAGCTTCAAAAGTTAAAGTTTACTGTGCAGTGTGTATTCTTAGTATTTTAAAACAATGCATAGTGTTGCACTTCATAAGGAAAATAGTATTATAAGTTGTAGACTGAACCATAACACATAAACAAGCTTTGACAGGACCTACTTGGTTTTTATATACAGTACATATGTTTTAGCAAGAATACTAAAATAAATAAGAGTAAATATAAGACTCAAAAGCAAATGAGCTCATCGCATACAAAGCTATTAAAACTGTTGATATATTTTACTTCATCACTGTTACAAGAGTATAACATGCACAATACTCTGCTTGGATATGTAATCTGTATTTTACCTCTTTTTCAGAAGCAAAGAAAAGAGAAATATTTGAATGTTAAAAACCTATTTAATTATTAATTATGATTTAAATTATAATAATTTTAAATATTAATAATGAAATTTAAACAATTAAATTATATCTTTTTTAAATTAATTAATAAATAATTTTTTTTAAATTTATATCCACTGTCCATAAATTCAGATGTAATAATACAATTTTCATATAAATATCCAACCAGACAAATCTACAATGCAAAATTCATTTGTAACAATACAATATAAGCTTCTGGACTACTCAGAGATAGTAAAAGACAAAAAGTTTTGAAATGCCTTCAGTTGATCAGTTCTCAGTCTCTCATTCTAGACTTGTGCAGGTGTTTAAGAGTTTTTAAATATTTGATTGAAGACTGAAGAAAGGATGGTGGCGTAGAGGTTAGCGGTGACCTCACACCTAGAGAGTCGAGGGTTTGATTTTGATTGGTTTGGGTTTGTGTGAGTGGAGTTTGTATATTCTCCTTGTGCTTGGTGTGTTTCCTCTGGGTACTCAGGTTTCCTCCCACATTCCAAATACATGCAGATTATGCTAGTTGGCATTCCCAAATTGCCCCCAGTGTGTGTGTGTGTGTTTGTGCGGATTGGCTCCAGGTCCCCCAACACGGTACAGGATAAGCAGGATAGAGAATGATGGAGTGAGTAACTGGACAAACTGGTTGAATCTGAGCAAATAAAATTTTAGTCAGAATTTTTGAACACTTATCTTAAATCTTATTTTTAAAAATTAATATATTTCATTGCTATGAATTTTAAATTTTGGGGTCATCAATTCACTCGGTTTTAGCAATTAATTCTCACAGTTGCTAAATAATGTTGCATCTGCTTCTGCTTGTAAGAGCCATGTGACAATGTAAAATATTTTTATGTCAATCTTTTGCCACAGTATTTGATACATCACAATAAGAAATTTCTTACTTGCAAACATATGTTCACTTCTTAGCTTGATGCACAACTAAACCTTTTAGAGTTGCTATTTAAATAGAAGCGTGCTAGCTAACAGATTACATACACTGTTGGTCAGGGTACATTATGATAGCACAACAAAGACATCTAGTAATCTATAAGCACATATAAGGAGGTTCATCTGAATATCAAGGAAAATGGGATGAGAGAAGCAGCTGAGTTACTTTTTTTTTTTTTATTATTACTTATTTATTGTAAATGATTCTGTCTGCCTTGTTTGCCAGGCAAACTCTTTCAATGCTTGTAATGTATTATATAACCGATTATTAGAACGGGTTTAGTTTAAACCAGTAATTCAAATTAGTTTTTGTAACTGTCTACAACTGTGATAGAATATTGCTATTGTATTTTTATGTAAGCCTTTTAGAAACTGACCATACAAACCAAAATACATACTAAAATTAATACTGTATATTTTAATATAAATTTTAATATTAATTTTAAGGTTGATATTTGGTCACATAATTACAGATTAATCAATGTGACAAGACAAACTTGCCCCTCAACTCTTATACATATAGATATATTTATGTGACTGTACCGTGCAAGCGCTGTTGTGATCTTGTGTATTTCTGCCACCAACTTTCACTAAGACTGTGAGATAATTATATTATGCAGTGAGTTGGAAATATGATTGTGTGTATATGTTAAATCATAGGGGGAAAAAAAAAAATCACAGGCAGAGCATTTTGCAAAAAATGTTTAAATGAAAGAAGCTACTGTATCAATTATTTAAAGGTGCTGTTTAAATATCACGTAGAAAACTGTTTTTATGTAAGTATAGAGTATTTTGTTTGCACACAGTATTTTATTTGTTTTACATCAGAAAACTGTAAGAAACTCCACCAAAGCATATTTGTGCAATAAAATCTAGTCAAAATATATATATACAGGATTAGCACATTTTCCATTTCCATGAATATCATGAATCTCTCATCAATATAAGCAACATCTTTGTGTTTTATTAATCAAGCATGACTTTGCCCAGCTGTCCTTTACGGAAAGCTCTGATGAAGTCATAAGCTGCGGCAGTGTAGTTAGGCATTCTGACGGTAATGTCACCTATGGGTTTAAAAGGAAAATAAATTTCATGCAGAATAAAATTTGTGTTTGCATTTATGTGTTTCTCAAATATATATACTGTATACCAGGTCATGTAATGATATCTCACTCACCTACTCCTGTTATGGCTTTCACTCTCTGAGTCTTGCCCAATTTAACAGCAATACACTTCAGCACGTGCTGAATATCATCAGATGGTGTGTCTAGATCATACCTCTCCACATATCTGAATGTCAAAATCAAGATTTCTTAATTAATTACAAGCAGTGACATGTTGTCTAAATAACTTTTGCTGAACCGAACTTCTATGATCAAGACCATGAAGTTTCCAGTGCGTCTTAAAAATATAGAAGAATGCAGCGGTAATGGGATCAAAATAGAAAAATGTGCACTCAGGTCCTGGGGACCTGCGGGTGGAGTTTGCATGTGCTTGGTGGGTTTCCTCCAGGTTCTCCGGTTTCCAAAGACATGCAGATTAGACTAACTGGCGTCCCAAATTGCCTGTAGTGTGTGAATGTTGACCGGAGGCCCTACCACATTCGTACAAAATGAGAATAAATACAAATGGTCACCATTGGGCCTCCGTGGTCCCTGGTTGGACTACAGTGGTTCACAGATTGTTGGATGGATGGATACTACTTCCTGATACGCCCTGTCAGGTTCTTAATGCGTCTGTCATGATGTCATTAATTTCCTCTCGGGCACATGATCATGCGCTCACCAGGTCCACAGAGAAAAAACAGAGAAGCAGCTCCGTGCCACAAGAGACAATACTCTGTCTTTACCTACTGTGTTCAGCCTGAGTGGCTCAGTGTGACACATGCTCCTTGTGACAGATTTTTTTTATATTAAGGTTTTTCTTTGTTGTTCGTTTACTTGCATCATTTTTTTCTTAAAACAAAGTCTAAACCAGACTTTTTTCCAGGAAAATTGTATAACGGGTCACCTTGAGATACATCACCGCCATTTTACGCAACCATGTTGTGAGCATGGGGAAGCAATATGTCAGTGGTGAAGAATGGATTACAAATACATATTCAGTACATAACATTTACCTACCCAAACCGCTCGAGTCTGTTGAGTGAAAAAAGCAGATAATCAGCTATAATGTCTTCACCAACCAAGTGGTCCAGTATAGTGCCTATTGGAAAGCAAAATGATGACACCAGTTACTACCAATGTTATTATTAAGGACCTATAATTATACCAGTTTTTTGCCTAACATGTATCCTAGGTGGCCACCTCTTACAATATGCCTGTACCAAGACACCAAAACAATGACTTAAGCATTCTGAAGCTAAAGGCAGTCCTAACGCACATTTCTATCTGAAACAAGTCATAAAAACTGCTTTCTTGAGCTTTTGTGTCCTATTGTGTTCATCACTTCATAATAGATAATCAGTGTATTGTCAGCTAGAAGAGAGAAATCATGTTGGTAGACTGTTCCTAAGGGCTGGATTGGGAAACACTGCACTACTTACCGCATAAGGCGAGTTTCATCCCGGTCTCTACATTCTCGATCTTAGGGGACAGCACTCCCGGCGTGTCAAGCAAATGTATGATGGGTCTTTCGCACACCTGGCAACACGAACAGTGTGTTCGTTATCAGGAAAGAGGCAGATATTTCCAGGTAATTCGAGCACACACCGGTGAGATCATGTGATCATGCAAATCGAAACCATTTGGCAGCATTATGGAATTTATAATAATTATATGCTCCACACATACTGTATACAGTATTACTGCATACAGTATTAGCGCCTATGCACCCTAACAGTTTACATTTTAACTCGAATCATATAAAAACTCAAAGAGGGAAAAAAATGCAACTGAAGAAGAATATGGTCTTATTTAAAGAGGATTAAAGTAATTTTCGAACAAGTTAATGTAAGTCTTCAACATGTTTTTGGTAATGTTGTTTAAAAAAAACACTCACATTGTGTATTCTGGCATTCCTCAAAACCTCTCTGTTTCACAGACCCTGTTTCAGTGTGTACCTTAATTTGTAAAACATTTTCACTGAAAAAGAAAAAAAAGAAAAAACTGCCGTATTTTTACTCCCACAGTCCACAACAGAACACTGACTCTGGTTTGCTTTTAGCTGTGACATGTGACATTCTCTACAGCAAAATAAAAACTGTGACTCCTGGGTGGAACTAAGCCCTCAGCCAAGCCAGGAAAGTGTATTTAGTGATTAAGTTTCTTAATCATGAAAAACAAAAATGTCATCAAAAATGTACAATTTTAAAATAGAGAAAGGATAGGGAACACTTTTCTTTGTGTTAAAAGACACACTGAAGACTAGTGACGGGTGTCAGTAACAACTCCATGACTGATCATCAGTTTGAGTAAAACAATCGATGATCGATTAATAATTGGTTGGTTTAACCGCACAGTATAATGTTTGTGCACTTGTTGTGTTTCTTGAAAATCAATCCCACCACCATTCACTATTTCTACACTCGGAGTACATTACACAGTATGTATATCAACTAGTTTTACTCGCATAAGCATCCATCACTGAATATAGTAATGTTATGCAGTAGCTGTCATAATGTACATAGCTGTCAAAGCAGAAGTACATTGTTGCTGTAGGCCAACTAGTGCTTAGTAAGATTGGTGGTGATGTTTGGAATCAACATTTTTCCTAAAACTGAAGTAAACCTACATCTGGGAGCAGCCTTTTTTCCCCCGGATCATCTTGAGATTGTTCAACGTTTGCCATTTTACACAACGAGCATGCGCAGTTATCGGCTTTAAATGCATACGTGTTCTTCAGACTGTATATGTGTTCCCTGTGTGCACAGAAACCATATCTGACTGATTAAAATCGATTGCCATTTTTAATATCTGATCCACTTGAAATTTACTGATCATCGATTATAATCATTGATCATCTTATCGATGCTGCAGACACATAACTGTGTAAATCATCAAAAATCTATTTAACATCCTCCTTTAAATACGGGCTGGCTAAACCCATCTGACAACCGTCAAACGAAATACCTGGATTTGTGTCAGGACAGCTTTAGTAATTCCAGGTTCACCTCCAACCCTTGAGGCTTTGCCTAGATTTGAAAAGCATGCATCAAATTTTATTTTTCAGCTTTAAAAGAAAGATTTTTCCAGAACAGAAAAAAAGACAGTTGCAGATGTACCTTTTTTCAGGTTTGTTCTTCTTAAAGCATTAATCAATGAAGATTTCCCAACGTTTGGCACTCCAATCACCATTAGGCAATAACTTCTGTTCTGTGCAATAATGCAAAGTAACAAACTCATTTACTTAGCTACCTCTATATAATAAAATGAATCATCTTATGATCAATGAGAACTGGGCTTTTAAAAATGTTGTAGTATAAACCATTTTAATTTGTCCATGCAGCCCATATATTATTTATAAAATAAAGAAAAAAGTAGTACTGCTCACCTCCTCTCTGTGGAAACGAGGCGAGTTCTCGATAAGGTCCGTTACAACAGGAACTATCTTCAACACAATAAACACCATAAGATAAAGTATATTTCAATTGGATAATGCATCTTGGTATTTCTCCAGTTTGTACAATGTGACAATACTCACCTTTTTGATACTTGTGTCTCTTTGCTTTAAACAGTCTGTGAACAAGACATTCTTAACTCCATCTCTCTCAAGCTGTTTCAGGATATTCTGAAGAAATAACGATTATACATGTTAAATCATTTAAGCCTGTTCACTTTGGAGGGATAGAAATAAAACATGTATTCAGATCATGCAAGCTGCAATACCGATTTGTTTGATGTGTCAGCTAGGTCCATCTTATTCAGTATAAGTAAATGCGGCCGGATATCGAGGCTCTCTTGAAACAAAGGATTTCGTCCAGAAAATGGCATGTTTGTCAGTTAAAGAAGCATTAAGTTTGCTATACAACGAAACCAGTCAACTGAGAAACAGAAATCATCAATCAGTCCTAACATAAATACAAGTTAAAACTAAAATAGTAGGAACAAAAATGAAGAAAATTTAAAAGAAAGGAAGATCTACAGGCTAGGAGATTTGTACTGATGAAAAGGATATTCTGGCATCGTGAATTTCTATAATGCAGTCAACTTTCCTCAGGCTGGCTCTCATCTGCTTGAGTCCTAACAGATGATACAGGTGATTACAGAAACACCAAACTTCAAGAATTCAACAACAACAAGTTACACTACTTGAATGCATGATGTGTATCATGATACTGTGTAACATGACCCCCCCCCCCCCAATTCTGTTTCATTGCACTGATGTGATGTCCTTTCATTTTCTTTTATTAATATTTAAATTTGCTGGTGCCCCTTATGTACAGTTACTTATGTTATCACTTGTATATATAATCATGCACATGTACAAAGAAACACTATATTTTTCTTTTTTTTACCTTAATGTGCACTTTTTTTTAGATTCCCATCTGACTGCACTATTGTAAACTTATTTTCTCATTCTGACTTTTTAATTTTAACCTGGCCCTTAGTATTCTTCTTCGCCTTATATGTTGTATAATCTGTGAAATGGCAGCCTTAACATTACAATTACATTACATTGTTGCATACTTGTGACAGTTAAATGACTGAGATCATTAAACACATTTTAATATTACACAAAGATAACCTGAGTAAACACAAACCGCAGTTTTTAAATGATTTCATTTATTACATTTTATATAAAATTGGGTTACCTTTGTGTAATATTAAAATATATTTGATGATATGAATTACTTCAGTGACACAAACATGCAAAAAAACAAAAAATAAAATCAATATACTTCTTCATAGCACTGTGTCTTCTCAACTCAACACCAAGAGGTATTGAAATGTCATGTTGTTGTTGCGTTGTCACTTTGTCGTTTTTGTTTGCACATTTGCATGTGCACTTTATGTTGTCTCTTTTGTATAAAAACGTAGATAGTTCTCTGTTAACTTAAAATTTCAATCTGTCTTGTCTCAGCTAGCCGGCTAATTAGGTCTCCAAGTTAGCTAGTTAGTTTTTTGTTAATTTATGTTGTTAATTCATGTTGTCTTGTCAATCTGTCTTGTCTCAGCTAGCCAGCTAATTAGGTTTCTTAGGTAGCTAGTTAGTTTTTTGTTAATTTATGTTGTATATAGCACCTTGGTCATGGAGGAACGTTTTTTCGTTTCACAGTGTACTAAACTGTATTTGGTTGAAGTGACAATAAAAGCCTACTTGATTTGACTTGTTTACAGGGTCATGAGGGGGTCTTAGTCTCCCAAGGTCTCCTGGGGCCTTATCCTAGGATACTTTGGACATGAGACAGGGTACACACTGGACGAGTGGTTAATCAATCGCAGAGTGCACACACACGCACACACACTACAGGCAATTTGGGAACGTCAATAAGCTTATTCTGCATGTCTTTGCACTGTTGGAGGAAACAGGAGTACCCAAAGGAGAGAAGATGCATGGAGAGAACTTTATGCACACTACGCACGCCACCCTTCCCACAGACAAAGTGTAAAATCCAATTTTAAAATGTAGTATTAGAATAGTAAATAGATGAAACATTTAATAACAAGATAAAAACATTAACAAAACATTCAATTGGGTCATAATTTATCATGATATCATCGGTATCACCTTGTTATTATTTCCCAGGCCAGGTGAGTGAATACAGAACTACATTAGTTACTGACCTTGGACCAAACCAGTGCTGTGCACAGTTTCAGTGCTGAGTGACCCAGTGTGATGTGTGAGAAAGATTGTCTCCTTTCATTTAATGCACATTTACTACTTCTATTAGTGAGTGTATGCACAATGCTGGTGCACTTAATAAAGCTGTCACTGAGTGCATGATGAAATGATATGACGTAATGTCCTGGTCAAACTCTGTAGGGAAGTTAATCTAACACACAGGACAATGTACTCAATAACATGAACCTTCAAAAAAACCAACCTTTAGCCATATGCCCAGGAAACCAGTGTGCCACTTCTCTCTCTCCGAAATCAAACACAGTCCTGAACCTGGCAGCACTACGTAAAGTCTGAGAGATCCTCATTTTCTATAGATGAAGGAATGAGTCAGGATAATGTTCACACCCATGTGTCAGTTAGTCAGGGTTAAACAGCCACGGACTCCACACTCCGCTCATGTAGTTCTATAGTTATGAGTACGTTATATGTTATGGTATACCATATATACTTATCATATGATGAAACTGAACAAGTTAAGTTAAAGATAAACAGACTCCTAGAGAAAAAGAAAAAACATAAGCACGCGTCTCTGATCGGGTCACTTTGTTCTTCTGTTGTTCTCGCTGTTTATCTGATTTTAATGCGCGCTACCGCCACCTACCGTCTGTAGGCTGGTATACAGGACCAGAAAATGCTGCTTGTTTTAAAACAACTCCAGTGCTTTAAAATTCACATATACCACTTTAGCACTGTTATGTGAAAATATTAACCAATCCCAGTAAAAATATTTAGTTTAGCTTTTCTAATTAGCCAAGCATCTTATTTTAAAGTAGATTATTAAATATACCACATTACTTAACATCACTTTTACTCAACATTTTGATTTCACTTTTGGTGCAGGTTAAACTTTCTTAAAATTCTGTCAATTTAAGATGTGTCCACAGTTTTACACATGCGCAAGTGCGCTGTCAAAACTTGCGGTTTATAATCTGCTCATAACATCACTTCTACTCAACATTTTGATTTAATTTATGGTGCTGGTTGAACTTCAGGCAAATACCTAAGAACTGGCAAAGTTTCATTATATTCTGTTAAGCCAGTTTTGTGTGATGATGTGACAAAATTTGGCTGGACATACATACATACAGACAGGCAGACAGACTGAGACCTCCAATGTCATCGTTGTCTCATCATCTACGCCGCTTTATCTTGCATACAGGTTCGCGGGTGGCCTGAAGCCTATCTCAGGAGACTTAGGACACAAGGCGGGGTACACCCTGAATAGGGTGCCAGTCCACTGCATGCCACACACACATACACACACTCACATACTATGGGCAATTTGGGAACACCAATCAGCCTAATCTGCATGTCTTTGGACTGTGGGAGGAAACCTACCCAAGGCGGGAATCGAACCTGGAACCTGGGTCCTCCAATGTATCAAATGTAAAGATATCAGAAAGAAGTCTATTATACCTGTGCTTGCACATAGCAAAAATGTCATGTTTCACTGATTTTGTGCCCAGCTCATAAATCCATACAACTACTGCCATTGACTTGTGAGTTGATGCTTACCATTTTTGTGTAGCCTTAGTATACATTTTATTTGATTTGAATTTTTTTTCATTATCATCACAAAGCTCTTTCTCTTGTGAAACCTTTTGCATAAGCACAACTTCTTGTGGTCCAACATGTTAACCTACATTAGCTAGCCAGAGGGTTCAACTGTCACTTGAATTTGAATATGTCACATGCCACACCTATGCTTCTACAATCTGATAAGACTGCTTTGGCCTGATGGTGCTTATGTGGGGCACTGGTAAATTGGATTATTCAGCATCCACAAACGTGAGTATCAAGTGATAGACAGAAAATGTGACAAATTACAGTACAATGTGTTTTTTTTATTTGTTCATTTTAGGCCCTCATCATTGTAGGCCCTGTGACTTCAGCCTAGGTATGTCTGTGCATTAAGGCGGCATCAGGTTAAATTAGAAAATTGAATTTATACAATACACTCTTGGATAACAGAGCAAATATTTGGTGTTAAACCATGATGCATGTTCGAACAGAGTGGATCATTGTATTAGAAAACAAAATAAAAAACATCAGCTGGGCTCAAGCAATATTACTTTTACTCATTATTAGGCATTTCAGAATTTTTACATTTGTAAATCATCTAAACAGTCATACTTATATTACTTAACTTGACCTTGTAAAACAAGGTCAAGTTATACTTACTTAATCATAATAAAACATCATAATAATGCTTATACGGATTGATACAGTACCTTCTTCATACAAGATAAATAGACAGACAGATAAACAGAAGATATTTCTAGCTCTTTGCATAGCATGCTGGTTGTCATTAAAATATCAGTAAACGGGTTTATCACTGGAATCGTTATTTTATAAGTAAAGCAGACGGGACTTGTATTCTTCAAAACAAGAGAAATAAATGTTTGGCTTTAGGATGTCAGGAGACTGTGCACCTCAACTAGGGATCCTGTGATCAGGGCAGAAAAAGTGGTGAAGAAAATCTGCTTAAAATGCATGTAAGATAATTAGATGCTTTCTTTAAAATGCATGCAATCATTTTAACATGAGTCTTTTTGTAGGAAGTCTACACATAATATAGTGTGAGTACTATAATGGCATTTTATTAGGAATGCTAAAATGTCATTTCTTGTAAACACTGCCATCTTTTGGATTACACATGTCACATAAACCAGGAAAATCATTCCAAAGGCAAAAAATATTGTTCTATTAAACAGATTATGAGCCTCACATAACTCATTTTTATTCTTCTCTCCACCTGAAAAAAATTTAGCAGGCTGAATTTACTGTACATTTATTTATTTATTTCATTTTAAGAATAACAAGAAAGTTGAACAATCTCTCACAAACACAATTTTATAAATGTCTTAAACAAAACATTATTTTGTTTTGTATTTTTGTGCTTACAGTACCTAAACAAACTGTAGTGCATGGAAGAATAATAGGCACAGCCTTGTGCCCTGAGTCTCCAGAGGTGACTGTGACCCTCTATAAAGAAAGTGAGGAAGACTATAACATTAAAACCATTAGCATTATAAACACCTAGATTTGTGGGTTTTCTTGTGCCGCCAAGGCAGTTCTGGCACCTCGGGGGATGTGACCCTTACATCTTCAGGGAGTGTTTTGTGGTGTCTGTGGTGTCTGGGCTATGGGTTGCAGGGTAGGTAGGGCCTTGGACCATAGCGGGATAAGACTTGTGGTGTATCCCATAAATGCTCAATCAGATTATATGTATCCCATAAGTGCTTAATCAGCCTTTGGGCTCTTTGCTTGCTCTGCTGGGCCCCGTGCTTGAAGTGCTTTGGTGCACTGGGAGTTCTGGTGCGTATCGCGGTCAGCATTGGCTATTTTTATTATTTTTTGATAATATATGCTGCATAGGTTTTTGGTGGGATTGGACCGGATGGGCTGGCCTTTGGTCCCCGCGGCCATGGGCAAGGCTTGAGTACCCATGATCTTGCCAACAGTATACTAAGGTTATCAATAAGGTTGTTTTGTTTACTTGTCAGAGGTCATAATGTTATTACCCAAATGAGGGTTGGTTCCCTGTCGAGTCTGGTTCCTCTCAAGGTTTCCATAGTTTCTTTTGATTGTGTAAAGCTGCTTTGCGACAATGACAATTGTTAAAAGCTCTATACAAATAAAAGTGAATTAAATTGAATAATGTTATGGCTGACCTGTGTGTGTAATGTGACCTGCAGTGAAAGTGAAACCTTTTCCCCTTTTTATTAGTAAATTAGGGTAACTGTGGTATTTGGTAGGGTAGGTAACAAGTGTCACACTTCTATATCAGTATAGAAATTAATTGACGCGCCATAAATTGTGGTGCAGGAACAATGTTCAGTGTACACTCTGAGTACATGACAGCGCCCAAAACAGGATTTTCTTACCCCAAAGGAAACGGAATGACGTGTGTATATACGCAACTATCGGTGGTTGAAAATGACGTATACGCGTTATTATTGCACTGATCTTTTTTTTTTTTTTTCAGCTGAAACCGACACTCGCTAACAGTCGTACAAACGCTGACAGAAATTAGTTTTTTTTCTTCTTCTTTTTACTCGCAGCTGAACATCAAAACGGATGATAGTCGATATTTGTTCCAGCTGAACAGAAAAACAAAGGTAATAGTTGATAAGATGGGTGACAAATAATCACACTATGGTTAATACTTTTGACGGACAGCTGATGTATGATGTTTCTGGTAGTCATACTGTAAGACACGCACAAACGGGGAACCTTCAATAGTGATGTGGTTTGTTTCGAGTGAGGTAGGTGAAATCTCTGAGACTAAAGTGTGTACTGAGTTACAGTATATTACTACAAATCAGTGTGGCATTGGGATACTCGTTTATAACGTATCGATATGTCTTCAAAAGGACCGTTAGCATTTAAAAATGAAAGGCCAACGGCGTCTTTTAGCAAACAACAGCCAAGTTTAAGCGAATTTACTAGGTCGAGGTACATCTCTCTCTCTCTCTCTCCAGAGTTTTTGTGTCCTTGCATGTCTCACAAAGGGCGTATAAATCTGTATACATTGTCCTCTCACGTCGAACTTTCCAGCAGCAATCTACAGTGCCTTGCAAAATGATTCACGTGACGTCAAGGGCGTAGATTTGCTCTGGACATTGGTGGGGACCTATGACTCCTACTCAGCCTGCCTCAGCCTATTATTGGTAAAAATGTTAAATCTCAGGACAAATAGGTATAATAATATCAAGTCATCGTTCAGCATCACCTGTGACCCCTTCTCTCCATCGCTGTCTGATATACAGCACA
>JAOVVA010000041.1:22031265-22058372 GCA_028565275.1 Leiocassis micropogon | reverse complement strand
GTTGACTCTTTTAGTGTTCATACAAATATTTACACATTAAGTTTACTGAAAGTAAAAACAGTTGAAAGTCAGAGGACATTTCTTTTTTTGCTGAGTATATATACGTATGTATATATATATATATATATATACTTATGGAGACTACTTGTGGAGACTATTTTCAAATCTGACAAATAGTTGCCTTCTTTAGGCAGACACACTGCTAAACACTTTCTTAGAACCCAAACTGAATATCTAAATATTTTTAGATATTTAGTGAAATATGTACAGTAGGCTTATTTTTTATCAATCATCATCCTTAAAATCATATCAGTTTTAATATTGTGGTGTCCTAGTATCTTTGTGGCATATATGTTTGTGTGTCTGTACCTGGACTTCTGGCTTATTAAGAGGAAAATCCATCACTAATGAGTCACCCCGTTGATGCACCAGCAGCTCTCCACTCAGAGTCTCAAAGGCCAGCACAGAGTTGGTGTTTTCTAAGAAACTCTATAGCTTTAATATAGTTGTATTTATCATTCCTGAGCATTATTGCAAAATTATACAAAATAAAATCCTTTTACTTTTCTCGTAAAAGAGCACAGCTGCTGAAGCCAGTGTCGCATGACCGCAAAGTCTGATCTCATTTGTTGGGGTGAACCAACGTAAGCCAAACCTTGCTCCTGTAAAAGTCCATTTATTAAAACAGCAGCATCACACCTGTTTAGATGTTGTAAATGCAGTGACAGAGATCACATTGCACAACAATGCCTGTTTAAGTATAGTTGAATTTGGATTAATTATGCACAAGGTAAATACTATTACAAAAGAATGTTTGTACAGCATGTCATTATAATTTTGAATATGATCTGAAAAATGCTGGTAATGGATGTAATTTTGCTGAAGTTGCACATAGTAGATGTCTCTTTGCATCAACAACTACTCACAAACTTTAACCTAAAGAACAACTGAGGTTGGAACTTGTCCTTAATAATCACACACACTTCAGATGTGTAGACTTGATTAAAAATTAAAATGTATAGGATTACAACTGGAAAAAACAGCCACAAACCCAGCAGTATAATGCGCGACAAACATGACATCTTAAATGCATATAATTAACTGCATTGTCTTGCAGTGGTGAGTACCTGAACAAAAATCTTCTGTTGGTTTCAGACAGGTGACGAATGCAGTCTCAGACAAGTTCATTTCAGCTGCTATTTTCTGATAAAGCTCCTCTTTCAGTTCCTGGATATGTTATAAACAATGCATGGTAAAACCCACTGCCCATATTGACTGTAGATAAATTAGTTTATTCTGTTTTAATAAACACTACATGACTTACATTCTCTAAAAGACAGACTGCAGCAGGGTTTCCTTTAAAAGGCACATTAGTAAATGCATCAACAGTATATACTGGAATCTCCATTAGTGATCCTTAGAAGTCCCTAATATTCCTGTATTAGAATTTGTAGGTAGACTGGATATCAACACCAGTACAACATGGATTTTGTGCTGCAGAATATTACACAACATGGAGTTTGACCTTGGGGTGTTGCGTAATTTTAAAGAGACAGCACCCTGTAATTTCAATGGCTTTTTGTCGGAATTAACTTTTGGTTTATACTCTTTCTGCAGCCTGATTATAATTTCTGTATTTCTAAAGAAGAGTGAAAAACAAAGATGATCGCTTCATATTTCTGACTGCTGCTCATGAGCTGAAAAACTGAGTAAACCAAGAGTGCTAACTTGTGTGTGTGTGTGTGTGTGTGTGTCTGAATGTGTTTGTATGTAATTGATGCTGTACAACGTAAAATGACTTAAGTTGAATAAAGTCAGGTCTTCTAATTTTGGATTTGCTTTATGCACACACCATACAATATATCAATATATTTATATTTCTTATAGGAGGAGGATCACTTGTCGATTACAATCACACATGAACAATGGTGTGTCAGAAGGTTCTTTGGTTTATTAACGGAATAAAAAGAAATATAAACCAATCAGCCGTAACATTAACAATAATAATATATGTACCAGTAAACTGGTGAAACTGGAATAGCCAATCTAGCCAAAGCCATGTTTATTAATGCTACTGCCTATAATTAAACACATTTGCTATGTAACTATTGTGTTATTCTAACCTGTTGTGCTTTTTTTTTATCCATCTGGTTGGCGGCCTTTTTAAATTTTCCATTATATTAATAATTTCTTTTTATGAATTTTATGACTAATGAAATTAGATTGTTATGCATAAAACAATAAACATTTCAGCATAAACTACTAACGACACAAATAGTTTTGAACCATGATAAAGAGTTGCAGAAACAAGGCACCTGTAAAAGCCTGCTCATGCATTCATCAAACTGTACAATTTTGCCATGACGACATGCATGTTTGTGTTTTGTTTAGTAAAATGCACCAAATAGTGCATACATAATATTGCTACTCTATTACTTACCAACAGCTAAAGTTCCTGGTCAAGTTGACAAATTTTCTTCCATTAAGCTTTTGCTTGTTCCATCCTGACAACTACAAGTCTGTTAGCCAGTGATATGAACTGACTGATGGCAGCCAGATGACCTTATTTAAAACTAAATTATTTTTTAATTGGTAAATATTCTTCTTGATAAAAGCCACAGGTATGCCTTGATGAAAGAATTTTGGATAATAAAGTTCTGTGGAGTCATGTCCCAAGGAGCCAGAGCCACCAAAGTGGCACAACAATGGACACCTACATTATACTGGTGTAATGTTTTGCATCGTAATGTTATGGCTGATTGGTGTAAGTTCTAAGACAAATGCTCTGAGTAAACACAAAGTATGTACATGTCATGTATATCTGCTACTACATCAAAGAGCATGAGCCATTCGCATGTTATATAGGAATGCAGGAAAACTCAGAGGGGAAGCTTTTATTGGTATCCAGCAGCAAACCATAGAGAGCACTGCCATATAAGGAATGAGGAAGATCCTTCGAGAAGAAGATGCACACAAAAGTGAACACATTCGAGGAAAAATATCCCAAAACACTAACATTGTGGCTCGTGCTTTTAGTTATAGTGTCACCAGTCTTGCTGGAGTCCCTGCTTGCACTATGCACACACTGTACATTGTCCTCAACCATTACGTGACAATGAGCACGCCTAATAATCTGTGTTTCTCTTTCTATGTCTCCATCTTCTTCTGTCCTCCTCTTTCCTTTTCTCACTCTGTTGAGTTACTTTTCTACTCTCTGTGTATCCCGTCTTCATCATGATGCTTTACTTCACATCAGTTGAATGGAACTATTCATAATTGCACTATCCAGTATCATTGGATGATTGATTCCATTATGAATCTGGTTCCTCTCAAGCTTCTTTTCTCGTGTTGTCTTGGTGAGTTTTCCCTCGCCACAGTTGCGTCAAGCTTTCTCATTCGGGAGAAATTTAAAGATTTTATCTAGAATTTTTTCACACCAGTTTAGACAATACCTGTACAATATTTTCATGGATAAAATGCACGCTCCCTGTGTACGTAAAATGTGAGCAGGGTACAGCATAACTAATTGTAAAGCAAAGATGTTAAACACTGTTTGCTGATGATGCTGTGTGTGAGGCCATTTTTAATTTGATTTCATTTGCTAAAGGAGCATTAACAGTCACGTGGTCAACATACGAGCTTTGAACCCACGTCTGTGTTTGTAGTCCTTCATGCATTTCCACAACAGCTCATCTGCCTGAACAAACTCATAACGTACAGGGAGCTGGCATTCTTCTTACTTTTCTTATCTTACTTACTATTAGTATGCTCCAACAGGTGGTGGCTGTCTACTGATAGACCAAGTTCTTTTCTGCGGTAAAAGTAATCTGTACCAACATGGACCACTCAAGTCAGAAGAATAAATCAGCCACCAAGAAAAAAATAGCTGTAGTAGGAGGTGGCTTGGTAAGATATCTTTGTCATGTTTCATTGAATAGTAAAATACTTTTTATTTTACAAGGATACATTGGAGTTCTGATTGACCTATTTACTAGAAGATTTCAGTTTTCAGAATTGTTTGCATTTATAAGGAATACATATGCATATGTAAAATATGTTGGGTGATTTAACCTATATAAACTGGATAATAGAAAGTAGTCGCTGTTGGGTAATAATAATAATAATAATAATAATCTCTATGTTTACATTGCTGCATAATTAGTCCTTGTTCAGATTTTTTTCAGATTTAAAATATTTATTAATAAAAACATACAAGAATTAAAAAAAAAATACAATTAATATTGTTAGTAGAAACTACATAGATGTACTAATACAGAATGTGATGGTACATAACATAAAAAGTGGGAAACCGTGGACTTCTGTATGTAAAATGTAAAAAAAAAAATTATATTATAATAATTAATTACTATAATGAACATTATCATAGATGTAAAGGAACTTAATAATGATGTCTTTTGAGACATATGACCAATATGCCTACTTTCTGATTTAGGTTGGTGGCTTAAATGCATGCTTCTTGGCAAAAAGAGGATTTGAGGTTGCAGTTTATGAATCTCGAGAAGGTATTTTTGCAGATGCAATTATTATGAGCAAATAATTTTAAGTTTATACACACTTGAGTTAGAATGCATTTAACAACTGAGATTTACTGATTAAGTACAATGTTATAAAAATAAAATAATGAAAAGAAATTTCAACAATGATGATTGGTTATTATAATAATAATAATAATAATAATTATTATTATTATTATTATAATTATATAGATTAGTATAGTAAAAGTGTGTTGAGTAGTAATGTTTGACTAATTTTAATTCATCAACAGATATTCGCTCTGCCAAGACCGTTAAGGGTAGAAGTATAAATCTAGCCCTCTCCTATAGAGGACGCCAAGCTTTAAAACATGTTGGAATGGAAGACAAGGTATTTCCATACTGACTGTGTTAAATATAATACATAGGTCTTTATTTATTTATTTATTTATTTTATTAAACTGCATACAAATTTTTATTCTATTTAAAGCTGATAAACAATAAGTTGAGCATCTATTTCACACCCAGTAGAAGAAATACTTTTATAATATGTGATTTTTATTATGTTTTTTTCTTCACCATTTGTTGTGTTTATGTATAATTTCTTTGAATGTAACCTAAATGTAATTAATATGTGGTAGAATAAAATTGTTTAAATCCATACTTGTTAGATTAAGATTTGAAAGTTAAATCAAGTATAAATTTCATTCCTTTTATTCCCGTCTGTCTGCAGATTGTTTCCAAAGGTATTCCAATGCGTGCTCGTATGATCCACAACATGAATGGAAAACGTTCTCCTATACCATATGGAAAGAAAGGTCAGGTAGGCCAGCGTCAATATTACTTTGTCACAGTGCAGATTTATCAATCTCCGCGTTTATTTTCATTAGGGCATGGTTGATTTCTTGGGGGGGAAAAAGACTCAACTAGGGGTGCCTTTAAAAAAAATAAACAAAAGAAACTTCTATTAACAACATTAGTCTTCTCTTATTGATTGGAAAACGTGTCTCTATTTAGCTTGAAAGTCATTAACCTACAGGTGCACGTTTTTTTTTTTTTTTTCAGTCTGGACTGTGAATGTTTAAACCATTAAACCAGTAAATTTCACATTTTGCAGGCCAGAGTCCAGCAAAGTTTAGTGATTTTACTGATTTAACAAAAACATATAGTAAACCCTGATGAATAACTGCTGAGTTGAATCAGGTATTTTTAAGCAGACACTGTGTTTGTAATCACCCCTGATTCAAACAGTAGGTTCTGTATTAACAAAGAAGTATTTCAGACAGTTTTGGTTAATTTATGTATTACAGGTTTGTTTTACTTCTTTAATAACATTATAAGTGGCACCATGGACACCATGGACATGAAAGTAAAATATTTACTGTTTTGGCATAAAGCAATTTCATTTCACCAAAATGTGTTACTGTACCATCCAGATTCCATATGCAATGCCATTATATTTATTATGTATGGATATTAAATGTCAAATTGTTTCTTTTCAGTACATCCTTTCTGTCAGCAGAGCCAACCTCAATAAGGAGCTGCTAATAGGTAGTCACACTTATCTGGCACATCTGTTTTACTGGTGTTATACATTTGAAAAATAACAAAAAATTTAATAAATGTTAAAAGCAAGCAACACCACCTTTCTTACCAAAATAAAACACAATATAATTTCTAAAAACGGGGTAGAAAAGTTTGTATAACTTGTATACAGTGATGCAAGGTTATGTTCCTGAAACTTTTGTGGACCTTATTGTCTCTGAATATTGTCTCACTCCAGCGGCTGAAGCATATCCAAACACACAACTGAACTTTAACCACAAACTGCTCGACTGGAGTCCAGAAACTGGGACCATGACCTTTCTTGGGTAAACAGTTTATTTACCTTTTTTCCCCTCATTTTCTTATTTACACATATAATGGTGGCTAAAAGTATTAGGCATAAGTAAAATTAATTTCAATGATTTTTATATGATAGATATGATAGATGATTGTCATTATGTTAATTAAAAAAAATTATAAATAAATAATATGTCCAGTGTATGTATGTATGTATATATATATATATATATATATATATATAATAATTATTAATATTAAATAATGCCAATTAAGATGATAAGAATAATTAGTTATTTTATGCAATGAAATTGCTCTCCAATAATAAATATTTCATATGAAGTCCTTAGTTCTTCTAAACCTGCTGGATCAGGTTAGGCATAGTCTCAAAAAGATGACACCCCGGTTTCAGAAAGTAGAAGTCCTGCCACATATTCGTTCCATCCATAAACTTAAACCAGCTTTCCATTCTAATTAGCACAACTTTTTGGTGGAAACTAATTAGTAACATCACCTGTTCTGTGCACAGGAAAAGTTATATATAGTGTATATAGGCGTTATAGTATATACTGTAGGAAATATAGTGTCTGAAAACTTTGGTCCACTAAAAAAAAAAAAGATCTGCTTTGTTTTAAAAGGTGCCCACTCGTGCAGACATTTTATCACATGTTGTAATCTTCACCTGCATTTACTCTGTGTAATAAGTATAACTTAAGTGGAGCTGATGAAGCTGTCATGCTGTCTGCTTGTTGTAGGCCTGACGGTACTGAAAAGGAGGTCCAGACAGATCTCATAGTGGGCTGCGACGGTGCCTTCTCGGCCACGAGGAAACAGTTTTTACGGCGCAGTCGCTTTGATTACAGCCAGACCTACATCCCTCATGGATACCTTGAGCTCACTATGCCTCCAAAAAATGGTGATGTAAGTAACGCCAACCCTCTCAGATCCATAAAATTTATAGACATGGGAAATTAAAAATAATTCCTATGTAGCTAGGTTTTTATTTATGACTAGCGTTAGTAGTAAAGAGTTTGGGTAAAGAATTTGTAGAAATAGTTAAAAGGTTTAAAGCTAAAAATCAGCTTAAATGTTATCAGTGACATTATTATTTCAGGTTAAAGCCCACGTGCCTGTCTTTCTGTACGGCAGAACTCTCTGTTTAACTTATTAACACAAAGAAATAAAATTTTGTGAGCTTTGGAGTAGAATGAATTTCGTTCATTTTAAAGTAGATTATTAAATCTGGCACATAACTATGCATAACATCACCTTTACTCAGCATTTTTATTTCACTTTTTTAGTACTGCAAAAGTTACATAAAATTCTGTCCAGCGGTTGATTTAAGACGCGCCCACAGTTTGACACACGCACAGTATACTGTTAAAACTTGCGGTTTATAATCTGTCACAAAACTGCTCATTTGATTACATTTATGGTGCAGGTTTAACTTCAGACAAATTAAGGACTGGCAAAGTTTCATTCAATTCTGTGCAAACAGTTTTGCGTGATGCTGTGACTAAATCTTTCTGGACAGACAAACAAGACATACAGACAGAAATTTTACAGACTGGTTTTGGGCCCTCCAAGATATGAAATGATGTAGAGATAGAAAAAGCGAATTAGGACCAATTTAAAAAGAAAAACCCTTTCTTTTATTCATATAGATGGCTTAAATAACACTTGTGTGGTCCTTTACAACTTCAACTGACATCATAAAAAACATCAGATTTTAATATGGGGTTGTTCATTCCTAAAAGGTAAGCTAAACCATGTGGGGTAAAATATGAATATCCTATAAGTCAGCAACAGTGAGAACCACCTTTAGGAACAATAACATGAAATTAAAAATATATATTTAGTCATTAATCAGTCTCATAATTTTTGGCAAATCTTCTTTATGACATTGCCTCAGTTCACTGATGTTTGAGGGCACGTAAACTTACAGCACTATTAAGGCCCTGCTGCAGCATCTCATTGGGTTTTTGGGTTCATGGGGTTTTTGACCTGTCCATTCCAAAACCCTAATTTGTTCTTCTTTATACTTATTTCAAAGTTCATTCCATTCACATGTCTTTTTTATGGTGTGTTGGTGATCGTTGTGCTGATCCATTACAAGCTGGACAGACAGCTTCACATTTTATTTATTAATGAAATTTTCGGCTATACATAGAGTGGATAAATCTAATCTATTGTATAAATCTAAACCACCACCTCAGCACCATCATGCCTGACAGTTGGTATCAGTTGCTTGTGGTGATATGCTGTATTTTTTTCCAAACATGGTGCTGTATATAATGACCAAACATCTCCACTTTTGTCACATCAATGTAAAGGACATAATTTCAGAACTTTTGCGGCTTCCAGGTAAACTACAAATCATTAAATCTTAATACATGGACATCCATCTTTATGATAAGTATATCTATAACTTCTGACTCCAACTGTAGTTATGTAATCATCACTTTTATACACAGTTTATCCTACTTATTTTCACTTCTATTTTCAGTTTGCAATGGAACCCAATTTTCTTCATATCTGGCCCAGGAACACATTTATGATGATTGCTCTCCCAAACATGGTAAGGGTTAATCATATTAATCACATTTGGAAAATTCTACACTCTTTCATATAATGTGACTTCACGTTTCATTTTAGTTGAATAAAGGTTTCTGAAAGAAGGTAGATGTTTAAGTAGCATTGACAGAGATTTGTGAAGGAACTATCATTGTTATAGAGGTTTTTACCACAATCCTGATAATCAGATGATGTCCTGAATAGGTTTGAGCAATATACGACTATTCCTTAAATAGAACATTTATTACATAAGGAAATGTACGCCAGTCATAAACCAACAATCTAGCTCTTCCTTTTAAAATTCTTTAATATTACTATGAAGGTTTCTTGGTTTCTCAAGTGATCAACATCATTATATAATGACGGGTATTTATGATGATTCTGTCGATAGTGTTACAAACCTGCAAGATTAATTCATTCATTCACTATGGTAATAGTTTATCATTTTTGGTTATGATGTTTTCTTTACAGTTACATGTATGTCACTTGGCAGAATCCCCTATTCAGAGCAACTTATATTTATCTCATTATACATAATACAGTTGAGGACCTTGCTTAAGGGCCCAGCAAGGGTAGCTTGGTGGCGCTGGGGTTTGAATCTATGACTTTCCAATCAGTTGTCCAACATCTTAAGCACTGAGCTATCCCAGCCCCAAAAGGGCCCACATTTAAATTTTATTAACAAATATTGAATTTTAATAAAACCAATATAATGCATTGTTCTAGCTTCTTGATTCTACATTATCTACTTACTTTTTTGGAAGATCATGTTTCTTCTATTTTATATATATTTTTTGTAAACATGCACTTAAGAGTCTGGGTTCGACTCAAGCCTTGGGGTCTGTGCTCTCCTCCGTGTACTCTGGTCTGGTACTCCCACAATCCAAAGACATGCTTGGCATTTCCAATTGGCGTGCCCGTAGTGTATGAATTCATGTGTGAATGTTGACCAGAGGTCCTACCACAGTCATAAAAAATGGAAATTAACACAATGGTCACCATTTACATCCACGGTCCCTAGTTGGACTACAAAGGTTTCAAGATGGATGAATGGATGGATGAACTTTTTTGGAGTTCCTTTTGATTTTAAGAAAAGATGTTATTAAGATCACATTAATATGTATGCGCAACAAACTAGACATCCCTGTGTATGAACTGGTACTATAGAAATAATAATGCATTATGGCCAGCACATTGACATTTATCTTTTCGTTGGATACACCTGGAACTACCTGTTATGTTACACAAAAATAATGCATATCTACTGAACAGTTTGGAGCATTCATCTGCAATGTGCAAGAAATTTAGAACAGGACATCCTGTGTGTGCTATATTTATATCTAAGATCTCAGAGTGTTAATTTGTGTTTTAAAGGACAAGACCTTTACCTGCACACTCTTCATGCCATTTGAGAAATATGACACGATTACCACGGGCGATGAGCTGATGAACTTCTTTCAGAAATATTTCCCAGATTCCATTGCACTCTTTGGAGCGTAAGAAATGTTCACTGTCTCTCTTCTTTATTCTGCGGTCTGAATTGTGATTCTGTACTGTATATCAGGCTGTAATTCTAAGCATGCTGTCTGAGAAGTGTGAAATTGCTGGTGAGCAAATGTACAGCCTACAGTTATGAGGTTTTAATTGGCAAAGAACAGGTTGCTTCAGGTGGCTTTGAAGATATGGAAGGTGTTGAGATGTTGTTGTTTTTTTCAATTTCCTCCTGAAATGCTGGATTTAAATTCTGCCCATTAAAGCCAGGTAGTCTTAAACCCATCACAAGTAGCTACTCTCTGTTTGAAAAAAGAAATCATTAAAGGCAAGATGCTGTATTTCACATTGAAATCATCATTTACAATTTGTATCAGAATATGGCATTAGAGGTTTGTTAAAATCAATTTTCGTGCTTTTTTTTTAATAATTACAGCTGATTTTTTTTTGTCCAATTTTTTTATTGTATGTTCTTCAATCCAATATTGACTCATAGCTCATAGGAGCGGAGCACAGTGGGCTTCACTCATGAATATTTTGGTAGAGCTGTGTGTAAAAGGTCTTTGTTGTCCAAACTAAATTAAACATTACTGCCAGATTTATAAAAGTTTCAGTAACTTTGGTTTTCTTGGCACTCATATGTGTATATTGATAAATGCCAGTCATCAATAAGTGACGTATTTTACACCACATATGATTTGCATGATTTCAATGATTCTAAGACAATTTTATAAAACAATGAAATACTGATGAGGATACTTTTAGGTCATTAGTATGAAATGACCATGTTTATTTTGTTTATATAATTTGTGTGTGCAATTACTATAAAAACTATAAAAACTATAAAAAATGTTATGAAAAATCCATATATAATTAAACCAGTTTTGCAAGAGCCATAATTATATTGAGTATAACCACACTCTTGCTTTTTTTTTAATACAATGTATGAAACATCTCTGTGCAATTATATTAATTATAAGCAGTCTTGCAGTGATGAGGCAGTGATAGCTCATGCTGTTGAGGTTTTTCGTTGCTGGTCAGGTGTTCGAGACCCACCACCGTTGAGTCCTTGATCAAGACCCTGAATACTACACCCCATACAACCCAGCCACTGCCTACAATGTCATCCCAAGCCCATTTAGAAAATGAGAGGGTTGTAGCAGGAAGGGAATCCAGCATAAAACAAGTGCTAGATCTTGCAGATCAAATTATCAAATTTGGTGACCCATAGGATAAAAAGGGACAAAGCCCAAGAAAATAAAATGTTCATATTTGTAGCATGTCTTATGGAAATGTATACATGGAGATTTTTTTGGTTACATGGACAGGAGATCACATTTCTTATGTAAATGTTCCTGCAAATGACTTTCAAGGCCTAAATGAGGCCTAATTTTATTAAAAGAAGAAAACTCACAAATTAACTCCTAATATGTTTTGAATTTGTCAAGTATGGCACAATATTAATTTATGCTGATGTTTCTCTTTAGAAGTGACATTTCAAACTTGTCCAAATTATAGAAGCAATGCAAATTTGATTAGAACGAAGAAGTTCTCACCTCTAACTGCTGTTTATTGTATGTTTCAGTGATGCTCTAAAGAGGGACTATTTCCGACTGCCTCCTCAGGCCTTGGTGTCAGTGAAGTGCTCTCCTTACCATTTGGATGATAAATGTGTCTTAATGGGGGATGCTGCTCATGCTGTGGTGCCATTTTATGGCCAGGGCATGAACGCAGTGAGTATAAATTAGAATAGTGAGACATATGAGGCCATAATTATGGATTTATGATACTTCATCATTTACTAAACATAAAACATGCAATTGCTTATTGTACAGTGTAAAAGGTGTTTAAATTATGAACCATAGTCTGCATAGTCTGAAAAAGCATTTTATTCTACATATACATTTTTTGTGCTTTTATTTTTCACATAGTTTTTTCAGAATTTTATCAAAATTTTATAATAGTGCCAAAAGAGGAACATAAAAAATACAGTGGAACCTTTTCTGTCAACAGGCCATATATAACACAAAATTTACATGACATAAAATCTCATTTAAAATAGCTACTTTAAGTAACATGGATGTGGTTATCATTCTGCAACAGAGACACCAGTAAGCTCTTACTGCCCGAGTTATTCTTTATTACCCCCCTTTGTGTCTTAGGGCTTTGAGGACTGTCTTGTTTTTGATGAACTTCTGGATCAGTTTAATGAAGACATTTGTAAGTCTGTTTTGCTGTGTGGTTTAATGCTTGCTAATGATTACAAATAACATTAAATAACCTTTAGTTAGCATTATTAGTACAATTAATAAGGATTAATAATAATTAATGATTAAAGTCAATTTGCATTTTAACCATAGGTGTAAATGACATCACCTGTTGATAGGAATAAACTGCAATGTTGTTTAAATATACTTTTTATTTATTTATTTTTTAAAGCTGCTGTTCTCCCGGAGTACTCACGGGTCCGTGTACCTGATGACCAAGCCATAGCTGATTTGGCAATGTACAACTATATAGAGGTGATTTCTTTCATCCAAACATTGTGTGAAATTATAGTGATGTTTGGAGTAAAACCCATAAACACAGGTTACAGCAGTACAGATCGTGATCTTCTTCTTATTATTATTTATAATAATAATAATAATAATTAATTTGTTCTGGTTTTGGGTGTACATGTTCTTCTACTAAAATGGACAGGGATTGGAATAACAATTTGTTTTCTTATGTCTTAGATGCGAGCACATGTGAACTCCAAGTACTTTCTGTTCCGTAAATATCTGGACAACGCACTCCATTTCATCATGCCGAGGACAATAATCCCATTGTACACAATGGTATCCCATTTTCTGCTTATTTTTCTCTTTTTTTGGAAATGATAGGTTGGTTTTAATGAAGAATCTTAGAGTTGATTTACTTTCAGGTGACCTTCACCCGAACACGCTATCATGAAGCAGTGATCCGTTGGCAATGGCAGAACAAGGTGAACTCCAAACCATTCCCAAGTGTGTGTGTGTGTGTGTGTGTGTGTTGTTTGCTTGTTTGTTTCTTTATTTGGGTTAAGGAGAGAGGGCAGGGGACATAGAGAGGCAGGTAATGTTGACAGCTTTTGTTGCTACAGCAATGCTGCAAATTCTCATTATCATTGTGGGATTCTCAAACACCATTTCTGAGAAATATGTAGACGGTGAACTGAACCTGTCAGCGCCTGTGTCTACGCAATTAGAAAGTCTGAAAGGAGAACATTTTTATAACCTGTCTGGAAGATGCCGTTTGACTTAGATGAACAAACTCCTCAGTCCTCTTCACTAAACCCAAGTACGATTTACGAAAGTCCATTTAAAAAAAGAAGAAAAAGAAAACATTTGCTTAAATCAACGAGCCAATAGAACAAAGCCTTTATCTCATATTATTTAATTGTAATCTCATAATGAAAAAAAAAAAGATACATCATACAAAGAAAGAATAATCTGATACTTTATGGCATAAAGATCGTTCTTGTTCTATGCAGGTAATCACTCAGGGCCTGGTGCTTTTGGGGACAGGGTCTGCATTGGGAGTGACTTATCTGCTAATCAGATACATTCCCAAAAAGCCCAGCGTTACTGTGGAGCAGCTGTGGAGCCGATTTGTTAACCTCAACTGGTTTCAAAAAGTAAGCTTCCATAAATGGATGTAGAAGATATTTCAGGATGCCCTAGTCATTCTCGACACATTTTTGGTCATCCCAGTTACAGTGAATGCTTTCAAATGCTGTGACAACCTTAACCTCATTAAAGTTGAATTGGAGCAATTCACTGGTGCTATTAGATTAAAAAATGAAAGTAGTTAATAAGCCTGTGATTAAAGTCAAGAAGTCCAGATAGGGTTTAATTTTACTAGAGAGAAGTTATTCTAATTACAATAGGTAATTATAAATCATTATAAAACATAATTAGAGAAATAATGGCATAATGTTCAAACCTCACATGTCTCCAGAACGTAAAGAAGATTAAAGTTCTTATTCTAAAGTAAAATTCATATTACAGACCTGCTTGATGTCATTGTAAAATGACTTGCAATTACTCATGCATTGCTCAGGTTCTAGAGCAACGCTTGAGTAATATGCCTGATCAGTTACACTATATTGCCAATATCATTCACTCGCCTGTCTTTACATGCATTTGAACTTGGGAAACATCTAATTCTTAATCCATAGGGTTTAATAAGATATTGGCCCACCATTTGCAGCTATAACAGCTCCAACTCCTCTGGGAATGCTTTCTACAAGGTCTAGGAATGTGTTTATGGGAATTGGTGACATTGATATTTGATAAGAAGGCCTGGCTCGCAGTCTGCTCTCTAAGAACAAAGGTGTTCGATCGGGTTGAGGTCAGGACTCTTCCACACCAAACTCGCTCATCCATGTCGTTATGGATCTCATTTTGTGCACTGGTGCGCAGTCATGTTCGAACTGGTGTGGGGTTGTTTTTTAGTCATTGGCCTCGCCCCCTCAGTTCCAATGAAAGGAACTCTTACTGCTTCAGCATACCAAGACATTTTGGACAATTTCATACTCCTGTTTCAACATTACTGCGCACCAGTACACAACATCATATTAAATCCTATGGATTAATAATTGGATGTTACTCAAGTTCAAATGCATTTGAAGGCAGATGAGCGAATATTTTTGGCAATATATATGTAGTATATATACTGGAATTTAATTAAGGAATTACTTTTTGCATAAAGGATGTTTGCCAATTAAAATATATTTTAAAGGTTACATTATCCATTTCAATCTAAACAACAGATTCTGTAATTTTCACCAATTTATTATAGTAGTTCTGTTGTTTTTCACTGTCTGGAATACATTTCACAGAATTTAGTAGATGCCCAAAGTGACTTTCAGGAGTGAGACTGTCATATGTCAAATGAACAATACATTTCCTAATGCCCAAATAGTTTATATGTATGTTTTCTGCATACTGTATGACCTGTATTGTATTCCCCTCATGAACTAAAAATAAAACGCCATTTTCCACCTTACATCTCTGCCTGATCATTTTTACTTTTGCATGGTCATTCTGTACGCAGCAATTTAGCCAGATCTCAGACATAAAATTTCCTCCTTTTTCTTCTACGGCTATCTCATTGTAGGTAAATGGAAGGTCATTTCATGATCTCTGCGCATGACCTGAGATCAGTGAACTAAGAATCCAGCAAATGAAAGTGGAAAGTAGTTTTATTGGTCTGTGCAGCCTAGTAAAAATGTTTTTTTCCCATTGGAAAGTCATTTCCACCTTTTCCACCACCAATACCATATATTCTGCTAATCTAATGTGCTGGTGAAGAAATCACTGACCTTTTATGGTACTTTTTACTAAGTCACATTAATAAGTTTTCTTGCAAAATGTAACAGTATCCTATGATTAAATTAGGAATTAAATGAATTCATATATGATTAAAAAAAACAACAGAGCTGTGAATTACATACTGACTGAAAACCAATAAAGTATGGGAAGTGTTAAGTACTGTGGTTCTTTTAGGCCATAATGAAGGTGCATATACAGTAAATACTCCGTCAATAAAATACTCGACAGTTATACAAGCAGTGAAGCAGTATTTATGTTGAATGTGAATACATTTTACCATAACACTCAGTTGACAGTGGAACTTACACATGTATCTGTATCTAGCGGCACAGGGCTTCACTATGTATATGAAGCAAAACAAGAAAGTATGACAGCAATTTCTGCATCACTGTGGTGTTGTGAAACTACATAAACTCCTCCCTAAAACTACAGCAAATCTGAGGTGGAATTTTAATTTGCTTTACTTAAATCATTTGGGTTTGTGAGTATAAGATGCATATACAGTATATAGTAGAATTTCAGCTTTTGTTTCCTGATATTTACAGAAAATATGTGAGTTGCCGAGGTGTGATGTTACATTAATTATTTAATAGTTAATAGCTCTGTATATCTACTCTTGGTTTGAGCCCATGCTTTGCCCTGGGATTAGTGGACTTTTTGTTTCAAAGGTCTTCCAACATGAATACCAGAGAGCTGTCAACCATTCTGAAGCTGAGAAAAGAGGGAACATTGCACAAGCATACCCAATATAACAATTTGGAATGTCTTGAAAAAGATAGAAACCAACAGTAGCTGATAAATTGAGCATGGTATAGGATTTGAAGAGAACCCAAAAACAACAGTGTCTACAACCTCCACATGGCAGAGGTGATGGTATCACAAGCCACTGTTGAAAGATTTCACGGGCAGAAATCTGAAAGCCATACCACCAGATGCAATCCACCTACCAGCAGTAAGAATCAAAAGGCCAACCCTCACTTTTATCAGAGTGATCTAAAGACCACAGTGTTGGAGAAAGAATCTTTTTGTGTTACAAAACATATAAGCTCATTTATCAACCACTTTGCAGTTAATGCCATGGCTAGGGCTTGCATGGCTGGCTCTGGAATCCACTCACTAATCTTTATTCATATTATGAAGTCATAATGGTAACAGCAATATGCAACCAGTAACAATATGCGATATGAATGTGGATAGAAAAATTGAGTGCCACTTTACAGAGTGATTCAGCCAATCAAGACCCGAAAAAATAAGAACTATAATCGACATCATACACAAATATTTTTGCAACTTTTCTTTAATAAAATAATTATTGATAATTGATAATAATAATTGAATAACGTTTATATTTAAACAAAAACTGCACAATATTACGTGACTTTCAATCACTCAAACAAATATTAAACTGCAAATGAAATCGAGGTTACTGGACAGAGATTTTTCTTGTAAAATCTGACTGAAAACAAGGTGATAGCAACCAACCAGGCAGGTCACGTGTTTCCTCTGAAATGTGATGGCAGCCTGCTGAACGTACCATCAGGTGGCTGATTGAAACACTTAGAGTGCTATCCACAGGCATTAATAAAACTTGCACTCTGATAGATGTGAAAATGCAAGTTTGTCATCCCTCATCCTGAGAGCATGGCCTGTCTGCTCTCTAGACTCACCCCGGATGACTACTCGCAATCTCTGCATGAAAGGGCAGACATTTTTTTTATCTTGCTTCACTCAGCCCATGCATGTAAATTTCACTAGCAATGAATCAGATATGTCTGGGACTGATTGTGAGGCTACCGGTCATGGCTGATCATGGTTTGATGGGTGCAACTTTAATATTCATAAATTGATCTCAAACCCACATGTTTTTAAGGTATGCCAAAAAAAACCCCAAAAAAAGCCTTTTCGTACCAATACTCTTCGTATTTGTGGTGGACTTAAAGGGGTTTTACTTGAATCACGTTGATCTCTGATGATTCACGACATTTGTAGTCCAAAGGATCTGTGTCATTGCTGCCAATGATGAAAACGATGGAAGAGGAGTTGAAGGTCACTCTTTTCTTAGGCCTGTCGTCACGGCTTTGTGACATCATGATTGGGCGTACAGGGTGGCTGGAGTAGGTCAGCGGGTGGTCCTTAATGATGCACTGCAGGTGGGCCAGACGGGAGCACAGCAACTTTAAAACACAACGCCGAAACTAGGAAACGATACAAATACACAAGCAGAAGGTGAAGAGACGTTACACATGTATCATGATATACTAGTGTAGATACTAAATATACTATATTTACTGTGTGTATCATTGTATTTTACCATGCTGCGAGTGCTAACTCAATATCTCAAGAACTGATCTAATGTGTAGTGTCTATTCTCTTACATTTACATTTACATTTAGGCATTTGGCAGACGCTCTTATCCAGAGCGACTTACAAAAAGTGCTTTAATGTTTACATCATTCTCTTCACCTTCTTGCTCATGAAGCCATATATAATTGGGTTATAAACGGTGCTGGACTTGGCAAAGAATGAGGGGATGATGGCAGCAGTGGGCGAGACGGCATTCTGCTTGCCAAAAGCTACCAGCATGGAGACCACGGCATAAGGTGTCCAGCACACAAGATAACAGGATATCATCAGCAGGAACATGGCTGCTAACTTCTTCTCATAGCGCAGGACCTTAATGATTTGCACCGTCTGCATATCCTCAATGGAACGCAACTAGAGGGAAAAAATGGAGAGAAAGGAGAAGCATTTAATTTTATGAATAACTGTTTCACTGAAAGTACAAAAGACTATGAAATGTTTAACATTTTCCTTTATGTAGCTTGATGACATTGAGGCCTGTCTTGGAAATTTGGAAAATATGCTTAAAAACATTTACATAAGCCAAAAGGAACAAAGTTTTTTACTAACGTTTCTGATTACTCATATAGTGCAAAGCAACATAGCTCACAATATTTAATAACTGAAATGGTCAAAATATAGACACAACTTACAGAAAAGGTGGATTAGCTATAAAGTAAATAAGATGGTACGAAAATATTGTGACATGAAAATAGAGGAGAAAAGATGTAGATTTTACAGTATTCCCAGGTGATCACCCACATTCTCAACAATCACGTTCCCTGGTAATCAGTGCGTTTTTAAATGGCAGTAAAGTGCTTGTAGAGTACCATCGAGCATAATTATTTAATTTTTGTATCATGCTTCCATTTTGATTCAACTAAACACTGCACTAGGAAAAACACTTTAATGATTAGAGTTGATTCCTTGAGGTGAATTGTAAAAAAATACGTAGGTCAAACAAAGTTCTTGATAGGAGACCTTTAAGTACCTCCAAGACTGATTTCCTACCCTGGCACAACTCAGTGCCCATGTCTTTGACCGACTACAAATGAAGAAGCTCATGGAGTGCAAGGGAATCCCCAGGAAGCTCACTAGTAAGGAAAAAGTGGCTTGGAGCAGCTTTGTTGGAGGTTACTGGGCACTCAAAAAGCTACACTGTAAAAACTAACTGGTGTTGGTTGAACTCCTTTAACCAGGACAACATAACGAGAACATTACAGTGCATCGTCAAAGTGATTAAAATAAACATACAGTAAATATAAAAAAGTATGAACTTCTTAATCTTTTGTATTTGCATTTTTGTTAAACTTCAGAATAAATATGTTTATTTTGATTCACATTCGTTCTACTGACTTTATGTAAAACGAAAAAAAAATTCTGGTCACAAAAACAAAGTTTGCCA
The DNA here is from genome assembly GCA_028565275.1 of Leiocassis micropogon. Taxonomy (NCBI): domain Eukaryota; kingdom Metazoa; phylum Chordata; class Actinopteri; order Siluriformes; family Bagridae; genus Leiocassis; species Leiocassis micropogon. The sequence continues at coordinate 22,038,873 of JAOVVA010000041.1, read as the reverse complement.
GGGGGGAGAACTAGGCCACCAGTAGGTGGCATTATAGCATTATATAAAAGAGTAGGTCAAAGTGTAGTAGGTGAATGTCACTTCATTTCTGTCTGCAGAGAAAAAGGATGCATTAATTAATGTACTCTAAGAATACATTTTCCTGTGCACAAATGTATTTTTAAATGTTGCTATTTGCTCCTGTATTCACTCTTGCTTGGTGATACGTTTCCCTCTTTATCTGCGTGTTTTTCCTCTTATGTGGTTCACTTTCAGCTTCAGAGACCATTTGGATCCTGACATTTTCTGTAAGCTATTAAGACATTTTCTAAGTGCACTTTAATCAGGCAGACAAACTCTTTAGCACAGTGAGAATAGCTGAGTGTCTATGCTTTGATACTCTGTGAAATGTCAGAATAACTGAAACTATGCATGGAGTGAGGAGGATTGCTTTTAAATATGACCTGCTATTGCGTGTTCATGAGTACACAAGGGCATGGGTGTAAGAATGGCTCTGACCCAGTGGAAGATCTGCACTGACATAAATACAGCTGAATGGGGGTTTAGAATCAATGAAAATTCAGTGAAATTAGATGTAAAGCTCCAACTTCAAAACATATCAAAATTAATAGATTTAGATCTGAATAAAACAGATTCTGTCTATAGCAAACACATTATTAATGTAAAAAAAAAGGGACATTCTGTGCAATAAGCAAAATACCAATTAGTCACACAGTGTAGTGTTTCTACCCAGGTTACAGTATACTTTCCATATACATTTTTATGACATATTATTTTTTTCTCCAGGAATACTGTATATGAGAAAACATGTATTTTTAGGTCTTACAGTTTCTATTCCTGCTTACAATGTAGAAAGGTCTTTGTGGACACAATGCACATACTTTGTGGAAGTATGTGGACACCTGAGCATCAAGTCCATATATGGGCCTTCTCCAAACATTTGCCAAAAAAGTGGGCACACACAATTGTCTAAGTATCTTATTACACTGTAACATTAAACAAAGCCTGTCCTATCATGGGCACAATGCGAGATCAATAGAAGCATGCTTTGCCAATGTTGAGGTGACTGTTGAGTTATGAAAAAACAATATGCCATTCATAATGTATATAAAAAAAAAAACTGATCATTTCACTCCACTGGAGCTTTTTTCTTACCTTGTGCACTGTAAACAGAATGTTCCCATAGCAGTAGGCCATGACCCCCACAGGAACGAAGAAGCAGGCAAGGAGAAAGAAAATGATGAAGGAGGCATCATTGGGGTCTGTAGAGGCCCAGTCCAAAGAGCAGCCCAGTTGGTGGATCTCTAGTGTGTACCTGTTCCAGCCCAGGAGAGGAGCACCAGTCCATGCAAGTGAGTAGAGCCAGATATGCGTGATTGCTCTCCAGGCCCAGGGGAAGTCAATGACCTTGGCATGCACCACTCGAATGTAGCGTTCATATGCCAGGGCGCATAAAGTCATGATGGACACGATACCTGAAAGTAACAAAGAAAGGCCAGAAGGGGTTCAGCAAAAAAACCTGATGCCTGATCAGATGCGGAAAGCCTTTGTGTTGCATGCAAGACTTCAGTTGTTTGCTTGATCTCTAATTTTACTCTAAAACTCATGAATAATGTTTATGGTGCTTTTGGTTTGGTTTAACATTGAAAGTTCTATACAGGCCCCTAACTAAAAAATCAAGAGAGGTTGAATTCAATCTCTCCTCAAGCATTTTAAGAACATGTAATCGTATTCTTAGAAAATACGGCTAATCAAGACTCCACTGTCATCGCCATTGTTTGGAAAGAACTCTAAGAACTCTCAAGGAACCCTGCATTGTATGCTGCACTAGGTCCCAGTAATCCATCCATAAATCTAATGACCTATAAAACACCAAAACATTTGGTCCCCAAAATTGACTTCTTATGCTTGCAACTGTCACTGGTTCGCTTATTAAGGATCTATATTTACATCCAGATTTCTCTATTCCTGTCTTAAAATAATATCAGATGTTAAATGCTGTGTATGCTAAAACTAAAAAGAATGGGTCTGAACTTTCTACCGTTGTCATGATGTTCAGATTGCTTTTCCGGCCAATCAGTAAATGGAAAAGGTTTTTTTGTTTGTCTGTTTTTGATAGCTCATAATTCGAATTTTCCAAAGCGTTTCTAATTTGAAACTTTTCTGAGTGAATGGTTTTAGGATAACATACAGTAAAAGCTTCTACTAGATCTAGCAGTGGCATGTTTACATGTGCCACTGCTATAAGACTAAGTGCAAATCCTTGCCTTCCATTAATGTAGCTGTGACCCAAATCTAGGCCATTCACAGACAGTCTTCTGTCTGTGAATCTCCTTCCATAGCTATTAGCATGATATGCTGGATTTTGTCTCCCACACAGCTCTTCAAGAACATCAACTGATCTGCAGAGGCAGATTTACAATTTACAATTAAGACAGTGAGATATTTTCCTACATGCACCTTTTTACACTGACCTAATTACCCAGCTCTTTTAGTAAATAGAGTATTGTGTATGTATGGTTGGTTATACTGCTAATCAGGAATATATTTAGAACAAATTGTACTAATTAATGATTTCACTAGATCTTTATGTAGAGGTATTTTTCCCACTGGAATCAGACAGATTTGAAATTATTTTGCCTGTACTATATATACACTTGTTTTACAGTTGTATAAAGCATATCTGACTATTTGGCTTTGTCACCGAATGAAGGGAAAGGGAAGCAAAGTTTATATACACAACAGATTTTGTACCATTAGTAGTCATGTAACAGTAAAATAACATTTATGCTCAATCTAATAATTATAGCGATAAATTGATGTACATATGCAATAAGCCATATGTGACGGCATTGTTCCCCATCAGTGAAGGAGTGAATGGGGAAAAGTAAAAGTAAGCAAAAGCACTAAGTATTTAAGCCATTTTCATCATTTTAAATGTTTAAAAACCACAGTGTAAATCTTTACACTTCACAATCATGCTTTGTGAACTAATAAATATCCTCCTTAACTCTACTATATGGAAGCCAGTGTGGCAATGCATGAATTGCCACATGAAAGGATCATGATACATAACTGAAACAAATGATTCAGTGATTAGAGGACGACCAGACTGGTATGTGCTGACAGTAAGTCTACAGTCAAATAAGCACTCTACAACAGTCAGCAAATACCAGTGACAACTGGTCATTATAGTACACGGGAGGCTAAAATATTTATCTGTCAATAGCTCAATAAGTAAACTATTAGAGCTTTGCAATGTATTGTATCACAAGGTCATCGGCGTCATAATAAGAATGATGTTGACACATTATCCTGGTCATCCTGCTACATGATGAGTGTAGCTAAACATACACTGCCATGTCTGGGTCAAGTTATATTTGCTCAGCAGTGGTCCTGTGGTGGCGTTCGCTGACAGTACTCACTGGCATCATTTGGACTAAATGAATTTAATTTAAATCCTTAATTGTATACATATAAAACAGACCTGTACACTCTTTGAAAATATGAATTTTCAGAGAGTACTAACCTGAAATATTCCTTGTTGCAGTTGTACCTTTAGTATGTATATTTCAGTTTAAAGCTTTGAAAACAATTACAGTCCAATTATGTATCTTTACTAAATCATTCACTTACTCACATTGTCTATACCACTTTATCCTCTATACAGGGTTGTAGGGGGAATGGAGCCTCAAAAGAACGCAGTTTAGTGATGTCAGTTGGTCCCTGAGTTGTACACACAGTAATATTTTGTTTAACCACCTTTAGCTTTGATGGTGGCCAATTCATGTGTAAAAAAGATTTCGCATGCCACCAGAACCACAATTTTATCATTTGATTCTTGGGAATATTCTCACTCACTCATCGTATATACCGTTTGATCCTGTGCACAGGGCCACGGTGGTCCAGGAGCCTATCCCAGGAGACTTAGGGCCCAAGCCGGTGTACACCTTGGACAGGGTGCCAATCCATCAAAGGGCACAAACACATTACAAGCAATTTGGGAATGGCAATTAGACTAATCTGCATGTCTTTGGACTATGGGAGGAAACCGGAGTACCCAGAACTAAGAACATGCAAACCAGAGACAGGAATCGAACCCGGACCCTGGAGGTGCGAGGCGACCGTGAGAACCACAATGCCACCGTGTCGCCTCCTGTGCTGTGGTAAAGTTAAAACGTATCCACATGTCCAGATCAAAGATCCAGAAAGACATAAACAGTTTAGCACCATTTTTTCTTTATGGTTTATGGTTCTGGCATGCTCTGACCTGTGAGTAGAAAACAAAACATCACATTCTAGACGAAGACTGACCGAACAGATTGTTGCTGAAGCCGTCCCAGACACATGTAGTGGTGTCCCACACCCATCCCCGCTCCAGACACGAGACCAGGGTGAAGTTGGTCCCGAACACCGACACCAGCAGGTCGCTCACACTGATGTTCACCAGCAGCAAGTTACTGGGCGTCCGCAGCTTCTTAAACTTGTAGTAAAGTGCGACGACGAGAAGATTGTTGCAGAAACCCAACACGCCGATGGTCCCGATGGTGAAGGCGAGAAGTTTGTACGTTCCGACCGGGAACATCGAGGCGTCTGGGCGCAGCCGAGTCCCGGTGTCGTTTAGAGGAGACATCGCATGAATACTTCAGCATCTGCCATTCTGATGGACGCATAACCTAGCACTGTGTGTGTGTGTGTGTGTGTGTGTGTGTGAAACTGTCCTTCATCGCGGTCTAAGCGTCTTCTGGTTATAGTGCAGTTGCGCGCGACCTGCAGGTGCTGATGCACGCGCTGCTCATTTACACGACCTACCCTACTCACACACACGCGCGCGCGCGCGACCGCGCGACCACGATTTATTTGCATTATTATTTTGCATTGTTATTTTCACACCTGGACACTACAGTCATCAATCAATCATAAACTTAAATTAAAAACAGGATGCATTGAAGGTAATTTCAGGTAATGTAGGACACTTTTTGGTAAACCCTCTTTACTTAACCCGGGAATGGTTTTATTTATTTATTTATTTATTTTAATTTCATCCTTTTTGTGTTAACATGAATATAATGTTTTATAAGCTGGCAGCACGGTGGCACTTCAAGGTTCAGGGATCGAATCCTGCGCGCGCAGAGTTTGCATGGTCTCCCCAGTGCTTGTGGGTTTACTCCCACTTGTAGTCCAAAGATTAGGTTATTGGCATTTCCAAATTCCCTGTAGTGTGTGTGTGTGTGTGTGTGTGTGTGTGTGCCCAGTGATAGATTGGCACCCTGTCCCCTGCCTTGTGCTCTAAGACGTGCCCATGACCCTGTATACAGGATAAAGCGATATAGACCATGAGTGAGTTTTATAAGCTACACTAATACAAAGAGAACATGATGTGGGACATCTTGTTTGGTACAGTATGTGGGACAGCCAAACAGACTACTTTACCACTTTGCATTGACTGCACAACCTTATTGTATTTATTGTTTACTACTCAGTGCCAAGTTTGTTTACACCAAGAATTTTCAATCACGGTTTTCAATGCTAATCAAATTATATTGTAGATTTTTAAAATGGTCTTTTCTTTCATTGCAGATGTCACATTTAGAAGTAGAATAACAACCATTAATGATATAAATGATATTTATATATAAATATTCCTAATTATGAATACTAATCATGTTCAGACATTATTATCTATTTAAGTATTTTTGAAATAAATTGTACATTTTTAAAATTATGTTTCTTTCAGGAAGGCAATGTTGCGTACTGGCTAGGTCTCACACCTCCAGGGTTGAGGGTTCGATTTCTAGGCCTACCGTTGGGTCTGTGTGCGTGGAAGTTGCATGTTCTCCCAGTGGGTGAGTTTCCTCCGGGTAATCTGGTTTCCTCCCAAAGATAAGCACAATAGGCTAATTGCCATTTTCAAACTGCTTGTAGTGTGTGAGTGAGTGTATTCGTGCTTGTGCACTGTGACTGATTGGCACCCTGTCCAGGGTATAACCCACCTTGGGCCCCAAATCCCTTAGGATGAGTTCCAGGCCTCCTGCAACCCTGAACAGGATAGATGGTACACAGAATGAACGAGAGAGTGAGTGTTTTCTTTCAATGGAGATGTAATATTTAAAAGAGGAATATTACCTAACTAGAATAATAAATAGAAAAGTAGATAACACTTTGTTAGTATTTTGGCAATATCTAATTTTATTCACATTCATGAACTACTAATCATGTGATCGGTATAACTATTATTTAATAGTTTATTAAATAATGAACTGCAGTGTAATGCTGTCATATACTGCAGTGGAATGCTACTATTCATTCTAAATGTATGTTATTAAATTAATTTTCAAGTCTATAGTTACAGTTGTAATATTGTTGCCAGTTTTACTCACTCTATATACTGCTTTATCCTGTGTACAAGGTCATGTAAACACAGCATAAATCAATGTCCCACATCACCTGATCAATACTGTCCCATTTTATGAAACTGATTCAGGTTATATAGGATGGAGCATTAAAATGTTTCATAAAAACAATTTTCAACCAGAAGATAACACAGTTTATGATGATCCATTGCAAGTTTTCAACCTACAGTAATTAAAATTTCTAGGTAGATCTTAGCATAGAAATGCAATTTGTCATGTGTCACTGAACTTACCATGTACTTTTGCTGAACAGGCTTTGTTTCAAGATTGATCATGTCCACACTGATTACAGAGTACAGTTCACCTCTCCTAAATGAAGCGGACAAGGAGGGACCGGGGCTAAATTATGTCAGTGACACCTGACTTTCTTACAAATAACGCACATTTCATTCAAAATATTATAAACACAGACCAATAATTTGCACTTTTTTCATTTATTTAATTGTGTCATGAAAAAATGCCGCCTTGGGCGGCTGCCCCGTTCACCCATGCCTAAAAGCGCCACTGGCCTTACTTATCCATCAGTGTGCAAGGACCATTGCTGATGACACATTATAAGAAGGGTGGATTATTCTTGGTCCAGCAAGAAAACTTCCTAATAATGGCATCTCAGTGAGTGTTATGTCAGCCAATTTATTAGACACACCAATCTTGCTCATTCACGTTATCATATTAGAAATACCTATTATACTGATCAAATTTTTTTTTCCTGTATAAAAGTGTGTTAATCCTCCTACAGAAGTTCACTTTTGTTAGCCGAATACTGTGATTCACAGACTACTCTCTAGTGTTGGTGAAGTGTTTAAAAATCCCAACTTTTGGTATTGCACCAGTACGATGTCCGTCAACCACCCAAATGAGGCCCTGTGATGGATGTGATAATACACGAAGACAGTTTTATGGAAAACACTGACACATTCTGTGGCTGCAAATTAGCTGACCTTCTTTCTCATGACTTTTAATGTCACAGGATGTCACTGGAATAGCTTTTAATATTGCATATAACCTTTAGCACACCTTTGGTTTGTATTTGAAATGGATTGAGGATTTACGAAATGGGAAAAGAAATAAATTTTTTATTGCACACCAGACCTTAGTTTCTTATTTGTTAGCGACTTATAGAGGGAATACCTATGTCTGACATGAAAATCTCTCTCTCTCTGTCTCTCTCTCTCTCTCTCTCTCTCTCTCTATA
>JAOVVA010000041.1:21998917-22017266 GCA_028565275.1 Leiocassis micropogon | reverse complement strand
GTGAGCTCACAGACGCCCTTGATTGGCTGTAGAGCCGTCATTAATGTGGGAGCACAAAGTACCTCTCATCCCTCCCCGAGAGCTCGGCCAATCAGCTCTCTCTAGGCCTCCAGCTGCGAGAGCTTACAGCATCACCCGGGGATCGAACTCGCGATCTCCGGGTGACTTTATTATGTTTTAATCAGGTCATATTCTTAACAATATGCAATATTCAAATTCGTCTTTTGCCTGGGTTGAACAGAATTTTAAAGAGGAGGCATTTTTCCTCACTGATATTTATATGCTTCTTATAATTCATTCAAGAGAATCAGGATGAAGTGACAGGACAGAAGGGCAGGCAGGGACTGTGTAGCAGAGACTGAGGGGAGTTAGAAACTACAATATCTGTCCTTGACCACATTAACCTCTGGAAGGTGTTCAATCATTATTTTAATTTTTGGTGTAAATAATTATACATTTTGTACATCTTATATAGATGTTACTACTGTCAGTACGGCTATTTATTCAATACAATGACTTTAAGTATGAAACCAATGGGCATGGTGGCTTAATGGTTAGCACTGTCGCATTGCACTGCCAAGGTATGGGTTTAATTCCCACCTCAAATTTGTGTGCATGGAGTTTGCCTGTTCTTCCCATTCTTGGTGGGGTTCCTCCGAGGACGCTGGTTTCCTCCCATAGTCCAAAGACATACAGGTTAGATTGATTTGGAATTCCCAGATTGTCCGTAGTCATGCCCTAAGGATCCTGGGATAGGCTCCAGGCCCCCCACAACCCTGTATAGGATAAAGTGGTATAGAAGATGAGATGAAGATGTTATGTAAATAATTTATCAGTATGTTTTGCTTATGTAAATTAGCCATGCTGTTTTTTGACCTAAGGTTTTGCCCCGTACAATATGTCAGCCTGAGCATTTTGCCCATGATGACGTGTGTGTGTGTGCGTATGTGTGTATGTTTTTTAATAGTTTTTCAATTGTTTACTTTATTCATTGCTACTGCTTTTAATATTGCTTCATCCAGAGTGCAACTTATATAGACAACAAAAGTTTATAATTAAAATAAAAAAAACATTTGAGTCCTTAGGTTCTTAGCTGCTTACAGTATTTTTGCATGGAACCCTCTCTAAAAGAGACATAGAAACAACATTAAAGTCTTTCTTGAAGGTACAAGAACCAGTCATGACATTTTGATGAGCTTATGAGGTTTTATCACATGGAATAAAAATGGCATGAATGAGTGTAGGGAAAAAAATCTGTCTTTGTAATAAATTTGCTTTTACTTGAAAAATGTTACATTTATCAGTTTAAATTGTTACTTGACTTGCCCCTTTGGGAAAACCCTCCTGTTTAGAACCCCACAGCAGAATATTTCCCCTTTGGAGAGGGTTCCCAGTACACCCAATTTAGAAAGCAAAGAAACCTTAATTCTTGAGTGTATGCTCTGGAACAGAATTAGGTTTCTCCTTGGGGTTTAGCAATGAACTACTACTTTGGATTGCTGAATACACACCATCTGATCTGTTTTCTATCACACTGTCTCTGATGTGACATCAGCTTGGAAACTGTGATGGGAAACCAGATTGAGCTACTGGCAGTGACAGCAGCAATGTTTCTAGAAATACAGGTTATATGGGAACAACAAAAACAGCAATGAGCATTATCAGTATTCAGTTTCACTCTCATTAGCTGGATCACTATGCAGCCTTTTGTGTGTTTATTTTCATGTCATGCTTTTGGCTTTGTGTTCGTCCCTCTCTTTATATCAGCAAACCATACTGATTTAATTGCAATTTTTAATCAGTTTTGAAAAAAGAAAAAGAAATCCAGTAACTTGTCTTACTACCATTTTATTAAAAAAAACTAAAAAACTAAAAGAGAAGTCAAATAACGCTTTCATTCTTTCAGCCCAAAATAATTTACACAAGTGGGACTTGGTTTGCAGACTTGGCGCAGTGAATAGATATACTAGATCCAGCAACTTTTAGCCCCTCTCCTGCCAAAATTCCTTTATTCACATGTTAACCAACACCATTCCCTTTTCAGAAATGTATCTCTATACAATTCTCTACATAGGAAATGACATTCATTCTTTCAAACCGAGCCATGTATGCTGCACTTCCTTTTGTCCTTCCCTTTGGGCCAGTAGGGTTTGTTCAGCAGCCGCTTCAACAGCAACATGAAGGAAAATGGAAATATGCCGGCTCATATTCACCTCTTCATGGAATTAGAACATGTCTCAGTGAAACTCACCTCCAGGCTCCTGTCCCATTTGTGGGAGATGTACTGGAGATTGGTGAGAACCAACATCAACGCAGCACTGTTAAACATTATTCTGAGCCCTGCTCTGGGACAGTTGGAGAAATTCCCCCAGTTTGAGTTCTGCTTACTTTGGCAATCCTGGACCATGGGCCAAAGCATATTCATCAGAAAACTGACAGTTTCACCACGTTCCAGGAAAAGAAAAGGGGCTGTTCTCTTACTCCATACAGGGTGAACCATTCAAAGGATTTTATACACTGCATGGCCAAAGAAAAGAAATTTTGCACTTTAATATTTATTTATTTCTGCAATAGCTGTGACTATCATGTGCATTTGTTTCTACGACTTTATGCAATGTCACAACATTTATTCACAGTTAAAATCATTTTTGGCTGAGATCTTCCTCATGTTCCCATCACAATTTGAGCTTGATAAATCTTAGCATTGTTGCTCTGAAATGTGCCTGTGTCATCAGGAAAGAAGCCATAGATGTGATAACCTGGTCATGTAGTACATTTAGGTCATCAGCTGAATTAATATTATTGTCACATAACAATGCTAAGCCTACTGTACACCTGTCCATCTGAAGCAACCCCAGGTCACGACACTGCTTCCAAAGTGGCCACTATGCATGATAGATGTGTCGCTTCATGCGCTTACCTTCTTACCCTGACATGCCCATTGTTCTGCAATACGGTGAGTTTGGACTCAACAGACCACATGACCTTTTTCCATTGCTATGAAGTCCAATCTTTATGCTCTTTTTAAAACCGAAGCCTTTTGCTGATGAGCCCCACTAACAAGTGGTTTTCTTGGGCACATAAATGTTTAGTTCCAATCTTGTGATTTCTCATCACACTGTGCATGTGGAAATGTTCTTGGACTATTTTTGGTAGGTACTAACCCCTGCCTACTGGGAACACCCCATAGACCCTGCCTTATAGAGATGTTTTGACCTAGTTTTCTTGCCAACATAATTATGCCCTTGACAAAATCCATATGACTGACAGACTGTTCACTTGCTACCTAATATATTCTACCCCTTTATGTCCAGAAAGATTGTTCTGCTTAAACAGACATTTGTACAGTATGATTTGACTTTGGACCATTACTTTAGTAGAGGAATTATGAGACAGTATGAGGAAGTTGTTTTTGGATGCAAGTTTGGATCAAACTTTTGGCCAATACAGCCCTCTGCCTCATTTCATTTTGCCCATATAAATTTGCAAAAAAATAATAATTTATAGGCCTGTGCTACGCAAGATTTTCACCTTGAAATTGTATTAAATTTCACCTTTAGTTTGCACACACAAATAGTGGTTCCCATGGAACATTAAGGAAAGGTGCACTTGACAGGATCTAAAAGAAAAAGCAAATGAAGCAAATGTAAGGCCAAATGATCTGCTACATGTACTGTAAGAAGGTGTTGTATTGAATGAATGCATTCTTTCTGTCATAATTATAAAATAAACATTGTTCAATGACATACAGTTAGAGAAAATATTTATTTATATAACATTAAAATAAGCATAATAGACAGACTTCTTATCAAGTTATCACACCACTGACACCTCTTTAATATAATACAACAGAAACTGAATAAAATTATATCTCACCAGTTTCATTTATAAGGTGCGTAGACTCTGTTTTCCACTCATCACTGGGATCTGTTCTGCGTGACTAATGCAGTCACTATAAAACACAGCACGTAGTCTGGACAGAAATAAAGCCCTTAAAGAAAAACAAATCTTTCATTGGAGTTTTAGTCCTGTTCACTTGTGCTTGCTTGGATTAATCTGGAGCAGATTTATATTAAATGGTGCATAAATAAACCTTCCTCCACTGTCTAACATGTCCACACCTCCTGACCACTCAGTGTAGACTGTAATAACAGATAAGTCATGGGCATGGAAAAAGAAAGTCAGACCCAACTTCAATGCTTTGTTGTTTCTGCTTTGCCTAGCGAATGTTTCAGGCAGTAAGCATTGCCAGATTGCTGCACCTTTGAGTCTCAAAGCCATGAAGGGATAGAAGAAGAAAATATTTTCAAAGTCTATGGGTAAAGTGATGTCTTGCAAGTGTTGGGTTTTTAATAATTTTTATATTTTTTTTACTTTTAAATGAAAAAGGGGCGTTTTTAAATAACGTAGTTCAACATAATTTATGGACATAGGCGTTATATTGAAAGTTGGTAGACACACATGAAAGAGAAGCTGCATGAGCTTATATTGATCATTTCTTAGAAAGAAAAATACCTTCAACAGCCAACCTAAACCAATTCATAAGTTTAATATTTTATTGAAATGTGTATGTTTGTTAATGATCAGCACTACCTGCACAAGTTTACATACACTCATTATGACCTTTAAAATGATAGCAATATTTGGCTTGGCATGAATTATTCGAGCTGTTCTTTTGCTTGGGTAATATGATTGTGCACCTCACATTGTTTTAATAAAAGAAACAAGAATTTGGTGAGTAATTTTTTTGTTTATTCTGGCTTTTCTGAAGGCAACACAAAGGCTTTTACGGTCAAAAACCATTAAATATTATTTATTATATCTTCCTATTTGCTCACAAACCCAGGTTAGTGGAATAGCTAGCTGGAATAATGCTAGGCTACATAATGCTAGCCAAATATCATAGTATACATAGCATTTAAACTTAATTTGAGTGACAGTTTAAAAGGTCAAGATCATAATATAAACTGCATATGTTAAATAAGTGGACAATTGCTTTAACTAAGGATTCAAATAGAGGTCAGGGTTACATCGTAGCTAGCATCATTGGCATCTCATAATAATAAAAAAAAAAACAAAGCACATGTTCACCTAAATGAGTCAGTTGTTTTTTACAGCTAGCTACATAAATTAAAAAGTAGGTTATATATCCTATAGCTAATAGTTCTAATATGAACAATTTCTCAGTCAGTTTCTAGCTAAATCAGCTTGCTATTATACTTCATTCATACCTACTTTGCCTGGTAACCTTTAATTTCTTATAAAATAAGAATCTTTCTTATAAATGATTTCTCATAAATCAGCTCCTACCCTACACCAGACTTGTCTGGCTACAGTACATAACAACAGCTAGTAAGTGACTAAGAAACAATTAGCCTCTGTATTGTCAGATATCAGCTATGCAAATCTATGTCTATAATTTATGCATTTTTGGCTTAGAAATGCAGACAATCAGGGTATTTAATGTGGTACTGCATTTTGACTGCGTTTGACTTTCAAAAACAAGGCTATTTTTCATAAAATAGTACTATTCATGAAACTACAGAGGCTTGGACCAAACTGGCATTCTCTGATTTCTCTGATCAGATTCTGGCACAATGTCTGTGCCATTAGCATTTGAGGAAAAACATTACAAAATGGCTAAAACAGATTCCTCAAAATCCCTGAAATAAGAAATGTGACGAAAAGCATTGTTTGACCTTTGCTTCAAAGGTTTAGGTAATGTGTTCATTTAAAAGCTGTTAAAGATTTAACCATAGGTGTTTACAGCAAAAATGCTTTTCGTACTGTATGTTCACAAACCTACAAAGTCCAGGCTACAGGCCTGTTATTATATTATTATAATTATAATAACAACATTATATTTTACAGTATTTAACAAAAAAGAAGAAAAAATTACCCAAAATCATAGACATGTCGATTTTTATTGTTCTTAATTCCGAACAATATTCGAGCCGATACTTTTAACAACATTTAAGAGACGTACATGCACTTTGTATACAAGAGACATAAGATACTCACACTGTGTGCAGGAAGCTGTTGTATTCATCAATAGCGAATCTTTGTACAGTCAGATGTGGTGTGAAGGACATTAAGCAGCAAAAATAGTGTAAATAAAGGCTGATATTCTGTTGTATTGAGGTGATATTAGCAATGTTTTGGGGTAATTGAGTTTTGATAGTCAAAATTATACCAATGTAATCATGTAATCAAAGCCATTCTAACTTTCAAAAACAACACTGTCCTGATGTTCTGTTTCGAGTGAACAATGTAACCTACTGCAATTACATGAAACTACATGACAACTTCACCCAACATTAGGGTTCCTGCTGGGTAGTTCCTATGTTATAAAAAACGGCTGCCAGCTGCTTTTAGTCTGAATTGAAGACATAATAGTAAAAAATAAATAAATATATATTGAAAAATATCTACTATATAATACATACTCTGTTCTGTTGATTAATCTGGGATGTACTGAGTGCTGGAATTTACCTGAATCTAACTAACTTTAGGCTGCTCCCGTCAAGAGATCTTTGCAGCAGACCATCCGATCCGTACACTACTTGGCACAGACTTTTACGCTGGATGCCCTTCCTGACACAACCCTCCCATTTTTCTGATGACACTGCATGCAGTGGCTGGGTGGTAGTATAGGGTGTGGCAACCAACTACGGCGGGGCTTGAACCTGGATTCTCAGATCCACAAATCAACAACCTAGAGCCTTAGCAACCACACCCAAATTTATCTAAATTTAACTACAGTATGTTTACAGTATACACACCTAGAATGCACATAAAGAGTAAGACCCTAAAGAAATGTCAAGAGCACATACTCTGGAGCATAACTCAGAACTGAGAAATTCTGTAATTAGCCTAATGCCATATCACTGCAGGCACAAACAAGGTAACAAGGTTTCCATCATTCACAAAGTTATACCTATGGCCTTTTCATGTAAATGGCATGAAATCTCTATAGTTTACTACATAGTTTACTATGTTATACACAGTGTACAAGAAATACATTAATTATGCACCTTGTTTGGGCACCTTCTGTGTTTTTTTTGTTGAAGCCACATCTGTTCACAAAATTTATTGCAATGCGGAAAGTACACAAGTAATGGTTACCATATGACTTCAGTTCCCGAACATCAGGAGCAATCAGATGGAATGTATCAAAGAGAGCCATGGCAAAGAATATTGCCTGTATATTTTTTATTCTCATTCATAGAAGTCTTTGGACTGCACCAAAACTAAATAATTGCTTTTAAAAAATCAAAGGCATTTGAGGTCTGCTTTTTTAGTTACGTCACATTAAATGTTGGATATTACGATAATCTCAATCAACAAACAAATAAACCTTTTATGAGATTTTAGATCCAAGCACCTGGCAATATGATAATAATTATGCCGATGTTTCACGTGCGAAAACAACTAAAGTTTATTTCTATGTTCATCATGTATAAATATGTTTATCATAAGTTAAAAAGAAGGAAAAACAACAATTTCAAGCAACTTCAGCAGATATGTTAATTATTCCTGTTTTGTTGTAACATTTATTTTTCAGCATTACTTCTGTAACAGCTCTTAATTATAGTAGCGAGTAAAGATCTCAGCCTTTGTAAGGAAAACTGTTTGCTTTTGCGCGGTTAGCTTTTACAATCCTACCCTCAACTAAAGTTTGTGGCTCTTTGTCAGGATGTTTATTCATGTCCTATGCACTTCTGTTGCTTCAGTGGAATTTATGGAATGCTAAAGACCCTCTCTACTTTCTGACCAAGCAACTTGTAGACAAATGGTGCAGGCGTGCTGCTGTAGAAATGATGCACTGTTCGCCCACCTCTGATCCCACTGCAGGGCATTCTGGGTGAATGATAAGAATGTCAGAACTGAGGGAAAAGGTGGGTAGGCTCCATGTTCTCTTTGCCAGCACTGCTGTAACATTCATTTTTAATTAAAGCTTTCTTAAACTGCAAAGGAAAATAATAATGCAATCTATATGCATCATTCATAGAACAGATAACCAAATAGGACATATCAAAAAGTATTTACTTATTTATTTTATAATTGTATCTTCACACAGTAAAAACATATGTACTGTATATGCTTTGATGTTTTTGTAGCACAGATAAAAGAGTCAGTATAAATATAATATCTGTACAGGGTGGGGTGGGGTGAGGAGTTGTGACAAAGTTGGGAGATAATTCACACAGCTGTACATCACATAGAGAGATCATTACATCATGACATAACATGTACCATTGTGCATTAGTGAGCAACAGTATACAGTAAAATGTACAGCTTTTATTTACACCTGTGATGGAACTGATGTGCACACCAAACAGTTTTATTTCTAGATTAAACTCGATAGTGAAAGGTAAAAATATCTCTGTGTAGCTTGCCTAATTTTGATAAAGCATGCATCTCTTGTTGTCTGCAAGAGAAACAAAACTGGTTAAGCGCAGAACGTTGCCGTTAAACGACCATACTGAGAGAAATATCACAGAGGCGCTGCCTTTTTAGTTCATTTCCAAGGTCGAATATGCAAAAATCGTATGTGTTTAAGTTGACTGGCAAGTCTTTCTTTTCTCTTCCTGCTTCTTTCACAGGCAGAGTTCAAGACTCAGGCTTACCCATGATATTGAGTATGTCATCCAAGATAGAAGGGCCCAAGTCCAATTCAAGAGACAGCAGTGACCCACTGTTGTGGGTCACAGACTCCTGAGACAGACTCTTGCTTTTCGAGAGCTCAAAGTCCAAGTCACAAATGCGTCCTTCCTCTACACCACTATCTCGGTTTTCCCAATCTCCATTCATGCTGGCCAGCTCTTTTTCATAATGAAAGATGTCACTGTTCATGTCATTATATCCATTATTGTTGATGCTGTTGTTTTTGCATTTGCTACTTCTGTTGCTGTTGCCATTTTCATTGTGATTGGTGTACATGGGGGTATTCCATTCCAGTGATTTCTCCACATGGTTAAGAGGAAATAAGGATTTCTCAGTAACCTCCTCTGGAACAGGACTGGGTTCACGTCTAAAGATAGCTATGGACTGGAGAAGGCTGTCTATTTGCAGGATCTCCAGGTCATCTGTTACCTCTGAGCAGGCAGGTGGAGTGGGTGGGTCATCCAGTGGGTCCTGGGACAAGGGTAACGTGGTGGTAGTGATATGAGGCAGGGTCAGTGCTTGGCACCCACCAATGGTAGGAAGGGAGATCGCATTCTTCAGGATTGGTGAAGGAGTTTCAATATACGAGGCATCTGATGCACTGTTTGCTCGTATGAACTCGCCATGGCCACCATACTGTTGTCGACCGAGGCCACTCTTACCAGGAAGCAGCTCAAACTTGCCTTGAAGGAATGTCATGTCACCAAAGGTGTCACACAAACCCCCTTTCCCAATGTGAACAGTATGACGGAAGTCTCCTAGTGGAGGACTGATCATGTCTGGGGACAGGATGTCTCTTAGGCGACACTTCTTCCCTTTCTTGCTGTTGTGGGATTTTAGGTATATAGGAGTTTTGGCTGGCATGTCAGAAGAGTAAAATCCGTGAAGGAAGGTTAAAAAGAAAGAAACCTCTGGTCCTATGTTTCAGAACAGATGCTGATCCAAGTTCTCCCCAGAAAATTACAGGAGTTACATTCTCAGGCACTTGATAATTGTAGATATTCACTATCGGAGTCTTCAGGCCTAAATATTGGGCTGGTTTGTTCCTAAAAGACCAGATGGGAAACTTTTACCTAGGAAAAAACAGAGATAAAGATTTCTGTTGTCAACATTGCTTAGCTTTTTTTTTTAGTTAAAATTTTTTGGATAACATTAATAATACACTTTTTCATACAGTATTTGGATCCATTCAGTACAGTAAGTTCTCCAAGGAGAGATCTTAAAGGGTTATACTATACATGTAACCCAACAACTGATTTTCCTTACCAGAGAGGGTTCAAATGAGAAAACTTTTCAAAGTAAATATTCTGTTTCATAGTGTTTTTTATGGGTTCAGTCACAACATTCTTACTTACAGTCTCTCTTACAGCAAATGTGTTATATACGCAGAGCCAATGTTTTACTTCGCATTCCATTCAGTTTTCAAGTAATGCCCGTTGCACAGAGTGATATCTTTATATATTAGCCATCTCAGCCATTTGATATATGATATTTGTCATGAAACCACCGACAAAGATATTGCTTTAGCTCATACTAACTCATATGAAAGCCTATGGAGAGCGGAAGAACAGTGTGTGCCACTAAGGGAAGCTCACAACTGACTTCATCATACCTCTGATCTCAGATCAGTATATCAACTCGAAAAACATGAATGGTGAGGGGCCCAAGCTGTCGTTGGCTCAAAGTCAGTCCGGCTCCTGTTTAGTATGTGCTAATATGGACCAGCTGGATTCCACACTGGTCTAAGAGAGGAGATGAGGCTTTAGAAGGATCACTGTGAGAATGACTCAGGAGAGAAAGCTACCATACTGCCATGCAAACAGAGGGAAGCCTGTATCTTTACAGATATTTGTGATCTTGCCTAAAAAGGCAACAGATATTTGTGATCTTCCTATGTGCAAATCTAGTGTGTATGTAAATTACAAGATGCCAAAACAATAAGGTTTTAGAACATTTGGTGTGGATATATTTCTAGATGAAGAGGGTGTGTGAGTGTGAGACAGAGAGAGAGAGAGAGCGGCTGAGCACTTTCCCATTTATAGACATATTTACTTTTGCGAAACCTCTAAGCACTGACCCTCACCGACAGACTGCAAGCTATCACAAAAGTAGTGGCTGGGCCAAGTCCACACCAATGAGCGTGACTGAAAAAACATCCACATTCCTGCAGCAGCAGAGCGCAGGACGTTTCTTACAACCAAGACCTCAATCAGAAAAACACCTAGAGCTATGAATAGGCGACTAGATATCGCTGAAAAAAAGTGATGTTGTGCAGATCTTGCCATTTATATCACTGATACGATTTTTAGTCTGTTTACACATGAATGAAAATTATATTAAGCGTTTTGGCTGAAACAAGACACTAAAACTTAAGTGCTGTGCTCCCTTTGCCCTGAACACAAGAAGTAACGGCCAAAACAGGCAAAATGGCAGAAATTCCAATCTGTTTACAAAACAGCAGTTGTTCCAGTTCCTAAGGATACATGACTTGACTGCTAATAGTTTATGGTGCATGTACACAGCATCAAGGTTAACACTAGAGTGGTGTAAAGTACTTGTGACATTGTGTAGGGGAAATGAATGGTACTTAGACAATGACTGCAATTCCTTCCTACATGCGCTGAATGAGTGCCATTGTTCTTTTTAGCCTACTCTATTTGTGTGTGTGTGTGTGTGTGTGTGCGTGTGTGTGTGTGTTCTCCTTTCGCACAGTAAAGAGTCCACATGTCGTTAAAGACAGTTTTAGATGCTGCTACGTTTCAACACAAATAGTCCAAACCTCACTTGACTAGCATCCAGAGAGCTAAATATAGATTCCCTAAGCTTTATGGATGGATAAGGAATGTGTATGCATACGGTAATGAATGTGTGTCAGTATTCCCGCTGTCCTAGCCTAAAATTAGTGTCATTATATTATATGGCACTGTGAAAGTGTGGGTGAAGAGGTTTTATGTGTTTGTGTGAAAGACAAACATGTGGAGGGAAAAGAAAACTGCGAGTGTTAACGCTCAATCAGCTAAACTCTTCATCGCCCTGTCTGGTCACTCGCCTCTATCCTCTTTCTTAAGCTGTCTCTGTAATAATCCCTTGAACTTCCAAGTATGTTTTTGCAACTCTGAAGTTTGACCTTGGCTAGATGCGCTCTCTCTAGCGAGGAAGCAAATTGGATTTACACCAACAATCTGGCCTGTCGCGTGCCACACGCACCCCCTCCCCACCCGTGATCAGCATCCACATTCTTTTCTAATGGGAACTTTGTGTGTTTAAGCCTTTGTGTGTATGTGTGAAAAAGAGAGAGCAAAGAGAAAGCTTTTTCTGCAGTGCTGAGACTGAAAAAATGTCATCACAACTATTAGCATTATTAGATTATTCATCTCTCACGAGCTCTCACATGCTGAAAGACAAAATCTACACTTGTGTTATTTCTAATGAGTAAATTGTCAGGGCTCAAGGTTCAAACGTGAATGCCCTTAACAGCTGAGCGGGGTGCTTTTTAAAGCAGGACGGAAGTTAGCAAATACCATGATGGATGCATGTCAGTAAGTACAGTACAGTAATACTCTTTGAGGTGGGATTTGATGTCAAGACATGTCATAAAGTAGTAAATCTGAAACTTTGGCTGGGAAGCATGACTCGACGCTCAAGTTTCATATGAGGAATTTCACAAATAAGTACACATTCTGTCAGTGCTTCAAGAAATCTTGGCTCTAAAATTTTAAGGCTGAAAACATTCAACAGGATTTATATCCGATGGAGTTCACAGCACATTTTTAAAGAAACAGTAACAAAACAAATTGAGTCGAGGAACAGGCAACTCGTGTCCTTGGTCCTCTATCTGTAGCTTGTCCAGATTTTAAGATATGGAATTGGCAAATGGAGGGCGAGAACACACAAGGGTGGAACAACCTAATTACTGTATGTACTGTATACAGCACTGGAATATCTGATCTGTTCCTTATTTGCCAACCACAAAGAAACAACCACATAATCATTCATTACTGTTTCAGATTCATAGTCTCTCTACATCTGGAACCATTAAGGATTCTTCAGATTGGCTCTCTTGAGGAACCGTTTAATATTAGCTGTAGAACATACAACAGTAAAAATGTAGGCCTATTCATCAATTGATTGATTCTATAAAATTCTATACGTTGCTAAGAAGACATAGATATACTGTATGAACATCCACTGAAGAACTTTTGAACCTTTAATAAGCTTTAAAGTGATAAACCTTTGAAAAGAGTTAAGGTTATATAATAAATTATAATTTCCAGTATATCTAAATAATAAATTATCATTTCCAGCAATCTAAATAAATAATATCTAAAATAATAGTTCATTAATAAAAAAAAAACAACCTAAAATTAAAAAAGTCTACATTTTTATGCAAATTTTTTTATTTGAACTTTTATCTTTGCTTTTATTATAAAATTCAATAAAGTAAATTTTAAGCTTAATAAAAAAAAACATTTTGGTCAATAAATTGATAAATATATTCACATTTAGGCAGTTGGTAGATGCTAGAGTGACTTTCAAAATTGCTTTAAAGTTTACATCACTGGATAGATCCTTACGCTGGTTACAATATTTGATTAACATTAATATGCTACCAACCATTTCTATTGTGACTGTTTTAGTTGACATGGATTATAATAGCATCATTATGTCATTAAAATTGGATATGACTAAAAGACCTCATAAACATGACTTACGGTCAGATTTGGGGTGGAGAAACCGCTAGCAGGACATATTTCAAGACTAGCAGCTGCCACACTGCCACCCACAAAGCGAGGCTCATGTCTTCTACTGCAAAATATGATTATGCATTTCCCTTCCATCCATCCATCCATCCATCCATCCATTCACCTTTCCTTTCTGTCACGCACTCTTTTCAGAGGTGTCAGTGCTGTCTTATCTCATCCACAATGGAGCATAAGGCTTGCATGCCAGCAGGTTCATCAGTGTATCTCAGATTGTGCTGGCTAAGTGAGAGCCGAAGCCTGGATCCACTCCAGTCACTAAGAGGGTGATGTTTATTACGGAGATGGGTGCTTAGAAAGGGAGGAGGGGTCCTCATGGGGGCTAGTGAGATGGTCCTCGTGTTGACTTATGTCAGCTTGCAAATTTGTTCTTGGTAAATAAATCACGGCCGGGGAATGTGGGTGAGTTTATTATTAGAGCGAATATGAGCATGCTGTCATCTAAACAAGTGTAATGATAACATACAGCAGTTTAAGCTCACTGTATGCAGAGGTGCATTTCTAGGACAGCCTTTAATTTAGTGCTGTCTCTGAGTGTCGCTCTGACCTATTTTAGCCTTGGCCTTTTTTGGCTGAAAATGTCGTGGCTACTTGGAACTTGGCAGTTGTTGCTGCTAATGCTGTATGTCCAACTGTGGCGCTCAGATGATCTTACTGTATGCTAGACATATACAGCTGATGTCTCTGAGTAAACGAATGACAAGCATGTCATTGGTGTGACCAAACCGTCTCTGCAGCCCGACCCTTAACCCTGAAAATTCCTACGTTCAAAATAGACAGAAGACCCCGTCTTTTGCTCTCTGTAATAAAAGAGATTAAAGGCTGATAGCACATAGGCTAATGGCAACCTTCTCTCAACATTCCTCCAGTTTGGCTTGCCAGTTTGTAACATAAAGGGAGCTGTAATTATACTTCAGGCTAGGCGCTTCCTTTCGATGCCTGAGGGCTAGAAAGTTCTAAGTCTTTCGAGACGGGCAGGGTGGAGCGAGTATTCTTCTTGTTTCAGCCTCATCTGTTATTCCCTTTTTCTTTATTTTCTTCCCTACCCTGCTGTCCACCTCCCTTCTGTTCTCAGCCCCCATGTTGTCTTTGGCCCACCGCGTGCCGGAGATGAAATGAGAGGACTGAAAAACACGAAGGGGATGTCAAAACAGCTGGGAGAACTCTCCAAGTTCTCCTGGCTGCCGCTGAATAGCAGCTCTACGACTATTGCGGTTAGTGTGTCGAACGAGTGGGAATGTGTTTGCTGCAGTTGCAGAAAAGTATCAGGTTGCTTTTTTGCTATGCTTCAGATCTCGTTGTGGGCACATGCTTGGCTACTTCTGTCCATCTAGCACTTGCGTGTCATTGCTTCCACTTTACACTGAGTTCCTCAGACCAGCAAATACAGGCAAGCATGTGTGTGGCATGTACTGTATGAAATGAAAACTGAATAATCTATTGCACAAATTGTTTTTCCTCTTAACCAAAAATCCTACACCCCATTGATTTTGCTTGAGTCTAAGAATGAGAAGGATTTTTTTGTTTGTTTATTATGGCTTCTAAACACTTATAACACATCAGCTCTAGGCATTATTTCATACTACTCAGCAGTGCAGCACAATTTACAGTACTAATACCTCTTATAGCTTACTAGTTAACTCAGATGCATAATTCAACAACAATTTTAGTAATACCCTAAAGATTATGCCTACTGTATATTGCCAGTATATTTCCTGTCACTCAATCATTTCCAGTCTGATATTATTTTTTTTTACCTGTGTATCTATCTTCTTAAGATGAACCTCTCAGTTCTTCCCCCAGACGTCGTGTCTTGCCTTGTGAGATTTTACTGTTCCAAATTCTTTCTAAGTAGTGTAGTCTACAGCGCTTTCCTTGTCTCTCACCCTGTTTTTCCTCCTATTATCCCTGGATGTCCGTTTTTCACAGGCAGTAGGTCTGCCGGACAGCTGTTTAGGAATTCCTCTGCGTGACTGTGTGCGGCTTCTCTCTTCTCAGTTCTGCTGAAGGAGAAATCTCCTCCTTCTTCTTCTTCCTGCTCCCCCTCCTACAGCACCTGTCTCTGTCTCTCTCTCTCTCTCTCTCTCTCTCTCTCTCTCTCTCTGTTACTCACTATATCTCTTGCAATCCCTTTGCCTCGCCTCTATTTCTGTGGTTTTTCAGCTTGATAGAATCGTTGCTACATCCATCCATGAGAATCTGTGTGAAGAGAGAGTGTGGAGGTGGCTGTAGATAAGGTCCTGTTAAGAGATGATGGTTCTCTTGCTCGTTTCTTTCCCTCCCTCCGTCTATGGAGTAGTCTCAATCATCCCTTTGTCTTTTCCTGTAGCTCTCTCCTCTTCACCCTTTTGCATTTAGATACATACAGTAAAATCCTCAGTGTAAATCGAGCAGAAAGCATGCACTCCCTTGCTATTAGAAGTATGAATTTCTTGCTATCAATCAGTCTCTCTCTCTCCCCATCTTGTTTCCCAAAATACACATTCAGATACACATCAATGAGTTTCGGAATTTTTCCTCCCATGCTTGCATTCATACTTTCTTCTTCCCTTACACACACACACACACACACACACACACACACACACACACACACACACACACACAGAGAACACATGACATAGAGCACAACAGGGCCCATTTAAACCATGTGTAAGTGATGCAGTGCAGCCTTACTGCTCTCATTACAACAGAAAACATTTGTTTTCCTTGAGTTGCCCTTCAGACAACATGCACGACAGCACACCACAAGGCTGCTCTTGTGGGAATCGCTTTAGGTTTTTCTTCTTTTTTTTTTACGGCCTCTCCTCTACTGTGGTTTTTCTTAAAGGACAAGCATGTTTAAAGTGCACGAGTGCTGTAAATATCTCTTCCTCAGAGCTCCCAGTACAAACGCACACCAGGTTTGCTGAAGCCTCATCACTTTTCCCTTATTACAGGTTACCTTGGCAACTATCGCTGCTCGTCAGGAAGTGGGAAGAGAGGAATAAGAGAGAAAGATGAAAACGCCACTGTCTACCTATGTGCCAGAACCAGTATGTGTGTATGTGCCTCAGAGGCCCAGCGTATGTGTATAAGCAAGTGGTCGTTTAAGATCAGGTAGCTTCTGACGTGTTGTTGCAGGTTGGTTTAGAATGCTGTGCTTGCAGCGCCAGCATCTGACAATCATAAAAAAAGCATATAAATCTCCTCTTGCCTTCAACTGACTCCTCACACAGACGCTTCATAATCCGTTTATAGCTGCTGCTCCGCAACACATTTAGTCATCTAATAGGATGACTGTGTTTCTTTAGCGCCGGTTATTCCGACTGGTGGGCTAAAGCCGAGCCACCCACTAATTAAGTAAAACAGGCGTCGTTTGGTAACATCTAAACAGCTTTCTGAATAGAAGCGTTTTGGCCTTGGGGGAGGATGTGCAAAGAGTGATCTCATTGAGGCAGGCATGTGGAAAGCACATGGTTTTGAATCGCATACAATACGGCACAAGAAATATGTTTACGGTTTTCCTCTACACAAACAGAACAACTTCTCCACTTCTACTGTATACAGTACAGTATTGAGCTGTCTGATGAAAACATGCTGCACTTTCTGGTTTGCTGCTTGTACTTGAACTATTTAGTATAGTTTCAATTCAGCCTGTGAAACTCTTCATCTGGAGCAATGCTAAAAATGATACAATAAAATACTGTTTCAACTTGTGAACCGGAGCCAGGAATGTCTCTGTCATCCGCGGGCTGACACTGAGTGTTTTCATTCGTTAAAATGTCATGTTTTCTAAACGTGGCCTAAGGAAGCACTAGATTTTCCCAGTTTCGAAAAAGTTTCCTTTCCGTAGAGCGGGGAGAACAACCGGACTTTGTGCAGCCAGTCTTTCCAGGGTGAAACCTGAAATCTGGTTAACGGCTCCTACTGAAGTCAGATCACTGAATGTCAATAGGCACTAAAATCCAAAGTGCATGTCTGTGTTTTCTGGTGTTATTCAGATGTATTTTAGGTACATGCTGAAGAATTGGATTTATTTGCTATCATGTGGTAAAACTGGTCCCATGGAAAAGCAGTACGTAACAGCAGTGATGTTTTTGCCTGTGCTTTTTTGATTTGGTTGTGGAAGAAGTTTAGGAAGAAAAAAAAAAGTCCCTATTTTTGTTTAATTAGGACTTGTTTTGTCAAATAAGATTTGTTTGAAACTTTTCTGAAACATAAGGGATACATTTTGCCATTAAAGTTCTTACTCTTTTTAGATGTTTGTATTTTTTGTGTTCGTAAGGATACATGTCGGATACAGTGCATGAGCCCTTCATGACACTTGACAGAAACCATACATAAAAGCTAACTCTAGTGTCATAGTCAAGACCAACATTGTGAAATCCAAGACCAGGACTGAGATCAAGTCCCAGTCATACACAAATAAAATCACACTTTACTAAAATTTAACCGATTTTTATGCAATATTCCTTTGTGATGTGAATACATTGTGCACAAACAGGTATAAAGTTATTACTTAACAAGAAATCATTTTTCTTTTTTTTTCTTTTTACTATTTTTTTGGATTTTTTTCCCGATTTTCTCCCTAATTTAGTCGTGGCCAATACCTCCCCGTCACTAGGGGGCTCCCACATTACAATACTACCATTCAGCCGGGAGGGCCGAAGACTATCGCGCGTTTCCTCCGAACCACATGACGCCAGCCAACCGCATCTTTTCGAACTCACGCACCGTTAGGGGCGGAGTAACACACTCGGAGGAAAGCGCTAGCCGCTCCTTCCGCGTGCGCGAGCTCACAAACGCCCCTGATTGGCTGTAGAGCTGTGATTAATGTGGGAGCGCAAGTACCTCTCATCCCTTCCCCCTGAGAAAGCTCGGCCAATCAGCTCTCTCTGTGCCTCCGGCTGTGAGAGGAAAACAGCATCACCCGGGGTTCG
>JAOVVA010000041.1:21942220-21957551 GCA_028565275.1 Leiocassis micropogon | reverse complement strand
CTCGCAGTATCTGCTCTAAATCATCCCAAAGGCGTTCTATAGGGTTCAGGTCAGAACTCTGTCCAAATAAATAAATAAAAAAACAAACAAATAAATAAATGTTAGTTAGCCAATTGCTATGGCACAAAAAGGAGTAAAACACTGTCAGATGTGCTATTATTGGACAATATCCAATTTCCCATTTCCCTATCAGCATGGTCCATCATGTTGTATTGCTTACTTTTAATTAGAAAATATGAATTGAGTAATGGTGGGTGTGCACATACTGTACAATCGCACTGCAGTTGTGGCTCAGGTCAGTGACGCCCCCTTTAGGTTTCCTGAAAAGCATTTTTGAAGCTCATTTGTGGAAGCTCTGGTCATCACCATCTTGGCAGGAGCTGACTCTACCCAAGTCGTGGTTAATCCATAAATGGGCAAAAGGGTGGAGGCATACCCTACTTGTCGACCTGTGTCAACTCCTACGTTTCTTGTAGTAAGTTAAACTACAACTAGTCTAGTTAGCTGGCTAGCTGTCACTTGAATCAGTCACCCCCCAGTTATGTATAAGTTTATGGATTAATATAATTTTAACTGATTAAACGTACAGTTGTCGTGATTGGGAAATTAAGCTATTTTGTACCAGGCTGCAAATGTCTGTTTCTAATGTAAAGTTGGACATTTTAACATGAGGCTTTATGGGGTTTATGGGGATTGACTCACTTTTTGAGACACTTTTGGAGCCTGTCATTCGAGGAACTACACGTTATGGCACGTTCACCTTGGGTTTATTTTTCAGACCTGGATGATGCCCCTTTCTCAGCTCAAGCTGAGAAATATTTTTTTTATTGCTCCACAGGGTTGATTGTTTACTGCTGATCTTCCTTCCCCTTGTGTTCCTATGAGCGTGCAGACCAGTTAATTACTGCAGGGGGCTGACAAGCTGTCAGAGCCTTATATTTACCACATCATGTACTAACTTGTAATCCCTTTGACTGTGCCGAGCACACACGTCATAGCTGTCTTTTGTTGCTTACGGACATTTTATCTAGCTCATTTGAGCAATTTATCCTTAAGAGCTGTTGATTTAGGAATATTGTTTATGTAGGCCCAGACTTGTTAAATCATTCTGGGCACAATAAAAAAAAAAAAGACTTCAGTTAATAAAATACTGTGAGTTATAGTATTTGTGGTGTATATACACTCATCGTTCATTTTATTAGAAACACCTATACGTTCATGCACCTCTCTCATCAGCCCTATATGTGGCAAATAAAAATTTCAACCCTCATGCACCTGAAGTTGCAGGCTTATTTTCCTAGCATTCAACTGGCCAGTTAAAAGTTAGTGGAAAAGTGTTTTAAGTTTGTGTGAGTCTGTGCTCATGACTTCCTGTTCTTGGCCTGGCAGAAGTGAAACCTGTTGTGGTCTTCTGACGTTGTAACCCACCCATCTCAAAGTTCGATGTTCTGTCCTTGCTGAGGTGCTTTTCTCCTCCGCACAGGTATAATCAATGGTTACTAGTTACTACAACCATTGTGGCAGCTTGAACACATTTGGCCATTATCTTCTGAGCACTCTAATCAACAAGGTATTTCCAACTACAAAACTGGTGCTTACTCCATGTTTTTTTGTTTTTTCCACGCAATTCTATGCAAACTTGTTTATTGTGTGAAATCCCAGAAGATCTGAATTTTATGAAATACTCAGACCAGTATCCAGATCATGTTCAGAGTCACAGAGATTACACATTTTCTTCATTGTGATGTTTAATGCGAAGAGTAAGTGAATCTGTATCTGCAAGACTATTTGTATTCCATTGCTGCTCCATGATCGGCTGGTGGGGTAACTGCATGAACATTTCAGGTATACAGATGTTACTAATAAAGTGGACAGTGGGTGTATGTTGATTGCAGTACTAATGTGGAAAGATAATTGAAACTTCTAAGCAATGACGGTCAAAATTATTCAGAAATTAAACTCTGAATCTGATTATCCTGTCAGTATCATGCATTTTTTATAATTAAGGGTGACTGCTGTATGATGGAACTTTTGTTTTAAATAGGACTAATCCTGTCGGTTGGAACTATGTTTTGTTGACCCAGCAACTGACAGGATGATACATGAGTTCAGGAGACAACTGTTTGCCAAGTTTAGACTCATTCATCTATCCCTGTCGTCATTGTTTATGCTGATGATGTACTCTGCTTCCTTTTCACATCTGTACGTTATGCTTCCATTAAGTAATCCCTTTTTAACTTGGCCACCCACCACATATCTATATAGTTTCTGTTTGCTTTTATTGTACCTGTCATTACAAGGGGAATCTAATCTGCTGCACTTGAAAGAGTGTGTTAGACAAAAGATAACTGATAGCAACCTTCACTCTTTTTTTTTTTCTTACTTCACTCATTCTTTCAGCATGAGGACATTTATAGGAAATCATGGTTGATACTCATAGTCAAGAAGATGGAACAAAAGGAAACTCCTATTGGACAGGAAATAGCTGTGTTTGTTTTGGCAAGTTCTCAGTTTAAAAGAGGCCTTCTTGTTTTCTTTCATCAGTGTCAGAGGCTTCTTTATATAAAAAAATATTCAGATGAAACATTGCATCATTTCTGAGTTACTGATCCGTTATTGATTGAAGAGAAGGGGAACAAAGTTTGCTGGAGGTGGGGGTAAAAAAGAAGCAGGCCAGTTGTTGCTTGTTGTTCGTTGCCATCGTCGATGTCTGACTCAGGCAACGTGGCCGGCCAACAGGTGGCGTCTGCACAATATGCTCTGTGCTGGACAACTTATCAGAAGGTCCCGGGTTCAAACCCCTGCACCAACATGGTGCCACTATTGGGCCCTTATGCAAGACCCCTAACTCTCAACTGCTCAGATGTATAATCAGATTTTAAAAAAAAACTGTGGATAAGGACGTCTACCAAATGAAAATGCAGTACCAGGGTAGATGACCCCCAACCCCCAGAATGAACAAATGTGGCTTACTAGTAGTTTTTTTATTTTTTATTTTTTTTTACTTAACTTGAATGGATTCTGAAGAGCCAGCAGTGCTCTAGTGCCCAGAAACTGTTTATATTAATCCAGGCACACTGAACCATACTCCAGGGGGTTGCTGTGAATGAGATCACCTGAATTCATGCAGGTCCAGGAACCGTTGGGATGGCAACGGCTCCACAGTTGTTTTAAAGACATTTGACTTGGCAATTTCTCCATTTGAATGACTGTTTTTCTGAGGGAATGTTAGTGCCATGCATACTTAAACATGGTGTATACAGTACCTTGGTTCAAGGACATTTTATTTAGCCGTTTTTTCTTCACAGGGAGGCGTTGTTGCAGTACAGAACAGTCACTACACTTGGACACAAAATTAAAAAAATTCTTTACGCACAAACACGTTATAGTAATGTTATAGTAAACAGTACATGCACACATGAATGTTGACTATATAAGTGACATATGTGCACTGAGACCGAGCATGGGAGGCGATTGCCCATAATCCCACAGTGCAAGAGAGAGAGAAAAACCATCGGCTCAGTTGTGATCATGTGACGCAGACAAAGCGTATACATACAGTATTCGTATATCAAGACTGTGCTCCTTTATCAAGTTAAAATAAATTTTTAAATTTTGCTCGTCTTGCAAAACATTCAAAATATGCAATCCAAGGTTCCACTGTATTTAACTTAATTCAAGATGTTTCTTATTCAAATTTTAGGCAACGTAGGACTTTTGCACAGTAATGTACATCTGCATAAAAGGTCAACAGTACTAATTATGGTTAATTATGGGATTTTAAGAGAAACATTCATTTATTTAAAGTTAAATGTGGTAGTCTCAGATAAAGAGAGGAAAGGTTTTGTTTGATTTATGTTATCAGTGCACTGAGGGTTATTTGACATTTGTGCTCTGTTGAACCTTATTAGCATCAGAGTATGTGTTGTTGTTTTTTTTTTTTTTGGCTGGCTTGTGTAGCGTATCATGGGATGCGGAGCAGGAATGTGGTGATTTCTCGGAATTTGGGAGAACAAGCAACAGTATCAAGGACAAAGAAAGCTAAACAGGCTTTGCTGATGAGTCAAGTGGTGGAGGTTTGAATAAATAAATAAATTCAAAGCACAACAGAGCCTTTTCATGGTCATTTCCCAAACCCTGCTTTGAAAACTGGAACCCTTGGAGGCGGTTCAGATACGTGCTAAGTGTGTGTAAAGTATACCTCCATTCAGAATTCATATACACTCTGCTGCAGCACATTGTTAACTATTGATCAATCCAGTTCCTTATTTATGAAGAACATGTAGTAAATTATAGGAGTTTGCATCCCAGGTATCAGTAAAGCAATACCAAGAAACTAGCTATAAATGCACTCAGTAATAAAGACTGGGTAAAATCCTGGCAGTCTTTTGCAGAATATTGGAATTCAGCCTTAGAAGCAAAGAAAGCAACATAGAAGATTGCAGAAATCAATGGAATTGGGTTAAGGACTGTGGTAGAAAATTTTTAATCAACTGTGTGGTTTACTAAAAGTCTACGTAATCATGGGTCAGTTAGAGTTGCATATTTGGAAAATGCGTGCATGCAAGTTTAGAGCAAGAATTACAGGGAGTAAAGGCCTTGATCTATCTACGTCGACAGGGACTCAGCGCCAGCAGGGAGCAGCTATGTTGTTTTCTTAAACATTATGTGTTTTATGAGATGTCACTATGACCTGCTCTGTTAGAATATATCAGGCACTGTGAGATGGGGAGGGGGTTACCTCTTTTGCAGACGCTTTTTGCGGTGTGTGTAACAGATCAGCGCTGTTTGATTAAACCTCTCTTGTTGTGATACTATTTAAAGTCTCCTCGAAATGTGGTGGAAATTATATAATATAATTTCCACCACAGTTCTGTCCGAAGTGTTATTAAAACCGCAAAGGATTGTGATGAACTGTGAACTTTGTGGAAGAAACGTGATCATAAAAAATGTGTGATCGTGATTAAAGATCTGTAGACATCACAGCTTTGTTTACTAGTGAGATTAAGAGCATTTCGAGACAAACAATATGATTAGAACTCCACAGGAAATCTAGTGAGGCTAACGGAAAAGGTGCAACGGAAAAAGGTGTGGTTCGGAATAATGAGTCGAGATTTACCCTATTACAGAGTGATGGGCGCATCAGGGTAAGAAGGGAAGTGCATGAAGTGACACTTTGTCAAGTGTTCTTTAAACAAACCTAGTGACTGTTTAGATCTAAACTTTAAACGCTAATCAGTTTCTGGCCAAATCTGTCTGACCTTGTATAACATTTTGTCAAGGTTGAATTTTGATTTCCTCCAGCCTTTTTCATTTTCATCAAAATAAAGAAGGGAGGCGCATGAAGTGATGCACCCATCATGCATAGTAGCCACTGTACAAGCCTCTGGAGGCGGTGTTATGATCTGGCGTTGCTTCAGTTGTCAGGTCTAGACTAAGCAAGCTTATGTGGCAATTGAATGAAGTCAGCTGACAACCTGAATGTACTGACTGACCAGGGTATCACATCTATGGATTTCTTCTTCCTTGATGGCACAGGCATATTCCAGAACTCAAATTGTGAAAGAATGGTTCTAGGGGCATGAGAAATCATTTTCACACATGAATTGGCCACCGCATTGTGTGATGTAATCAAAGCTAAAGCCAGTCAAACAAAATCTTAAAGCATGTAACTTTTTTTGGGACAGGCAGAACCGGAGAACTATTAGTATAATCCAGTAGTCATAGCCTTGTGTATTGAGTTGGTTAGCAGTCCCCTAAATTCCTTTTGTAATGGAATTTTGAATAGGTGGCTCAGCTTGTGGGCCAAAAACATGTATTTCCTAATACTAGTCATAAACAGAAGCTGTGTCATAAAAAGCATTTAAGCTTTTTTCCTGTTCACCTTTGGGGCATAGGATTGTCCTTTTAAATCATGGCCATGCTTAACGATGAGACACCAAAGTTTCAACATGTTGTGTATATATACCTGGAGGTACTTCTGTTTGCATGTCCCGCCCAAACACATCTCATCAGAACCACAGATAACGTCCATTGCTCCTGCCAAAGTTTAATGGCTCTGTTTTATGTTTTTAATTCCCCTCCCTTCAAGTCTTTCATTGCTCCGCAAGTCTGTTATTACTGCTGTTTTTTTACCTTGCTTTCTACTGATGTGAGGTGAAGGTGTACTCAGGAACTCAAGGGGCTTTTTTGCAGACTTTTAAAGTTAACACGGGCTTTGCATGACTTTAAATGACAAACAAGTTATATGATTGTGTTTTTGTTTTTTTGCTTTAGATATTTAGCCTTTAGATATCAGTTCAGTCGTAACATGTCAGGGTATCTGCTATAAACTATTAACCAACACACTGTTCTCTTTAAACAAACCTTGTAGCTGTTTTCAACTAAACTTTAAGCACTAATCAGTTTCTGTCCAAATCTATCTAATCTTGTATAACACTTTCAAGATAAAATTTTTATTTCTCATTAAAATGGAGTTTACTTTTTTTGGAAGCTGTGGAGAGAAATTACATAAGGCAGAACAAACCAGAGATTTATTTAACAGTAAAGAAAACTCACACACTCTGGGTTGCTTCATGTTGGCTCATGCAGCATATTTTTTGCTGAACAAAATTAAGTTAGGCATCATGTTTATTTTCTTATGATTGCAAGCCTATAAAAGTTGATTATAGTGAAAGCTAGAAATGTGCCTGACTGTCGGGCATTGGCGCACAGCAATATAAACATTAATTGCAAAGTACATTGGGAGTGACACTGAGGAAAACATCAATGTTCAGATCGCTCTCTGTTGACACTTGTTCAAAAGTGCAAATCTTTGTGTTCATACTTCACCTCCCAAAAAGGAAATTAAAGGTTGCTCAAGGAATGCTAATGTTTGGCATTTGGCCTTAAAGCTGCATCTTTCTGGCATTAAGCGCATGATATGAAATGTCATTTGTCGGCCATCTGTTGATCTTCTACAGTACTTTACATTCTTTTATTAATATTATTTTTCTGTTTTTGTATTACTTGTGATTTTAGGTATATCACAGCACTGACAGACACAGAAGATGAGGATGAGAGTGAAGAAGATCGCAAAGTCGTAGAGCCGCTGGATGAGCTCACAGTTCTTTTACAGAAAGCAGATGGGCTGCATGCATGTAGCGGAGCTGAAAAGAAAGAAGGCTTGTCCACTCTGCTGGAGATGAAAAAAGAGGTAGATCTCAACAACTCTTTCTACAAATCTATTTTTACGTAAGCTCCCAAAACCAAATAATTAGCCTCAAGAGTAAATTCTTTTCTGAGACTTGGTTGCACTTTTCCCTCACCTTTATGAAAGCACCAGTCTGGTCAGGTAAGGATGTCATGTGTGTCTTAAGAGAGTTCTGACCCAAATTCAACTTTTATATTAAATTGATATTGATATTACTTTTTTATATTTTGTTAAAATTCTAAACAAACTTAGTAAATAATTTGTTTCTATCACACAAGATACTTTACCGCTTGCGAATGTGTGAATAGTTTAGAGTTCACCACCTGTGGGATTATAGAGAAACTGCGGCATATTACTACCTCGAATGCAAACTTGTATACATTTAAAAATTATTTAAATCAATTTGGAGTCAGCTTGGCGTTACATGAATTGCTGTGCAAAAGAGGCACGATTTGAAACTCAATCGACTTTTTTTCTGAAAAGCGGAAAGTGTTTCCTTGAAAGCCCAAAATAACCATAGAGTCTGGTCAAAATCTGATGATCAGGATTATGTTGAATTAAGTTCATCCAGTTGTATAACCTGTTGGATCATTCTGTTTGTGTGGTGAGTGTTTTTATTTTATTATACAAAAAAACATTAATTCCATATACAGTCATAATGGCTAAATTATGCTGCCCGCTGTTAGGAGGGATGGTATTTGTCCTGAATATTTCCCAAAAGTCTGAGGGCTCTGGGAAAAGAAATACTACTGCTTCAGAGCCATCAGTTTTACAGTGGTGTTAAAAACATAGATTTTCCTTCAAGTTTAAATTTTGTTTTGAAATTGAGTCTGACAAGCTGGACTCCAGGTTCCCAGTTTTAGCCATCCAGGATATTAATGCTGCACTGTTGTTTTTTCATTTGCTTTCATAGGACTCATTGTTGATTACTTACAGTACTACTATCTGTAGTTCAAGGACTTAAATTAAAACTACATGGCTAAAGATGAGGTGAAGCATGTGCTATACTGTAGTTGTCGATGAGAAACCAACTAAAGTTGTTTTCTAAATCAGTATGATCAGAAATCTCAGTACCTGTGGAGGTTAACCAGAGCCTATGCTGATGCTCATGACCTGGCTGGAGATCCTCAAGAGAAGAAGATGTATGCTGAAAAAGGTAACAATTTTTCATTTGCAATGAATTTTGGCATCAATTTGCAGCCATCTTTATTTAAGAATCAGAATCACTTTACAAAAACAGCACAATATACTAACATCAGGTAATTTTTGCTTATTGATTATTGAAGCTTGTTAATAATATCGACCAGTATTATGAAATGGTCATATGTCATGTGGTAATGGTTCTGATGGAGCGATATTAGTTACCTGAAGGGAGGTCCTGGAAGCCATGATTATTTTTCTAGCTCTCCTTTTGGCCCTCATGTCACGCGTTTCCTAAATTCAGAGCTATACTTGACCTTGCATCCTTGCTGCTCCACTTTTGCATCTGTTCCCCATGGTCTGGTGTTTAGGCAGGAGGAGGCTGATCTAAAACCATACAGCAATGCATCGGGTAAAAATGCCCTTAATGATTTGTAGCACAAAGAAAGCATTGTTGAGCGATGTTAACTTTGTGCATCTTTTGTAGAAAACATTTGCAGGTAAACTTTATCTTATTTTGTTTATTTCTTATTTTAGATTGTGGTTGTTGATTTTCATGGGGTGATGGACAGATGTGTTTTTATGAAAATCAGTTACCATGTCTTCTGTGTTTTGCTGGCTGAGGTCCAGGTGCCAGGTTTGTTTGTTTTTTAATTACACCACATAGCTGGAAGAGCCGCTTCTTGTTGCTTGTTTTTGTTGCTAATAGGGTTGTGTCACTTTTTAATTTTATCAGCTTAAAGGGCCGCAAAATGTCTACTTGTTGACGTTCAAGGAATAGAGGAAAAGAGCAAATAAAATGCATTTAGGAGCCTCAGTGCATGTCTGCTTGTTTACCACCTATCAGCTGCTGACCAGGTAGGGTGAGAAATTTTGCATAGAAATCCAGCATTACAAATCCAGCATACTCAGTTTACATCCCAACGGGTTCCTTTTAGCAAGGTTAGAAAATGAACACTATTTACTGTGGATCAGCATATACTGCATATTTAGTTTAGGAACCTAGTCCTACTGTATTTCTCTTTGATTTATATGTCTGGTGTTTGGTAAATGCCATCAATGGAGAGTGACTTACAAATAGAAAGGAGGTCGCAGTTTACATTCATCTTATTTATGCAACTGGGCAGTTGAGTTTTAAGGGCCTCGCTCAAGGACCAGGCACATGCAGCTTACCTGGGATGGTTGGGATTTGAACTTCTTATGATTTTATTATGTATTTTTATGTAATTTTTTTTCATTACAACGAAGATGTTTAGGTCAGAATATTTGTGTTTGATTTCATTAATAACCATTATGCAATTTGTTTTCTCCTTTAATGTGACATAATTGGAAGTATACCTAATTTAAATAACAAAGACTTTGCATATACAACATGAATTCCGGAAAGGTTGTGATGTTTTGTAAATTTGAAAGAAAAAGAAAAAAACTAAAAGACTTTCAAATCACTTTAGCCAATATTTTAGCTACAATAAAACTTATTTCAAATTTGATGCCTGTTACAGGTCTCAAAAAAGTTGGGACAGGGACAAAAAAGGGCTGAAAAAGAAAATAACATGATTAGCTATTATGTTATGTTAGGGCCTTTTACAAGTAAAAGATGAAAAGTAAAGAGATGCTCTCCAATCTGTGAAAGAGCGCGTAAAAAGATTGTGGAATACTTTTAAAAACAACGTTCCTCATCTTCAACAAATTGCAAAGGCTTTGCAAATCTCATCGTCTACAGTGCATAACATCATCAAAAGATTCAGAGAAACTGGAGAAATCTTTGTGTGTAAGGGACAAGGCCGAAGACCTGTGTTGGATACCCCTCAGATGACACTGCATCACTCAGCATGATTGTTATTGACATTACTAAATGGGCCCAGGAATACTTCCAGAAACCACTGTCAGTAAACACAGTCTGTTGTGCCATCTGCAGATGCCTACTGCAGCTCTATCATGCAAAACGGAAGCCATATGTGAACATGGTCCAGAAGCACCGTCGTGTCCTGTGGGACAAGGCTCATTTCAAATGGACTGTTTTAAAGTGGAAAAGTGTTCTATGGTCAGACGATTTGTCATTCTTGTTGGAAATCACAGATGCCATGTTCTCCGGGCTAGGAGACCTTCCAGCGTGTTGTCAGCGTTTGTTTTAAAAGCCCGCATCTCTGATGGTATGGGGGTCCATAATTCATTTTATTTGTCACATACACAGTATGATATGCAGTGAAATGCTTAAACGACCGCCTGTGACCTTAAAAAAAGATTATTAATAGGAAATAAATATGGAATAAAATAATAAATAAAATATAGAAAATAACTTTAGCTAAGGAAAAATATATCTATAGAAGTTAAAACAAAGCATAAAATATAAGAAAAACCTAGCTGTACAAATACACAATATAAAATAAAGAAAAACCTAGCTGTACAAATACGGGGAAAAACAATTTCGTACAAATATAGAAACCTTAGTGTGGAAATAAAGTCAAATTCCAACACCAAAACTCCAGACACTTATAACCTCAATACCCAGACGTATTCAAACTGTTTTGAGAAGAAGAGGAGGTGCTACACCATCGAAAACATGCCCCCGTCCCAACTTTTTTCAGACCTGTAGCAGGCATCAAATTTGAAATGAGCTTATTTTGGGAATGAAATTGTAAAATTTCTCAGTTAAAACATTTATTATGTTCTCTGTGTTCTATTCTGAGTAAATTATTGGCTGATGTTATTTGAAAGTCTTTTTGTTTTAATTTTATTTAAATAAATAAAAAAAACTCATCTTTTCCAGAACTTGGGTTGTACACTAATTGCACTTGCTGCATACGCTCAAATTTTTTTTTTAATCTAATTCAATGCATGTAGAAGGCCACTTCAAACCTAGCAAAAAGCAACTTAAATATAAAGCAACTGATTTAATAAAGTGTAAATATATCAGTTTAGTTTGACTAAATTTCTTGTGTATTTACATTCTATGATTGCATCCCAATTTAAAAGGAGTGTGATTAATTCTTGGTAAATCATTATTTCCTGTGTCTACCATTTACCTGAAGAATTGGAAAGGAATGTGAAGACTTGTAGTGACAATCACCGTAACTTTTACCTGAACAAGAAGACTGGCATAAATATACACAATTCCAGCATTTTCTGTCAATGATGTCTTCATTTAGGCATCACCAATAATATTTAGTATTTACCCGGCTTTTGTTTAAACACCTGATTTCAGTAAAAAAAAAAAAAAAGATTAAATTCTGATTAAATGTGATCAGTGACCACTTACGTTTATATCAATAAGTAAATCACATAAAGAACATGGTCTTTTGCGTGGTTTTCTGCATGAAGTTTATTCTAGTTTCTCCAGTTTTCAGCAGTGTTTGAACCCTTTTATTGATTTTTTTTTTGTGTATACTTTAGGAATTCCTGAGATTGGACTAATCACTCTTTCATTGCAGGAAAGCAAATTGGGGAACTAGCCGTTTCAGTGAACCCCATGTGTGCTGAAAGCCATCAGTGGTAAGTGTTTACATCTAAGTCTATCGAACTAAAGACATTTCCTCATCCTATTGATTTGTTGTGTTTTTTCATCAGTCAGTTGTTTTAAACAATAACAGCAAACAATGTTTTAAACAATAACTTGTCCATGTGGGACAAGTTATGTAAGAGTATGATATAATATTTTAGGTCTGGATTGCATTTTTTTCCTAATAAAGATGCAAGCAGGCATAAATTGCGAGAATTTAAAGAATATACAATGCAAAGA
The DNA here is from genome assembly GCA_028565275.1 of Leiocassis micropogon. NCBI lineage: Eukaryota > Metazoa > Chordata > Actinopteri > Siluriformes > Bagridae > Leiocassis > Leiocassis micropogon. The sequence goes on along the minus strand of JAOVVA010000041.1, from coordinate 21,945,480 downwards.
TAAAAATATCCTAGGACCTAGCAAATATAGCGTTACACAGTGTGACCAGTGAAGGTTTTTTTCATTAACAACAGGAGTCCTGAGAAATGTTGTGTGAAAATTAAATTCCATATTGTACTGACAGTAACTAAAGGTAAGGGAAAAATATATATGCATTCTGTATACTATGAGTCAAATGTTTGGACACACCTACTACCTTCATGGTCTTTCCTGATTTTTATTTCTTTGCCTGCAATACTGAAGGCATCCAAAATATGCAAAAGTCTTGATATCAAGATGTGTCTCCTACATTCTAATCTGAGGTGCAGTAAATTGGTGATTTCTGAGGCTGGTAAATCTAAATGAGCTTCTCCTCTGCAGCAGAGGTAAGTTTTGGTCTTGCTTTCCTGGGAAGGTCTTTATGAGAGCCAGTTTCATCATGGTGCTTGATGGGTTTTGCAAATGCACTTAAAAATACTGTTCTTGCAAGAACTGTTCCAGAACAGATGGCCTTCGTGTCTTAACAACGGAGTGTTGTTGCTGTTGTTGATACTTAATTACTCAATTAATTAATTTATTTATTGATTAATTGATTCATTAATTGGTTGCACGCAATGCAGGCGCTTTCTACTGCTAGAGGAAACCGCATTTTAAACAGAAAAGTGTTTGCCATTCGAATATCAAAAGCTTGAATGACAATGAGGGCAAGGATGTTATTGGCCAGGAAAACCAAAATTCTGAAAAAAATGTTGTGTCTACAAAAGATGCTTTGTTTTTCCAGAATGTTTGGTGAGCTAAGAAATCTGCAAATAAATCAGTAAAAGTGCCTGAAATATAAACAATAAAAAGCGAGTAAAAAACATCACTACAAAGTATTTGTTTAAACTAATTTTATCACAGCCAATACTGTAAGCCTTCAACTAAAATTAATAATGAAAAGTCAGACAAACGCTATTAAACCAGTGTGGTTGAATCAGATGGTAGAAATAAAATTTCTATAACACCACAGCTCTGACAGTTCAGTGGTATTTGGATAGTGCTTTTATAAACAAGCATTGTCATAAAGCAGCTTGAAGCTTTTCATTTTCATTTAAGGAATATTGGATAGTGCAATTATAAAAAAAAAAAAAAAATCCCTTTTATAAACGTGTACTATTTAGTTAGAAATTGCAGTGGTGTAGCCCGAAAACTTGGTGACTTATGAGCAACAGATGCACATGAGCATCAAAAATATTTAAAAATTAATTATAAGTTTTGAATAGTTATTAAATGTTCAGTGAGGGAAAACTGTTGCACATGCTATCCTAAGGCTATCACACTCAATAACAATATGTACTTATTAGCTGGAAAATAGTCTTATATTTAACAGTCCTAACTTCAGGACAAAGGTGATAACTGTGCATTCAGTATGATGCAACGTTAGATTCATTATGTTATGTTGTGCTAGGTTTAATTTGTAATCTTTTTTTATAGTAACAGCTCATTCCACAATGAATTCAATTTACCACATAAATGAAGGGTAATAATAAACAGATTTCAAAACACAATATTGAACAGAAATTAGACAAATGTATAATCATTAATGTGGTGAAACTATCTATTGGGTAAGATTTGTTTTAATATTTATGGAAAGCATTTTTGTGGTCAGCACTTTTTTTTCCCAGTCTAATGACAAGCTGCAACTCTTTTTGCCTTTTAGCTTGAAAATAGAGAATGCAGGGTAGGCTTGTGAGGAAACTGGGACTAGGACTGTTCCTAGTTGCTATTTACACCGATCAGCCATAACATTAACACTTTAACAATTATATAACAGTTACCTGTGACAGGATCATGGGCACCAAACCCTGCAAACAGCCTGGTGCCAGACAATTTTGGTCTTGCTTTCCTGGGATTCCAGGTTCATTATGGTGCTTGATGGGTTTTGCAAATGCACTTAACAATACTGTTCTTGCAAAAACTATTCCAGAAAGGCTGACCTCTGTGTGTTGAATTAACAACTGACTGATGTTGTTGTTACATAATTACCTAATTCCATATGTGTTATTTTATAGTTTTGAAATCCCCAGTATTGTAGTAAAATGTTGGGAAAAAAATCACTAAACAAAAACAAAGAAATTTGCTTGTTTTGAAAATTTCAAAAATTTGAAAAGTTTGGAAATGTTGTGTCTTCTGAGTAAACTCAAAGAACAAAATTGCCAGGAAGGAAGACATGAGTCAATCTTTGTGCAAGGATGAAATATTGTTGTGATTCCATGAAAGTAATTAGTTACATTCCTTCTCAAACAGTGACTTTTCTTACTATCTCTCTCTCTCTCTCTCTCTCTCTATCCGCACTCTGGATATAATATTAAAGTTTCTGTTGGCCTCACTGTCTTATCAGCTCTTTCTGTTCAATGCTACCATCTCCCCAGTCACTGGGGAGTTCAGTTTATTAATTTAAAATTTAAACCGATGCTCTAAGGAAGGTGAAAGTTTCTTAAAGAGTATCATTACTGGTGACGAGACATGGATTCACCATTACGAGTCTGAGAGTAAACGTCAGAGTATGCAATGGAAACATCCTCAAACGCTGACCAAGAAGTTAAAAGTCAACCATCAATTTTACAATTTTCTGGGTTTCTCAAGGGCCAGTATTGGAACGTTATCAGGAAAACGTTCGACAATCAACAGTGCTCGTTACGTTACTATTGAAGAGCAGAAGCCTGAGGCCTCCATTCCACTAAGCCAAGTTTGCTACGGTCCTCTCCCGACATCTCCCAATTTAAAGTAGTCCCTGAAGTCGTTGCAGTCGCTACCAGTTCAGTTAATTTATTAAGCATACTTGCATACTGCAGTAGCATTCTTCAGAATTTTTGTGATCTGAATATATTTTGAGTAAAATAAAGCATTGGTGTGCACTTTTACATTGCAAAAGGCAGCCTTTATGAGGGAGCATATATATATTATACATGTGGACAAAATTGTAGGTACCCTTCGGTCAATGAAAGAAAAACTCACAATAGTCACAGAAATAACTTTAATTTCACAAAAGTAATAATAAATACAAATTCTATGAATGTTAACCAATGAAAGTCAGACATTGCTTTTCAACCATGCATCAGTGGAATTGTTCATGGAACAGGCCTAGACAAAAATGATGGTACCCCTAGAAAAGACTGAAAATAATGGAAAAAAATGTACATGTTAATTCATGTCCAAGACCATTTCAAGGTGTGTCCACTAATTAGCATCACAGGTGTCTACAATCTTGTAATCAGTCAGTGGGCCTATATATAGGGCTC
>JAOVVA010000041.1:21925687-21942120 GCA_028565275.1 Leiocassis micropogon | reverse complement strand
TGAACTACATGGGAGACGACCAAGGAGGACACCATTGTTGAAAACAAATCATAAAAAAGCCAGACTGGAATATGCCACACATGTTGACAAGCCACAAAGCTTCTGGGAGAATGTCCTATGGATGGAAAAATGAAATCAAGAAAATATCAAGAAAAGAACACTGTCCCTACTGTGAAATTCAAGGGTGTCTTGAATCTGTGCAGGGTACAATGAAATCTCAAGACTATCAACGGATTGTAGAGAGAAATTTGCTGGCGAGTGTCAGAAATCTTTGTCTCAGTCGCAGGTCATGGGTCTTGCAACAGGACAATGACCCAAAACACACTGCTAAAAACACCCAAGAATGGCTAAGAGGAAAACATTGGACTATTCTAAAGTGGCCTTCTATGAACCCTGACCTCAATCCTATTGAGCATCTTTGGAAGGAGCTGAAACATGCCGTCTGGAAAAGGCACCCTTCACACCGGAAACAACTGGAGCAGTTTGCTCATGAGGAGTGGGCTAAAATACCTGCTGAGAGGTGCCGAAGTCTCACTGACAGTAACAGGAATCGTTTGATTTCACTGATTGCCTCAAAAGGATGTGCAACAAACTATTAAGTTAGGGGTACCGTCATTTTTGTCTAGGCCTGTTCCATGAGTTTTTTTTTTTTAATAATTCCGTTGAAACATGGTTGAAAAACATTGTCTGACTTTCATTGGTTAACATTTATAGAATTTTTATTTATTATTACTTTTGTCACTTAAGTTATTTCTGTGACCATTGTGTGAATATGCAATGTGAACTGTGTGTCGATGTCAGCAGCTTTATTAGAGTCATAATATACTCAGATCGCAAAGAGTGGCAACTTTTGCAAAGCAGACAAAATGTAACACCAATAATAGAAAACAGAAAATAACAGCACAAATATACCCAAAATATACACATAGTATATGTGTATATTATATATATTATATATTAAATATAAACATACGCATTCCAGCCGTTTGTCGTCAAATAATTATTTAATGCTGGACGCAAGCAGCAAAAAAAGCATAATGGTTATTATTTGAATAATAATTTTTAAAAAGCCTGAAGCGCCTTGTGTGGATTTATGTGACGAGACATTTTCTCGGGACAAGATTTTTACATGAATATTAAAGATTAAATTTGTTTCGTCATTCAAGCAGTTTTTGTTTGGACAGGCATGCACTAGCACAACCCCCATCCTCCTATTAACATATTTAAGTTGAGTTTAATCATGTGGCGCTTTAAATATTCATATGACACTCAAAGGCTAATAAACATGATTAAGTAAAAAAAAAATGCATAAACCTCATGCGCCAATACAATCCCACTTTACATTCTGGATCTTTATTTTTCAATTAATTTTCTTCTCTCCTTTGTTTGTATCAATAATAATTCTTCTTTGACTGCACTTTCTCTATTCATCACTATTATTAATAATTGTAGTAATAATAATAGTAGTAGTGCTGTGGCTATTATTATTATTATTTTTTTTTTCATTATTACTTTTTCTTAGTAGTTTTCATTTCTAATGTCACTTTATGTTTCACTGCACAGTTAAATGCGTGTATATTTTTAATGTGTTTATTTGTTTTTATTTTGTGATTTGATTCTGAGCTTCAGCAGTATGAGTGTATGAAGGAGCCGTCATACATTACACATACTATTGAGTATGTTTTGGAGGATTCTCTCTTAATCAAAAGTGTTATCCCATGAATTGCTGTGAATATTAATAGTGATTCACTGTTTTGTGTATGATTAAACCCAATGCAAAGATTGTAATTTTCTCTCTCCTCCTAGAATACAGACCCTGAGCCATGCAGGGTATGGTGTATGTGTGGTGTGGCATTGTGTACGTGCAAAACCATGCCCTTATTTTCAAAATTTCACTCCAAGCTTTTCTGAAAAGCTATGCCTCATATATTTTAGGAATAAGAATTCTATGGTAAATTTGTTATCAGACTTTATTATGAAATTAACTGAAATTATCCAACCACAGACAATTTAGATTACAATGTATTTATTGTGTATCGGACTTTAACATGTAATTTGTTTTCAATCATGTTTAATCATGGCTGTTTTCCTTAAAATATCACTTTGTTAATTTTGTCATTATCAAATCTACATTTAATACACTCCATAAATGCGCTCAAATATCAACAATGAATTGATACCAAGGCATTAACAAGGCGTTAATGTCGGGAGGGGGCAGCCAAAATTGTTGAACATGCTTAAATTTTTCTCCCGACATTAACGACAAATATGTCAGAATTCATACAGAATCTAAAAAAGGCTGTAAGCCGTTACCATGCTCTACCGAGCTCTCCAGTGCTCGTAACGATTTTGCATCGGTTTAGATGCGGAGCAAATTCGGGTCAGTGGACGGGGGCCTAAACTTCAGATTAAACGCAGAGGACTGCTATCCAAAGGTGTTGTGATATTACATTACAATGCACGTCCGCACACCTCTGCCCACACTATTCAGACTTAGCTTCATATTGACATCTTGAAGCATCTTCCCTATAGTCTCGATCTTGCTCCATCAGACTTTCACCTGTTTGGTCCCCTGAAAGCAGGTCTACGAGGATGAAATCCTCACTTCTGATGAAAAAGTGAAGGCAGCGGTGCATTCGTGGTTCGCAGCTCAGCCTAAAACATTTTTTTAATGAGGGAATACGAAAACTTGTTGGCAGATGGGCAAGTGTATTGAAAAACAAGAGGATTGTCGAAAAATGCTCTATTTGTCTTTTCTAAAACTTTATTTAAATAAATTCTACAGCCAAAGTGCAGATTAGAATTTTGACTCACACTCGTACATAAAGACAGAAGGCATATAACTGTTTCTGGAAAGTAAGCTGTGAATGCTTCATCCTTCATCAAATCCTGCTCATGTCTTGACATGAGCATTCATCTCTCCAAATTTATAAACAGAGTCTGTGAACACTTGGGTTACATAAAGTCATTCGGTTTCTTTGGTCTCACAGCTGAACAAATGAAACAATGTTTCCCAATGAACACACAGTTCAAGTGGCTTAAGCAGAATTGGATATTTGTGATGACAGACATTAGGGTAGATTTAAGAATAAAACATGCTTAAATGTTGTGGTAAATAGCTGTTACATAGACCAGTTCATGTTTATTTTGAGCTGCTGTGTGATTTGGTCTGGTACATGTTTTTTTTTTTATTGAACAGTTGGCAAACCAGCTGGATTTATAATCAAATTGTAAGTGGTTTTGTACCTGGCAGAGTAAAGAGAATGGCTCAGGAAGTGAGGATAATTTAGGTCAAAATCATCAAGTCTTGTATTTGCCCATATATTCGTGAATTCCCAACCTTTTTGCTTTATTCTGAATACTTCAGCTGTTGTACAGTAAATAGTTCTCATTCAAATGGCTTAATGCTGTAATGTATTCACTTCAAATAATGGCTGACATTATTATAACAATAATATTTACTCTTCTGTATAATTGGTTTAGTATACTATGCAATTCACATTCTCTATTAATTTTATTTTATTACAATTGGTTATTTTCATTCAGTGTTCTGCACAGTTGTTGCTGGTGCTGTTGAGTGTTAAAATAATGTAGTATATAGGTTACAGAAATTGAAGAATTTTAATGAGGCATATTGAGGCTGCAAAATTTTTGTTGTTGTTGTGTCTTTCCCCTGAAACTAGTCACTAATTTAATTTAATTTGCCCATATTAGATTTTCTTGACTATTTGTTAAATAGAATCTGATGTATTCTTATTGCAACTCCTTTTTTTATCATTTGTATTATATGTAACACTGTGGGCTTCTAAGGCACATAGCCAGTTGTTGTACCCACAAACTGTAGTCCTTGCTTGTTTTTTTCTAATACAAAAGTCCTCTGTTTCACTGGATTTATTCTAATGGGGGGGGGGAAATCACTTCCCTCTGTCAAAGAGCCCTTTTGAACTGAGATGCAATCAGAGACATTCTTGATGTGGCCGTTCCACCAAGCATTGTTTAACTTTCCCCAAGTTATATTTAAGATACTACGAATTTCAACCTGAAACAGTTGCTGTGTTTGACCTTAAACTACCAACCAGTTCTTCTGGATAGGAATCTCCAACTGAATATAGAGAATACAGCGATTAAACCTAGTCACTCTCAAGACAAAAAAATTTCCTTTTTCATGTCACCTGCGATGTTATCATTCCACACACGCTTCCACCGGAGAATAACATTACGTCACTTAACCGCGAAGAAGTCGCAGTTATAATGACGTACAGAACACAATGCCTCAGGAAATCCGATCTGTCTGTTTACACGACAATCACATTAGCACATATCTGATTTATATCTGATTTATTTCCACATATGAAGGAGGCCTGAAACCGAAATCGGAATGCATGCGTTTTTTTCCTGTTTACATGGACATAGAACATATCTAATACAAGTCACATACAGTATGAGCAAAAAATCGGAATTGGATCACATTTAACTGACAGTGTAAACGTAGCTTTAGAGATGCCCATTTGGATTGATATCTGGAGACTTTAGAGGCCTTCAGTTTGGACTCATGTCCATGTTTTTAAAACCATTCCTGAATAATCTGTTTAATGTACTGTAGCAGGGCATATTATCTTGCTATTATCAAAGAAGCCACTTTCATTAGAGAATTCTGTTTCCATGAAGTATTATTGTAGTGAGTGGTAAAAAGTAAAGTATATCCACATGAATTGCAGGACCCAAGGGTTCTGAGCAAAACAATGTCCAGAACATCACACTGCATCAGCTGGCTTGCCTTTTTCCCCAAAGTCCATCCTGGTGCTATTTCTTTCCCAGGTAAGCAAAACACATTGGACCAGGCCACCTTCTGCCATTGTGCCATGTTCACATGCCCATTGTAGATGTTTTTCGCAATAGGCCAGGGTCACAGTTGAGAAACCTTTTCTCTTTGCTAACCTTTTCAGCAATTTATGCTACAACCAGCCTTTACTCACCCTGCGCATCAATGAGGCTTAAGCACCCATGACCCTGTTCACCAGATGTCCTTTCTCAAACTTTTGGGTAGGTACTAACCACTAAATATGCTGAACACCCCACAAGACCTGCCGTTTTGGAGATCCTCTGACCCAGTCATCTAGTCATTTGTCAAAGTCACTCACATCCTTATACCGCTATCTCAACTACGTGGCGGCCGTAAGTACGGTTCATCGCAATTCACCAAGAGTTTTGGTGTAGTGACTATGTTTCCAATCTTTCCGCATGAAAAATTAAGCATGTTTCTCGCGGACCCTGCAGAACCCTGCGGAACGGCAGGCAGTCACTCGCGGTGGCTCGCATTGCCGAACACTGCGTCTTACCACGAGTCAAACCGCATAGGTGAGATGGGGTATTATACTTGCCCATTTTTCCTACTTCTTAACAAATCAACTTTGAGAACTGACTGTTCACTTGTTGCCAGATATATTCCACTCCTTGATAGGTGCTACTGTAATGAGATAATCACTGTTACTCCACAGTAACAGTAATTCACTGTTCACTTCACCTCTCAGTGGAATTGTTGTTTTAGCTGATTGGTTTATATAAAGAATTGGGTACACACCTTACATTCCTGTTCTTGAATGACAGAAGTGAAACCAGATGGTATATTCTGTCATGGTATTCCATCTGCATCAAGGTTCAGTGTGTTATGAAATCAGAGATGCATTTCTGCTAACCATGATTATAAAGAGTGGTTATTCGACCTGTTGTAGACCTCCACTTAGCTCAACTAGTATGTCCTTTATCCTCTAACCTCTCACATGAGCAATACACAGAACCATTTTGCACACTTTGCAATATCACAGGAGATCAGCAGATACTGACAAAAGTCAATAGAGATTACAGAGTTCACAGAGATGACATTTTTCTCTATTTTTGGTATGTGAACATTGACTGAATATCTTCACCTGTATCTGCATGATTATCATTGCATGTACTGCCCTTAAGATATTGTCAGTGCTAAGTGCTGGCTCCCACTGGCTGGTCCTGGAGCAACTATGTGTGAGAGATTTGTGTATTATTTGTATGATTGCATGTTCATATTTATTCTCTATTGGCATTTTGGAAAAGTTATAATAAAGATTTTCTCTTATCCCTGTAACTTTATTTACTCCATCTAAATCCCTTGGCATTGGGCTCCTCCATTCCCTTCTTAGCCTAGGATTAACAAGAAGTCTTCAAAATCCTCAAGGGTAATAGAAGAATGAATTTTCTGTAAATGCAGTTTTCTTTTGTTTCTAACATCTTTTCTGCATGTTTATGGTGTATGTTCAGCTTTAGAGGAGCCCTAGCTGTGGGCAGCTTTTATTAATTATGCTTTATTGTGACTTACGACTCTTTAAATTTGCACTCAAAAAAAAGGAAAAGTGTTAGTGTTACAGTGTTACACCTGACCACCAACTTGCATGATATCTTTGTCCCCTCACAAATTTATGTAATTGAACGGAAGTGTTCGATCCTACTTGTGTGTGAGCTGGCACAGGTTGAGCCTCAGGCAGTACGGGGAAAGACTTGTGTACACAGAAAGTTAAGAGTTAGAAACCGTTCATGCACGTCTAACTGAGGTTCTCTGTTCTTGAAGTAGATGTGTAATGAATCCTTCTCTCCCCATTCACCAGATTTTTCTTAATCCCCTTTGTTATCACTTGCTGGCTTGAAGGATACGGGCTTGCATAACGTGTTGGCAGAAACAACTCCAGTGTCATTCATCCGTTTTTATTACTAGTTCACACGCTTCATCGTTCATGTCAATCTCTGTACCTTTTGTGCTGTGTTTGCATGTGAGCTTGTGTGTGAGCATGCGCTTGTATAAGGGGGTGTTGGGGTGTGTGTTGTATGTGTGTGTGTGCTGTAAGTACACGGGGGAAATATTGGAACTTATACAGTATATGGGAGAATAACTCTCAATTGGCAACTCAGACTTAAAGTTTCATTCACAGTCTTTTCTTACTTATTCCACTTGGAAAGGTGTTCACAAGTCAGGTTCATAAGTATTTGGACAGTGACGATTTTTGGAATTATGCCTCTGTACACCACCACAATGGATTTAACATTAAGCAATCCAGCTGGTATTAAAATGTAGGCTTTAATTCTAATAGTTTAACATAATATTGCATTAATTGTTTAGGAAATATAGCCGTTTTTTTAGTCTCTTTATTTTTATAGGCTCAAAAGTGTATAGAGCAAACTGTATATAAAGTTTTCCTTTTCTGTAGCAAACAACTCTCACCTTTCCAAGTGTAGTATTTGGCAAAGGCCTGAGACAAAACACCTCTATCTTCAAAATCTTGCAAACTCCCCATCTCTCTACCCCACTATATAATAGCAGAATGTTCCTTGTGTCTGTGTGCATAGGTTTGTGTTTTAAATGAGGTACATAAATTGTTGGACATTGAAAAGGTTATTTTTATCTTGGCTGTCTACCTAAGTATACTGGAGTTAAATAATGGAAATAAGCTCACACTCTGCTCTAATTTAAGGGTATTAACATCCAAAGCAATTTAATGGTATAGGAAAGACAGCAGTGATAGGAATGTGTTGTAGAGTATGTAACTTTCAGGAGAGCGGCTTTTTCTGAAATACTTTATAGCAACAGCTATAGACATATACTGCACACTCATTCACAGGAACTTGTATTGTGCTGTTAAGGAAAGAAAAGCTTCTAATCATTAATATGTTGAGGGTCTTTTAAAGGAGTTGGTCTCAATGCTTTATAACAGTAGCCTATATTTTCCATCAAAATGGCAGTCTTGTCTTAGCAAATTGACAAGAAAAGAAAAATAAGAAAAACATGATCAAAGGTTAGATCAGTCTTAATTTTTTTTTTTTTTTTTTATCTCTGAATGTTATATGTTATGTTTGGCCCCAAATGTTATTTACATGGAAACCCCAAATTCCTAGGACATGCATCTCCCAAAACTGCAATGCATTTAGTCAGTTGAAAGATGTTTTGCAATTGGCTCAGACACCATTGGGTCAGCACCCACCCCTACAGTCATTGCCAGAACATGAAAACTATGTGCTATGGTGTTCAGTATGAGCAATTCATAAACTAATTTAAAAAAAAATAGGTTAGAACAGATTTACCCCTGGGATTGTTGAGCAATGGTCTTTCTTTCTTTTTCTCTACTATACATTCTCCGATAGGAGAGTACATTAGTAATCATTTCTGGTATGTGTCTTCTCACTTCCTTCCAAATTTAATAGCAATGAATCATGTTGACTCTACACATATTATTCATCCTTACAATTATCTGGGAAATGGTGGAATTTGTTTTATTAATGTTTTAGTTAATAAAGTCTTGCGCCATCCTTCATTATTCATGGTTAAATTATATTATGTAGATTGAAGAAGTGAGAGCAAATGTTTATTGCAAAAGGCTATATAAAGATAAAGTAAATTGCTTGTTTATGTAATGACCTCATCAGAAACCTCATTTTCCCTCTCATCTGTTCCAACGACTCAGCATTCAGCATCAAGTCAAGTCAAGTAGGCTTTATTGTCACTTCAACCATATACAGTTAGTACACAGTGAAACGAAACAACGTTCCTCCAGGACCAAGGTGCTACATGCAACATAAATTTACGACATAAATCAACAGAGAACTAACTAGCTAACTAAAAAGCCTAGTTAGCTGGCTAGCTGATGACAAGACAGATTGACATGACGACATATTGTAAATTAAAAACATAAATTAACAAAAAACTAACTAGCTAACTTAGAGACCTAATTATCTGGCTAGCTGGGACAAGTACAGTACTAGTACTTTTCACCAGTATACTAATCACCGCCCTGATAATCTGTCATCATGTGCACCTGGTTCTCACTGGTTCATGCCTTACAGTACATTCAATGTTTTGTGCTTGACTGATTCATAGGTCACTTGTCTGCTTAACAAACAAAACAAAAAAAACATTTCTCTGGCACAGGAACCTGACTGAAAATGAGAGACAAAAAGTTCTCCAAGAAGCCTGGAGACCTGTTTCTTAAGACTACACTAACAAATACAAGAGTGTTTGTCGCTTTGGTAGCTAGAAATGAGGGATGGCTCAATACTTTTACACTTTACTGTACTTTCCCCTAACATTTCTCCTAAAATTTCATAATAATGTAATTTTATTTTAATTAAACATTTATCAAATTTCCATCTGTATTGTACTATAAAAGGTGTACTGTATCACTTTTGGTGAAACCCAAAAAAACTCACACAACAACAGTGCACTGTATGTTTTCTTTAATATAAACTTTTCTGTGGACAGCACAGTCTGTGTGAAAATTTACTTTCAAAGCCTTTTAAATATTAAAGTATGTTAAAACATTTTTAGATATTCTTTTAGAAACACTGAAAATGGTTCTTTTCTTTATCCCTTTATAAGAATTTATTTTAGAATAATCAGAACCATTAACAAATCTATACGTATAATAAAACATTGAACATATTGAAGATATTTGCGAAAAATTTATTTGGGAGTACGTAAGATGAGTACTAGAACACATCAAGATTTTTCTCTGTCTGTTTGTCGGTTTGTTTGTGCACGCATCACGTAAAAACTACTGAACGAATTTTAATGGGGTTTCACAGTCGAATTTGGCCAAGTTTTACGTAACATATAGACTTTGTTTCATCACAGTCGGCCCACAGGAAGAGAAGATATTCTACTTGTGGATGGAAAAGGCATAAAAACATCATAAAAAATCGACCTGGAAAAAAACTCACTAGCTCATCTTAAAATTCAACAGATGGCGTGATACTTTTTTTAATACTCTATTATGAGTGTGCAGTTGAAATCTACTTAATAAAAGCAATCACACCTTAGATCTTAGTGTCCAGATTGGTCAAATCAAATTCTGTAAACCTGTGTCTGTTAATTTTTATAGTGTCTGTCAAGGTAGATGTTAGAACTTCATTTACGCTTTGGCATCATCACAGGTAAAAGGAGATGTGCCAAAATGAGACACTACACTATTAAATGTTTTCTTTGGAAGTAAATGAATCAATTATATCACAGTCACTTTTTTTTTTCAAATTTTCCTAATTCATGTAATACTGACAAGGTTCCAAGTGAGCCGAGCCAATGACTTATGTAGCTCTTGTTTAAAAAAAAAAAAAGATCATAATTTCTGCATGCCATTTCTGAGTAGGACATTTAACTACTCTGCAACATTTTGCTGCAAGTTGAACATTTTTAACTTTAATTTTATTTTAAAAAAAACATTAATTTATTTTTTACTGTTTTCAGAAATGGGATATTGAATCAGGAAGGATAGTACAGTGTTGCTGTACAGTGTAGCTTTCTGCCAAAAAATAACTTTCCTTCCCTCGTTGCAGAAATCTGAGCTGTGCAACAAGACCACCTCCGCCATCAAATACACTGTTTCTTACATGTACACACGTGCACATAAGTATATTCATAAAAATTGAGTCCCCTATGCTTGCCACCTCCAATTCTGTGACTGACAGTGTTTTCATCTCTTGATCATGTGTTTAAAAACTGTTTGTGCTCAGGATGTACTGCTTGAAGGGGGACTACCAGCAGGATTATCTTTGCTGTGGTGGTGAAGCTTTGATCACCTCATACCTCCCTCTCAAAATGTTCTATAACCGTGCCATTGAGCATGTGCATGCACACGTACACCGAATTCTGACTAGGCAGCCGTGCTCTTTCAAGCCATGCAGTAGATAGACTCATGGTGTATAGCCATCTCATGTGAGGAAGCATTATGATTAATGTCATTTGCTTTATAAGTGATTGTGTGTGTGTATGCAAGCGGGGGGAGAGATTACTAAGCATCTGCCTTTTCTTTTTGTCTCCCCAGGTATGCTATTCTGTGTGGACTTCTGTCAGAATACGAATCTATCCAGAATAAAATAAAGAATGGCTATCTCTTCAAAGTAAGTCTAATAAACACTTATTTAATTACCTTTTTGCTACTACTACTATACAACTACTTTACTATGTTGGGGAAACAATTTAATCTACTGTATGTTGTGGGCAGGTTAACTTTGAGTAGATGAAGAGGCGGTTGAACCACTTTTCTATCCCCATAAAAGCGTCACAAGGGGAAGGGAACCCCCCCCCCCAATAAAAGATAAATCCATGGACAGTGAAAAGGCAGATTGAGATTAGGATGCCTGGAAAGCTGTCCATTCATGTTGTGGTCTACTATCACTTGTTGAGGATTTACAAAAAAAGGAAGAAGATAAAAAAAGATATGTTTTATAAGCACAGTGACACAGAGACAAATAAGCCAGGAAGAGACAGGACTAGAAAAAAACTAGATAGAATTTGAGTTACAGTATAGGCCAGAGTGTGTGGTTTAATACTTCCCTGAATATTAACATGCATTTTTGTTCTGGTACTTTAGAGCAAGAATTAACAGGTCATGTTGTGTAATGTAATATAATGAATTCTTTTGCTTTCTCCCAAATATTAGGATCACTTGGATATAGCCATTGAACTGAAGCCACAGAATCCGCTGTCTTATTACCTGCTAGGCCGCTGGTGCTATGCTGTGAGTAAAGACAGTTTATCCACTTGATCATTTTGTTTTTATGGTGCCAGAACAGGATTGTTCTACTTCTTCCTATTTTATATCCTGGGTTTTAGAAATTAATTTAACTTTTTTGAAATGACAAAGCATTCAGAAATCAGAAGGGCTGCATCCATTTTTTTGTATTTGCAGCTCTTATGGGAGTTCCAGGAACAAAGTAAATGATTAACAAAGATAAATGTATAATCTTTGATGTGATAAAGCTTTTTGGTAGGACAAGGTTATGTAATATTTAGAAAGGAGTCTATCAGCTTCAGTGCTTTGTAACAGTTTGTAGGTTTCCTGAGACAGAAAAGTCTTCAGGACCACAGTTTTGGTTTCTGTTGTTTTTTATTAACATGATAAGCTGCATCTTTTTTTGTGTAATTAACCTCAAGAGCAAATGACTATTTATATCTGTTATAAGCATTAACAAGACCCAGCATGTCTTGTAGATATTCTCCAACATTATGTCATTCATTAATAAATGACAAAATGTAATCTTTGACAAATCATTGTGTAAGTACTGTAACTTCAGGCCCCGTGCACTTAAACAAAAAGTAGTCCAGACATGTGAAGAATTTGAGAGGTTGTCACATGAAGGGAATGACCAGTCCTGCACATGGTAGATCATCCAGTATTTCCTCTAATGCTGCAGTAGGTTTCATTGTAACCCTATTAAGTTTTTCATTTTGTAATTTTGTCTATTTTGAAGGAATGTCCTGGTCTTGGTAGTGTCATTGTAGCACTCCGTTTTCTCCACTTGTTAATGATGGGCTTCACAATGTCCCATGCGATTTTTTTTTTTTTTTTTTTTTTTTTTTCCCCCCCATAACCCTGTCCTGATTTGGGGGTGTGTACATAGCTTTGAATGTAATTTGTTCATTTTGAACACAGACACATGCCCCATTATAAAAGGGTGTGTCCTATTTTACAACCAGGTTATTAAAAAAATTATAATAATAATAATAATAATAAAAAAAAGTTATGAAAAAAGTTATTTTCTTTTTTCTTTCAAAAACATTTCTGTTTGCGTCTACACATCTTATTGCATTAAAGTTGGTAAAAGATCTGACATGATTTATCTTGGTTTAATTTTTTGACATTATCAAATCCTGCAATTTTACAAGGCTGTGCAGATTTCTTTTAATCCAATGAGCATATGTAGGAGTAGCTGGAGATGACTTGTCATTACTGATGTCTAACACCAATTTGCACAGTATTATTATTACTGCACAAAGCTCTAGTGTTAAGCCTGACGTACATCTGTACACCTTGTATTGCACCTTCTTACAGAGAACAAAGACAACTGTTCCAGTGCTGGATTTTTCCTGGAAATGAACTTAAACCTAGTCTGTCTGTCTGTGTGTGTATTTGTGTGTGTGCATGCATGTGCAATTCTGTTTAAACAACAGTTTTATTGTTAACAGATTGAAATATCTAAAAGTTTTTATTACTGTTTCTGGTGTTGTTGAATATATGCTTCTACTGTGCTTCTATGAGTGTTTTCCGTGTTTTAATTTCTATAATTGTTCTTATTCACTTCAGCTTATGCAGATATGTTTCTCTATTATTTTTATAGTATATTTTTGCTGCAGCATAATGCCCGTGTATTGTTTAATACAGTATATAATTTATATAATAATTATCTTTTTTTAAACTGACATTATTTGAAGTGTTTTGTAAGGACTCCTATGTCAATTAGAGATCATATGTATTCTTGTCATATGTACAGTTTAGAATATGCAGTACTATAGGCATCTCTTCCAGGCATACAGTCCTGTAATGTGATCTTATTTTAAAGATCTGATTAAAGTCTGTTGTAAATTCCTTCCAAACCATGCATGTGTATGTTCTGTGTAAATGTGGATGGGTGTTTATGTCTCTCTGTGCATGTGTGTGTGCACGCAGGTGGCCCAGTGTACATGGATTGAAAGGAAAATTGCTTCTACATTGTTTGGAGA
The DNA here is from genome assembly GCA_028565275.1 of Leiocassis micropogon. Lineage (NCBI taxonomy): Eukaryota > Metazoa > Chordata > Actinopteri > Siluriformes > Bagridae > Leiocassis > Leiocassis micropogon. Next base: position 21,928,604 of record JAOVVA010000041.1, on the reverse strand, counting down.
GCCTCCGAGCGCAACAGTCCAGGATGCCTTGCAGAACTTCCTGAAGGTAGGCCGCAGTCTCAGAGTGGAAAAACTCTGCAACCTTAAAGATGAGGCTTATTGCTTAAGACTTAATGCAGGTTCGTGCATGGTCGAAAAAAATAAGCATAAAAAAGTCAGTCATCATATTTGGATACCATTACATACAAAATACAAAAATAATGAACTAAGAGTAAAATACACTAGACAGAGCTGCTTATGTACAGAGCAGAGCAAAGTTGTTAAAGTTCAGCTAAAAAGCTGTTTACTAATAATGTAAAATAAACTAAAATGTAAAATCATAAGCCATCATTATAAACATTTTTTTTAACAGTAAAGCCTGGTCTCAGTAGTGTAGCTTGTTGAATTTCTGGATCTTCCCTCCATCTGCCTTGTGCAGAAGTACAGAGGCCTGTTTGTGTAGTGATGAGTAGGTATTTACACCTGAATTGTGCCTGCAGCAAGTTAAAGAACAAACCCCAGGTATTTAACAGGATTTAATCTTTGTTCGCATATTTCATATGTTTATATAAAGAAATAAAATCACTCCTGGCCAGGACTCTCACTTGCATGACTCTTCTTCATCTTGTGTATCTCTCCCTTAAATTTTTATTTAAGCAGCATGTGTTGCAACTTGTTGCATATCGTCTGGATGCCAGGAGCTGTCTCACTTTCTAACAAGCACGTCCTGTAGAGTTATACCGCATCCCTTGGCTGTAGTTAGCTAGAAAAACAGAGCTTCAGCATCGGGAAACAGGTTCAGGGTGAAACTCTTCTAATGTAACTTAAAAAAAAAAAAAAGTTGCAGACCAGCCTCCATTCATCTGAAATGTCAGTTAATCCCATCATTCTTGCTCACAGCTACTCAGTCTGTTTAAACCTGAAGTGAATGAGAAGATTATTTTTAAGACTCAGTCTGAATGAGAAGATCCTTTGTAAGACTGGGCTAAAGGAGGAGATCCTTTTCATCAACATCCATGAAGATCGGCTTCCGTCTTTCTTCAGCCAACAGAGGCGGTGTTGTACTGTATGTTGGACAAACCTAACGTTTTAATGGCTTAACTGATTGTTTGAATGACTGTGATTTAAAGCATCAGGGAAACATTTCAAGCTTAATTGGTGGAACACACTTCAGTGCTTTGCTATTTCCTTTTTGTGCCATGGTTAAATCGATGCAAATATAGATAAGGTGATTGTTTATTTTGATGAATGGGCAAGCATTGGTTTGTCCCGTTAATCACCAAATCCTCAGGGTGTTTATACTAACCATTTATACTATTTAGCTGCAAAAACTCTGCTAAGGCAAGTGTGTTTTTTTCCCCCATTACTATTACACTGCTTTATCTTATCAAACAAAAACAAGACACAGGAAAAATAAAACACTGATTTGCAAATACTGAATCTGTGCATGAACAGTTCAAAGCTCCAAAAGCAACAGGATTTAATCATATAATCAGCTCTTCAACAATATGTAGTAGGATTCTCTTAATGCTCTTTTTTGTTATGCTTGATTTCACAGGCAGAGGAGATGTGTCCCAAGTACTCTAAGTCCAATTATGTGTTTTTAGCAAAGGTAAACGATTACAGATACGCATTTCTACGTATGTAGATGGCTTTTAATGCTTTTGATCCCTCAATGGTGATGTGTATTTCTTTGTTGATTTTTAGTGCTATAAAGACCTGGGCAAGAGGAACCAAGCCAAGATGATGTGTGATGCTGCATCTGAAATGAAAACAGTAACTAAAGAAGTGAGCTGATAAAGTGCATACAGTCCAGTCTATATATTTCTGGTGTATATATCAGTTCTGGTCTGTATATATTTTTGCCTCAAATTTAAAACAAATTGTTTTTGTGTTGTCTGCCACAGGACGAGGATGCACAAAAGGAGCTGGACTCTCTTCTCATGTCACTTTAGTCTGAAGCACAAACCACAGACTCTTCATGTCTCCTCTAGTTTTACTTCTAGTGATGGACTCATGTTGTGAACATATGAGTGTAATCTTGACCGTCTCAATTTTTTTTTTTTTCTGATGAATGTAGATGACATGACGTTAAAGACAATTGAACTTTGACTAATGATAATCTGCAACATGACTTATATACCACAAACTATAGGACAATAAGTCATGTTCCAAATTATTACGGATCAAAGTTCACTTGTGAATACATGACGACTGTTAATTTTTAAATATTTCTATCTTTATGCTGACTGGAGATGACTTTCAGTATTACGACAACCGGATTTTAATGAATGATAATCTTGCCTCGCAGTATGTGACACATGTCAAATTAACACAAAAATCATAAATTAACAGGTTCCTTCACTTAATTTTAGTAGCCATATAGTTGTGGACAAAACATATATTTCTCAGCTAATCCACCAGAACAGTAAATAGGGCAGTGTCCCGCCCAGTCCCAGGCTTTTGTGACCAAGAATACTGACTCAGCTCAAAAAGTGGTGACTAATATACACCAATCAGCCAGAACATTAACATTACAGTATAACCATCTCATTTTTGGGATAACATTGTGCCACCTGGGCAGCTCTGCAGAGCTTTGTCCAGCGCATCCCATGGATGCTCGATCAGATTGGAATGTGGGGAGTTTGGAGGTCAGATTGACAATCTTGGGCCCTTTGCCTGCTGAGCCCTGTGAGTGACTGACTGCAGTGCACTGATTGTTCTGGTGCTTTTTCTACTGTGGCCAGCATTGACTTTTTCCAGCAGTGGGATTGGACGAGATGTGATGGCATTAGGTCCCTGTGGGCATCGGGGGTGCCGATAATCTTGTAACTACTTTGCTGGTGTACTGTATAGTCGGGGTCAGTGTTGTTCAGTTTACTTGTCAGTGGTCATAATGTTATGGATGATCAGTGTAATACAATAGCAAAGGCTATAT
>JAOVVA010000041.1:21903935-21921420 GCA_028565275.1 Leiocassis micropogon | reverse complement strand
CTTTAAACAAAACATACTTAAGTAAAAGTAAAATTACAGATTTTAAAAACTACTTTAAAAAGTAGAAGTACACAAAAGATCTACTCAATTACAGTAATGCGAGTAAATGTAATTCATTACTTTCGTGTTCTTGTGCACAAAGTCAGGAGCCTGCTCTGCACTGCATCATGGGAATTAATACAGGAGTTACAGTTTAATGCTATTCTACCAGATCGTACCTGTGTATTAATGTCTTCTTAAATAGAGATAGTTAATTCTCCTCCCTTGTTGATTATTAATTGTTTCTGATTAGGAGTTGTGTCTCTGTGAAAGGCAATGACACAGTTGAGGATTAGTGTTTGCTATGTGCATTGTTTTCCACTTTGTTGTTTCAGTTGTCAGTGCAACCTTTTTTTTTTTTTTTTTTATCTGTAATATCTTCATCTACGACTGTCTTTAAAATCTTTTCAAATCTCCAGTGTATACTGTCTGAGTCAAGCTTTTACATTTATCCTTTTTTTTTTGTTGTTTAGCTCAGCAGAGCGGGCGAGACATGGTGGTGTTGATGTATCAGTAATCAGCCTGCTTTATCTGCAGTTGTCACACACTGTGGACTGGCTGCCTGACTGGAAGTCTGTGGCTGATCAAGAACAGGATGTTCTGGGAGACGAGATAAGCTGCAATGCAGGGAAAGGTTTGTCCTAAATGCTTCCCCTTTCTTCCCAACACACTGGATGTAACTGCTACTTATAAATATTGCCATTACAGCCCAATTAACATTAGGACCACACAAAAATGCACAACTTGTTTTAGATGAGACTACAGAATATGAAGTAAAGAATCTTAAACCACTCTTTAATGCGGAGTAACTCATCCTGCTAGGTATCTTATAACCTTCCCTTTTTAACTGACCTCATGTATTTTTATGGGTTATAGGACTGAAATGGCCATTTCAGAATCTGTTTGACCACATGTCTGTTAACCACTGAAGTATTGCAGAATGATAGGTGCATCAGGGTTAAAGGGAAGGGCATGAAGTGATGCACCCATCATACATAGTGCCCAAAGCCTCTGAAGGCAGTGTTATGATCTGGGGTTGCTTCAGTTGGTCAGGTCCAGACTCAGCAGCGTTATGTGGCAATAAAATGTAGTCGACTGACAACCTCAATGTACTGAATGACCAGTTTATCACATCAATGGAGGTTTTTTTTCCCTGACGCACAGGCATATTCCAGAATTTAAATTGTAAAAGAGCAGTTCTGGAAGCATGAAATCTTAGTGTGTGCAACATTTTTTTTTTCCCAGGCAGTGTATTTGTCATGCTCGCGGTGGATGGTGATGAGCCCCTGTCTGAATAATTCGCTTGTCATGTTTAACACTGACAAAACAAATTGTAAAATTCAAAATTATTTATTAATAATAATAATAATAATAATAATAATAATAATAATAATAATAATGTGCTTGGTGTGGTTCCTCTGGGTGCTCAGGTTACCTCCCACAATCCAACGACATGCAGATTAGGCAAATCGGCATTTCCGATGTGCCCGTAGTGTGAGTGTGAGCTGGGGTGTGCTTGTGCCCTGCAGTGGATTGGCATCCTGTCCAGAGCAGACCACGCCTATTGCCTTAAGTCCCGAGATGATTTCTCCTTGTGAGGAACTGACACAAATTAAGAAAACTGCATAGTTGATATATGGTTGGAATTAGATAACTGACGTGCTTGTGTTAGTGTTTGTTCAGACCTGGTAATGAAAGATTAAATATTTTGTACCTTAGGCCTGAAAGAGAGCCACTATTTGGCCTCCCTACTACTGAGCATGGTGCTTAATCTTTACTTGCATGGACTGCATACTTAATTCTAAATTGTTTGGAATAAACATGCTAAATACCTAAATGGAAATGTGGCCATAACTAGTTTAATGCAAATTAGTGAATTTGAAATCACCTAAAAGGATTCATTTTGTCACCCATTAGAGTATGAGTTGTTTATTGTATGTTCTGTAAGCATTTAAATCATCTGTACAGTTTGTAAAACAAAGAGAAGATTGGTAAGTGGTAATTGTGAAGCACCATTGTACATTGTACTCTCTTTTTTTAGTGGTGCAACACACATCAATGACACTTTTCTTTTTACAGTTAACTAATTTAGAGAATGCAATGCTTCATTTACATAGATAATTTTATTTTGATCATTTTAATATGATCATTCAGTTTCTCTACGATGTGTGTACTACTGGGTTGTTTCTAGTACATTTACAATACAGAAATTATATAAAGATATTATTATGCTATTATTTGCTACAGCAGTTATTTTTATATAGAAAATGTTTATGTAATTTTGTTAGTGAGTAAATTATGAAGCTCACACACATTAGTAATGCCCTGCAAACAGTAATATTCAACTGTGTATAGCAAAATATTAATATTAAAGCAAAATATATGCTATGAAATGTAATAGCTGCTATCTCTTGAACCCTGAAAACAATGCAAAAAAAACAAAAAGGAATAAATGGAATATATAGCAATACAATCATAGATAAATGTGTATGCTCCAGTCTCTTCAGCTGTTAGTTTCAGATATGAGGTTACTGAAGTGAGGACGACCGAGATTGTGCATCGATGTAATGTGTAAGCACATTTATGTTTACACTACCCGAAAGTTATAGTCATTGAGCTTAAAAGTTACATAAAAATGGTTTGCCTGAGTTTAGATAATTTTATAAATATATTAGCATGTTCTTATACACATACAGTAGGTTTTACCTGGTAAAACAGGTCTGCTTCATTGTTCATTGTAATGTAAGCCATCTTCATTTTTCATTAAATAAAATATTTAACCTTGTTAAAATCATAGGTCTAGGTTTACATGGGGATGGGGCATGTTCGCTGTTTGTAGGTGAGAATATTGTGCACTGTATTGATCGGTAAAAATTGATCGGTTCTCGGTTCCAGATTGATTGAGAACCGATCAATCAAAATTGATTAATCGGTTCTCCCAAAAACTAAAATTAAACCTATGCCACAGGTTAAAATGTTCATTTACTCTATACAGTTTTTAACCATTTTTCTTGCATAGTGCTTGTAATTTTTAGTTGAGCCACTGTTTATAGTTTATTCACAGTCTTCATTTGCACCCTGCACAGAAAGATGAGGCCAGCCCACTTTCTCAAGCCAGTTCAGTTTAGTCACGCAGAGATACTGCTACTTTGAATGGGTTGGGCTTCAGGGTTAGCCCATACATGAAGTCCAAAGGCGGTTGTTCCTTCGCTGTAAAGTGACACTGATGTGCCAGGAGTGTTGTAAAGAGGAAGAGCTGCATTTTGGAGAGTTCTTCTCCAATACACCGCCTCCTTCCCATGGAAAAGATAATAACATTTCTAGTCACATCTTTATTAAGTTCCCCATCCTCATCTAGAAAGCGGAGAGGGTTGAAGATCTGAGGCTGATCCCATTTTTTGGGGTCATGGTTCAGGGACCACTGGTTAATGAAAACCACAGTGCCTTTGGGAATGTGGTATCCATTAATGGAGGTATCTGTGGTAGTACTGTGGGGGATTGTTACAGGGATAAAACTGCTGAACCGCATCATCTCATAGATGAAAGCCATCACATATGGGAGACGTGGTAGGTCCTCAAAGGAAGGTAGATGACTTCTGTCCACTACTTTGTCCACTTCCTCCTGAATTTGTTTCTGGATATTTGGATACCTAGAGAAAGAGGTGAACCAGGCTATGTTAGTAGGCATAACATGTTCGGTTGTTGGTAGAACTTGTATACCACTACAGAACATACAACAGGGGAAAAGGATATAATGGTTATAAAATGCAGAAATAAGTAGTATTACTTAGGGCACGCAAGAAATACATAACCTGAGTAAGTACTCTAGCATGCCTTTTGCCTAAAACCCTGATAAAAATGATAATTCTCCATGATCCACTAGCTAAATTTACTAATAGTGCACAAGCATAGTGTCATTGTTTCGTTGTCTCACGCTGGTGGTCCTATTGTAGTGGTTACTGAACCCAGTCCGACTGATAAAATCTGCTATATTAAGACCCTGCATTGTTCAATGACATATATGTTGGAGGTATTTTTTTAAAGCCATTTTGTTGTGTAGCTCTCTATAAGAACGTGTAGTGAACGCAGTTATAGTGTGTGTTGTTCCTTCTTGATATGTTTTGCTGGATCTTATTTCAGTGTTTCCAGGTAGAAGTTCTGTAGCCTCGTCCTCCGGTTACGTGACTACAAGCTGACAGCCCTGCCGCCGATTACCCAACGCGTTTGGCGCGCACTGACACGCGCTGTCTGCAGCAAAACGTGGGTGGAAATAACCGAACATAAGATTCTGCTTGTCAAAAGTTACACTTCCAGATAAATTTATCTGCATTTATTTATTGATCACTCTGCGCAATGCTGCTAAATCTTAACGCATTTGGGAAAAATGACTTTTTTTTGTAAAATCTTTTCTAGTTGACTTTTTAATCTATCCACATTTAAAGCTTAACAAGTTTTTTTTTCCGTGTTCGCTTTTATTTTACCCCCCCCCCTTTTTTTTTTTTTATTAGATTGATTTACACCTCGGTTGTTGGACCAAATAGACCAAACTCTGTATAAATAAAGAAAATTTCTATACTCCAGCCAAAATGCAGCAGGACAGTTACCTGACGAGCAACAGAACTATCCACTGCATCGCTGTGGACGTGGTGTCTTGGCTCGCACCGAAGATGTCCGTGATGGTCGGGGGCACGTACTTCTCATCCAGTAAACCGCGGTCCATCGACGTGATGAGTGCGTCCGTCATGTCCCGGACGATGCTCGACTCCATGGTCTTCCGGTGCTCCATAACCTTACCCAGGACGAATTCATAGAACTCTGCGTTCAGTTCCTTGAACTGATCGAACAGTGATTTGATGGGGTTGGGGAAATACTGGAGCCAAGGCATGACGTCCACGATGCTGCCGGCGCCCACCGTCTGCGTGAACTTATCGTTACGTCCCACCACTTGCTGAAACTCGGTGTCGTCGTATGAATAGCGTTTACCGAAACACAGGGCACTCATGATGTTCGCCATGGACACCACGAGATACTTGTGGGGCTGAAAGTAGCCATGTGTGCGCGTTTCGCGCAAAAAATGCGAGATCAGCTCCTTGACTTCACTCACGACGTGATTCTCGATGGTGCTCTTGGTGTCCGGGTTACCTGTAGTGAACTTGCGCACTATGGAATGTGCCACCCGTCGGTGCACCTTCCACCATTCGCTGTAATTACCGAAAGCCAGGCTGCGACCGCTCGAGATGTACCGGAACGAGGCGAAATCAGGTCTACCTGCGAAATCCACACCCTTCTGGACGAGCGCCTGTCGGATAGCATCGCCGTTAAGAACCACTACGGGCCGGTTGCCAAGCTTGATCTGAAACACGTCTCCGTAGTGCCGCGAGATGCGCGTGAAATAGATGTGCGGGTAGTTGCCCATTTGTGCTGCGTTACCGATGAGTGGCCATGGAAACGGGCCCGGTAAAGTCCGCGCGCTCCAGGTGCGCACCAAACTGCCCAGCAAGTGGACGACGATCAAGACTTCAAGGCAAAACAGCAAAATATTCTGCTTTGACAGCTGAAGGAACTCTGTGATAATTCCTGGTAACTCCATCCTCGGCTCTCTAGCAATAAAAAGAAATAAATCAGTTTGCTTCTAATATTTCACAGTCTTTTTTTTTATTTAGCATTTATATAGGCTAATATATATATATATATATATATATAGATATAGATATAGATATAGATATAGATATATATTTGTTATGCATTAAATGCTACACAAAGTGAGTTCAAGATGTACAAACCTTCCTTGCCAAATTTTAAAGCCGCATAAGAATATTTCCCTCTTATTTCAGCACGAAAAGTTTGCTTACTTAAATTCTACGTCTGTGGACGTCCAGCGGCGTAGAAAACAGCTGTTATGTCTCAGACGTTCACTTTTCACTCATAATGCAATGCTTTTTGTGAAGATAAAAAAGCAAATATCCACAATCTTCCTATAGGGATTAAATAGGTCCCGCATGAGATTAAGCCTATGTCTATAGGGTTATTTCAGTCAGTGTTATCAGATGCACAGCTCGTAGCTCCAATAATGCTGCAGAGAGCTGAGTGAATTGCTTATATGTTTTGTACAACATACGGTTTCACCACCTCCTCCTCCTCCTCCTCCCCTCTGATTCATTCACTCCGTCCACAAATCCACACTCACACACAGAAAGATCAGTCAAACTCGCCAGTTGCCAGTTTGGATGATTTAAACTCCCTGACCCAATCACGGTGTAGAAGGAAACACGGTTTTCTTTCTACCTGTCTAATGCCGTATTTCACTTCGATGCCTGTAGGCTGCCGTTAACTCAGGGTAGTAAAAGTGAAGAATCTGGCAACGCAGGTTGAGTTCGCACAGTGTGTTCTGAGTATGAATGCGGCGTTTCTCAGTAACGCAGATCTTCTGTCACAGCGGCGATAGCACAATAACCCCTGCTGGCTCGTTAAAAACACGTTGACGCTTTTAGACACTAATGCTGTTTGAGAAGACCTAGTTGAAATAGACGAATATATTTTACTGACAGTCCATTTTTTTTTAAAGGAACCCACATTTATTATTACTTACATTTACGACATTTGTCAGACGCCCTTATCCGGAGCGACTTACATTTTTCTTATCTTTGCATACATCTGAGCAGTTGAGGGTGAAGGGCCTTGTTTAGGGGCCCAACAGTGGGATTTGAACCTGGGACATTTCGATCAGCAGTTCAGCAATGCCTTCACCACTGAGCTAACCTTGCCTGTTTCTAGAGATAGAGACGGATGCACACGAATAACACAAATGACTTTTAGGACTCAACAACATAAAATATGAGGTATGTGTATTTCTGCGAAAAGGCAGCTCAAGTTGGTGAAAACGAAAATTATGAAAACGCATACAATAAAATATGACATACGTAGTAAAAGCGGAATGTGTGCGTTTTCTACTATTGCAGTAATAACACGAAATGTGTTTAATAATAATAATCATCATCATCATCATCGTAATAAATGCAAAAGCTTCGAAGGTCAAAATAGACTTAAATTACATTATTTCAAGTTCACATTAAAGAGATTCCAATGTAAACGTGCAATGTTTTCTTACTCGTAAAATGTTTTCTATGGTCATAATCTCTGATTGATTTGAAACAAGATTATTAAGAGTTCGAAAACCGCAATATATTGAAGAGAGGCAAAATGGAAAGATATTCTAAATTTGTTACATTTTTTTTTAACGACGCATACAGTTATATTCAGTATTGTGATTGTGGTTTGTTGCTTTCTGTTTTGTGTTCTCTGTTATTGTATGATTCAAACTTGGTCAAATCGTAATTTGATCATAAAATCATACAAAGACACTGCGATATTTCACTAGGGGGACACTGTGTAGGGCCTATTTGTTCCTGACAGTACATTTACTGGTAGTTAATCATTCAGCAGGACTCATCCTTAGGGATCTTATAGGTGACTTTTTCTTTGCATAGAAATACACTTAGGATCATAGGCTATGTATGACTTGTTTAATTTATAGCCACATATTACCTTCATTTAAAATGTAAAAACAGTCTAATCAAAGCAAAACAAACTAATATATCTGCTGTTTATTTGGTAAATGGTATTATGGTGCTGCATTTACCTAGTCAGACGCCCGTGAAAATCCAATTCAATTCAATTTTATTTGTATAGCGCTTTTAACAATTGGCATTGTCCCAAAGCAGCTTTACACAATCAAAATAATTATTTTTAAAAAATGGCTTTTAATCTTTTCGATATTCTTGCTGTCCTAAAGGCACAAAATATTCAGGAGTCTCAATGGCGAAACCGAAATAAAAAATAGTGGGACCTTGTAACAAGAAAATCACACTCCACCACATACTTCTACCAAACTTTAGTTATGATAACTGAGTAATGTATTAACACGGGTTACTGTTTAACGGAGTAATGTGCGTTAAACTCCACCACAGCTCCGCGGCTGTTCTTCAGTACCACGGACAGCGCATGCGCTGAACACAAATCGCCTTTTAGCACAGCAAGCAAGTAGTGCGTCTTCTGGAGACAATACGACAAAACACGTTTTGTCTTCCCAAAAAAGAAGCTGTATTCTAAGTATTTCTTAATATATATATTTTTTTAGAAATGTCACTATGTATTATTTTCCAAGTAATCATCCCCAGCTATGAGCAAAGTTACAGCGTTATTTTTAATAAAGCATGCGTTATTTGACTTTGTGTAACGTATTTGTTAAAAACTGTGGAGCCTTTAACGTCACAGAACTAAACAACAGTAAAAACACAAACACACATTTTTTTGTGAATATCCTAGAATAACAGTTCTGAATAATCTTAAGACTTGAAAGAGTAGAAAAAATTTAAAGGCTTCAAAGAGTTAACGTGCTGTTTATTAATATTAGATCTTTCTGTTCAAACACTGTATACTGTATGGATGTTATTGAGGAGTCCTTTATAACACACACACGCACAATCTTATATTGATTTCGTTTGCACTTTTATTTAATTAATATGTATTAAATAATTCTGTTCCTTCCGTTTTTATGGAAATAAAGACTGATACACAGACTCCAAATACATACAATATGTATATTTATGTCCAACTTCTTGTCCAGCTTTAATTTAACCTTTTAATATATAAAATAAAGATAAATATATACAAATATATGTACCTTTCTGCATTTCTAACATCTCTGTAATACTCTCATATTTATAAATAATTATTAAATAAAGTATGTTAGCTATTTCACTGCTATATAGCCTATATTATTATAATATATTTGTATATAAATAAAACTGAAATCAATTTAATTAAATCAGAGCTACAACACTAGCCTTAACTAGACTAGTTAAGATCTCTGAGTTATATCTAAATCGATCACACCAAACCTGTTAACCGTAATAGCAGCATTAAGAAAACTAATTGTAAACTGTACTGACTTCTATTTCCTTAGCCACAATATTAAGTACAGTATGCTATAATGGAGATACGTGGATACGCTTCTGAATCAGCCCGAACAGTTCATTATTAATATTCAGAGGTGTTTTAATGTATTTACCGCTGTTTTTAGGAAGGAAACTGCAGTAGATTATTCAGGGCCTCATTTATTGTAAAACATTCACACGCACGAACCTCAAAATGCTATTACGTTAAAATTCATGTATAAGCAGCAGTTTACAAAACGACAATTTGACCTGAAAACAGAGTGAAATAACGTAAAGTTTCCAGACCTGTGGACTTTCCCCAGTCTCCCTGATAATGTACCGCTATAATCATACACTGTATTCAAAAAAAACGTAAAATGAAGGTAAAATACTCTAGTTCATATTATGTGCAAAACCATTAAATTTACAGAAATTGTTATTTAAACTTTTACAGAGAAAAAACATAGATTTTTCCTAAATTTTATACGATTAAACATCTTCATTAAACTAACAGCACTAGAAGTTTAGCAGTGAAATAGTTATTTTACAGATTTTTGCTAAATTTATACGATTGAAGACCTTCAATAAAGCAACAGCACTATAAGTTCAGCAGTAAAACACTATTATTTTACAGATTTTCCCCAAATATATACAAATTTAACACCTTCATTAAAACAACACTAGATGTGTAGCAGCAAAATATTTTTATTTTACAGTTTTTTCCAAAATTACTACAATCAAACACCTTCAAATAAAGCAATAACACAAAAAAACTTATTTCCCAAATTTTTCATAAATTCCTATAAACACACATGTTCAATAAAGTGTTAACACAAACTCAAGATTATAATATTTGTAAAATAGCCTGTAGAACAGTGACACAGTATAGTACAAGTATGATGCAAAATACAATAAAAAAAACATTTAGTTTCATAGCATTACAATAAAATCCTAAAATGAGATTTAGACTATTGTGCTCTGACAGTGGAACATTCTCTCTCACAAACTTTAACATTGCTGTGAAATATCCTTGACTAAAAACCTATGAAGAAATGAACAATTTCAAACAAGATTCCCAATCTTCCAATTAAAGTTGGATTGGAAACTTTATTACAAATAAAGTACAATGTGGTCCTTTTTTTACTCTATAGTTCTTATATAATGTATGTGTACAAATAACTTTACCTTTTAGTTCAGAATCCGGATGCATTAGTACAAGTAAGTCAAATCTAAAACATACCAAAATAGCAAAATAGACAGTACAGTGTATCCAAGAAAAATCTTCTCCCAAACAGGCAGTAAACAACTGGATCCTTGGTGCATTAGGTGGATTAGAAGAGAAAAGAAAAAAACACATTAGGATCTTAGATTCAAAAGAAAAAGTTAATCTTTTTCTCTGTTCCCCGAGAAACAGATTAACAGAATACTTGAAATCGTATTTAATACTAGATACAGTATGTTGAAGGGAAACTCAGGAACTTTTCAACTGGGGCCCAGTCGACTTAATAATTTACAGATAATGTCTGTAAATTTACAGAGATTTGTAGGTAGTTTTTTAAAAAAGGAAAAGTACTACAACATTTTCTATAAACTATAAAAGTTATTTTCTGTAAAATTAGGACTTTTCTACAGTGTAGAACTCAGGAGAGCTCTGGAGAACGAATTTTGTTCATGTAGCATGTGACATGTTTTCGTTGGCATAAATTCATTTATTCAAACTGTGAAAAACCTACTAATAGTCTACATACAGTTTGCATTTAATTTATAATAATTTAGCAGCAAATATCTAGATCAACTTCTCCAGTGCACATTAGTGTCAAGATGTTTAGTCTATATTTAATCGAATACCCATAATTATGCATCATTTGTACGCAAATGATGTGATCAATTTTACAACAAAAGCCAAAGTTACAAATGATCCCCCTGGTCTTTCTAACAAGAAAGTGTATAGTTTAGTCAAAATTGACTACTCAATTACTTCAAATTTCTCCTTGCAAAGTTAAAACCGGCCTTCAGCTCATGGAGAATCCTTGAAAACCATTTAGCTTTGCTTACCTACAACTACTACTGTTATTATTATTATTATTATTATTATTATTATTATTATTATTATTATTATTATTGTTATTATTATTATTATTATTGATCAATGTGTAATGTTGCCATTTCACAGTAAAATGTCTGTAAATGTCAGTAATTTGCTGTCCAATAAAGGACTGTAAAAATGTACAAAAAAAAAGCTGTAAAATAATTTTTTTTAAAATACTGAGGTATAGTCTACATGACCTAAAATAGCATAAGCAATGCTTATTTGTCACCTACCACGTTCCAGTGCTTGGATTGGAACACACAGCCTTCTGTTCTAAAACACAGAGCCACCACATCTATCTCAACTTCTTTGTGTTGTTTAAATCACTTCTACCACTGGATTTATTTCACAGTAAAAAATCAATATGAATCAATACAAGTAAGATGTGGTGACTTTAAGTCACAGTGCTAAAACCCATGTGTTCCAACCTCAACATTTCCAAATTATGTTTTGGGTCCTTGAGCAAGACCCTCAACTTTTAGTTCATATGCTGCATCAACTGCAAATTCCTTAAATCAAAGGAAAAATAAATAAATGTAAAAAGTCATCAATCAAATTAGCTACTCTTTTTATATTTTATACACTATTACTTCATGTATATAGTATATAGAACAAATTATGGTGTGTTATTCTTTTTCCTACATTAGTGATACCATATAAGTATGATAATTTTTACCTTAGTGTTTTTTTCCCTGGAGACCTGTCATGTGCAAGCTTGTTTAATAGAACAGATCCTTAGCAGGAATAGTAAGATATTTGTGCACGTCTGAATGCAGAGAGTGAATGGAAGGGAGTTATACAGTTAACAATCTGAGGTCTGAGGTGTGTGTGTGTGTGTGTGTGTGTGTGTGTGTGTGTGTGTGTGTGTGTGTGCGTGCGTGCGCGTGCGTGCGTGTGTGTGTGTGTGTGTGTGGCAGAGGAGGGAGAGGTGTCTGGGGCAAACAACACGTAGGTATGGTTACACACTGATACAATGGTCTGCGTGTGATTGTGTCTGTTTTTAAGAATGCATAAAAAATAGGTCAGAAAATTCTAGTTATTTTTGCACTCTTTTACAAAACCCACCTAAATCTAATAATTTTTTCTTAATGATAAATATACTCAGGTGTTTAGAATATAGCGACCCAAGCTCCAGACTTGCTTATAATCATTAAGGTATCAAATAATATAACAATTAAAAAAGCAAGGTGATTATTATTATTATTATTATTATTATTATTATTGTTATTGTTATTGTTATTATTATGTATTTTCTTCTGTTTCATTGCTGAACAATGTGTGGAATTCTGTGTTATTCAAACATAATTTTTTTTGTTTTGTTTTTCCCATGGGTGAATGCTAGGATTTTTCAGATTTTTTAATACTACACATTGCGCTTTATCCTCTAACCATGAAAGATGGTACAGTATTTGGACAAGGGGAATGTACTAACAATTGGTTAATCTTCATTCCTATGGCAGTTCCGTGGACTTGTGGAAATAGACACTTAGAGGACACAGCCTTGGGGCATTTGAGCTGAGTGCACTAGTCACGCACAAGCGATTTATCAAATTCTTGTGACATTCTGTCACTGCTTTGCGTGCGACTGACAGGACACACGCTCAGCAGGCCTTAGACCTGTCTTCCTTTACAGGTAATCTTTTTTTCAGTGCTCAGTAAAGTCAATATATGGGAAGTTCTGCAATCGGGGGTACATTTTGGTGGACAAAAACTCTTTATGTTCAGAACAAACTATTTTAAAAAAGACAATTATTAAATATATTTTTTATAAATGTTAAAAATGCTTCCACTACTGTTTATTGATAAAATCACTGAATTAATGCATTTCCACAAAAACTGTCAATTAATTACCTTAAAAAAAAACTTAATGTAAATGAGCCTAATATTTCCAAATGTAATTTTCCTTTAAGATATTTTGAATGACCCCTGATGAGATTTCCCTCATCTTCTTTAACAAAGAATAAACACTATATTAATTAACTCAAATATTTGATATATTCACTTACCATATTCAAATGTGCCTATAATGAAGTAAAAGGTTAATTAAGCCAAATATAAAAGCAGCATGTGGTGACAGTTACCCACAGTTTAACTGCAATATAATAACCAGGTGAAAAGAAATTACATGACATTTTTGTCATTTATTTGGGAAAGACTATGTTACTCTCCTTAACATGATTAAAATAAGCAGACATTAATGTAGGTAGGCATCGATGCAATACCATATGAGATCATCTTTTGGCTTGACATAATAAACTCAATCTGCACAGGTTGGTTTTTCTAATGCGCTGTCTGTCTGGTGCCTGTCTTTCTGTCTGGTCAAGGCTATGTTATTATTATCAAAGCTCAAACACAATCTCATTCAAGCTCTATGTAGCTGTGTTAAACCTTACATTTAAAATATGAATGGCTATATTGTTTTACAAGATGGTGTTACAAATACAGAAACATACCTAAATTCCTTTAAATTAATAGTGAAGAGACAGTCTTTCTATTTGTATAATCAGTAATAATTACTTTTAAATTGCCACATAAATTAATACAATTTAACAGAAAATTGAATGTATTTTGTCTCTATTCGTTATCATTTTTGTTTTGTTATGTTTTCTCATAAAATAAAATAAAAACATAACAAACCAAGAAAGGTTCAGAAAAAAACCTTTTTCAACCATCTCAATGCCCTTGTGGACTTGTATGTCTCTCTATCAGGCCATTCCCCTTTTTCTTTGTCTAACCAACTGTTGCAGAGGCCCTTGCCAAAGCGTAGTCAGTAGCCCGTGAAGGCGTCTCCCTTTTTCTGACCCTAAGATGGCATTTTCCCCTGGATTTTTTTTTTTTTTTTTTTTTGTGATTGGGGATGGAGGGGAAACTTTGTAGCAAGAAGCAGGCTTCGGAAAGAATTGAAGCATAATCATATGGTGGTACGTGATCAATCGCATGAGTGCGCTTTTAGTTTGGGAATCTGTAGCCTCTACTTGCCATTACATGAACTCTTTTTCCATTTCAGAGCCTCATTGCCATTGTCGTCTGTGGGCACTGGATACACAGTTTAACAAGAAAGCTTAATGATGCAGTTCAGAGAAGTGGGGTAATGTTAGCAGGGGGAAAATCTCTATTCATAATACTTCAATACAAAAAAAAAAACACATGACATTATATAAAATCACATTAACATACATTTTTAATCAAAGTTTTAAATACATATATTGTATTTCTATTATTGTCTCATATTAGAGAAAATGTAAAACAATGAACCTATAACCTTTGGTTTCTCATAAATAAGAAGATAAAACAGAAAACCAAATGATAAAATATAACACGCTTGTTAAATTTGCAATTCAGCCTAAATAATGCATTAGTATGAGTAAAAATAATTCCTTAGGAGAAAATGTGCAGTTTGTGGTTATATTGCTAAGGTAATCTAAAACTTAAATGTAGAATATTATTCTTTTTAGTAAGATAATGTCTGTGTTCTTTCAAGTTATATTTTGTTCAAGAAACACAGAACACTCACTTTCTTTTACACTCAAGATAATAATAGGAACTGAAATTTAAAACCATTTAAAATGGCCCATTCCAAACTTCCACATCTCTTGAGAATGAATCTCTACTAAACCTCGGCCTGCAAATGCCTCATCAGGCACAGATAATGCTTCTCATTCATCCTTGAACAGGCTTCTTTAGATGGCGTTAGTGGAGCTCATCTTCTGAGCCTCCCTGTGTTTACCCAGCCCCCCTGCTAGAGATCAGAGGTCAGCTGGAGCTCAAAGGGAAATGCTGCCCTCCCAATCTCTAACCCAGCTGCAGTGTTTTCACAAGCAGCTAATGATGATTGACAGCCATGCTTGAGTGGAAGCAGCCTCCATAGGAACTAGTCACGCAAGGCCAGCACAACTGGGAAGTTCAGAGCAGGAAGAAAATTTGTGCAGTGCGCTAACAAGCTTTCATTTCTTACACTACCTGAGGCACATGTGTCAAACTCAAAGCCCATGGGCCAAACACAGCTGTCTTTTAAATGATTTTTTTATGGCATTGAATTTACAAAATAATAATAATAACCTACTGGCACCTACTACTAAACCTTTTCTTGTTATCTAGAAATGTATCGTCCTTATCTAGAAGGTGTTGTGATGAAAAACAATACAGAAAGGCAGTGTGTGTTGGCAGGAGCACATACAAGAATTTGTCATG
This sequence comes from Leiocassis micropogon, assembly GCA_028565275.1. Taxonomy (NCBI): domain Eukaryota; kingdom Metazoa; phylum Chordata; class Actinopteri; order Siluriformes; family Bagridae; genus Leiocassis; species Leiocassis micropogon. Next base: position 21,906,165 of record JAOVVA010000041.1, on the reverse strand, counting down.
ATAGTCAGCTACATGCGTGTAATGATAACTCACACAAATATTTCTTTTTAACCTGAATAATTAAGTGATGGCTTTGTAATGTCATTCCTAAATATATTGGGGGGGGGAAAGAAAAACTCTTGGGATCAAATACAGGGTAAGTAGATAATTTTCTGTAAGTTAGTTTATACAGTATATGCTCACTTCATAGTTAAAAGTTAAATACATTTTAAATGTTTCTGTTTGCCCTTTTTCCTAGACACATCCATTTGACTTTGGGAGCCTATATTATTGGTATTGTTAGAAAAAAAATTAAGATTAATAACAAATTAATTAAGGTTCACGTAGGACGCTTAGCAACATCCTTACTTTAGCAAAATTAGTAGTACCTAATGGTGTATTTACATACCAAACGTATGGTATGTAATCGTCCATAGTTACAAGAGTAAATTTAGACATGCTGATGAGACATTTAATAATAGGAAAATATACATTGCCTGTTTTTTCAAAAGGGTCAAATTATTGGGCTGCATGAAGCAACGAAAACAATTAAGGAGATTTGAAATTACTAGAACTGGGTTAAGAAGCTTTCGACACATTATCAAAACCAGGAGGGATAGTGCTAAAGCGCCACTTAAGTTGCATGCTAAAAAAAATCTACCATAAAAACCATAGCAATGTTTAATAGTGAGAGCATTTCCGTTAACATAAAATGTAATGATACTTAAAGGATTACGACTAAACAGCTGTGTAGCCATAAGAAAACCACTTTAGTGGTTAGTTAGTGAGACTAATCAGAAAAAGGCTTCCGTTAGCTAGGGAGCATAGAGGTTAAACTTTGGAGCAGTGGGAAAATATCATGTGACCTGATGAGTTCAGATTGACCCTATTTCAGAGTGATGGGTGCATCAGGGTAAGAAGGGAAGCGCATGAAGCGATGCACCATCATGCATAGTGGCCACTGTACAAGCCTCTGGAGGCAGTGTTATGATCTGGGGTTGTTTCATCTGGTCAGGTCTAGGCTTAGCAACATTATGAGGCAATAAAATAAAGTCAGCTGACTAATGAATGTACTCAATGACCTAGGTCATGACAGGTTATCCCATCAATAGATTTTTTTTTTTCCTTCCCTGATGGCACAGACATATTCCAGGACTCGAATTCCAGGACTCAAAAGACTGGTTCTGGTAGTATGAGGAATCTTTTGACACATTAACTGGCCACTACATTGCGTGCTGTAATCAATGCTAAAGGTCCCTGAATTAAATCTTAGAGTGTAAGACATTTCTTATTTTTTTACTTTTTTGGTCATGTTGTGATATCTGATGCAGGAGATGCTTAAATTGGAACTGGACCAAAGCAAAAGTACACATTTCACTTTGAACAAAGCAAAGCAAAAGTACACATTTCACTTTGATGTGTAGTACCATGTTGAACATATCTAAACAGTGAAAAACAGTGTTCCCAGTCACCATTGTACCTATGGGTTTATTGCTTTAATACCTAATATGTCAATGATTTTTATTACGTTATAAAATATGGTTAATCAATAACTTTTTAAGAGCATAATAACTTGTTAATAAATGAACATTTAGGAAAAAGTTGTGCTGAAGGACAAGTCATTGTATACATACGCTGTGTTGTTGTTGTTGTTGGGTTTTTTTTAATCAATTGTGACAAAAAATTTAAAATTACCCGCTTTTTGAGTTTAAACAGCATCAAATCAATGCAAAACGAAAATGTATAAAAATACTTTGCCTGCTTCTGATGGCACTAAGACTAATATGTATAACATTATTTTGTGCCCTTCTATTTTTGTTTTTTGCATTTTGTGTTTGCTTTTGTTTATTCATATTCTGGTATCTATTTAAAGGATATTGCATGACAAAGTACAATTTCAGAAAAATTGCAGGTGAAGGTTCAAGAGAAATCCCCTCACACTGACACATCCGTGGTGAAAGTCCCCTGCAGCTCATCATTTCTAAGACACAATATGTTTGGGGTGTATTGTTTCATGGAAGAATTGGTATCATTTCCTCATGACTTTTCATTGTTGCTGTTATGCCATTCATACATTCCTGAAACTGAGGATGGGACTGAGCTTAGATTGGAAGTTACAGAATTAGCAAGTGATCTTAAGTAATTACATCAGAGTCTATTTCAGATATTTTTTCCGGCACTGCTGCTGAATACAATTACTCCACAATTACTCCACAAACATTACTTAAAGCATTTTAATATATATTACATT
>JAOVVA010000041.1:21876939-21893265 GCA_028565275.1 Leiocassis micropogon | reverse complement strand
TGAAGCTGCTTTGAGACAATGACCATTGTTAAAAGCGCTATATAAATAAAATTGAATTGAATTGAATTGAATTGAAACCAAAGCTTGTCCAGTACAAAGTTCTGGAAAAATATCAGACAATGTTTGATATAATATTTTATATGAAAGGGACAATATGGCTCTCTGACTCTGCCTAGCGGAGGTTTCCCACCAATGAAGTGACGAGTGAAAGAGGCCAAAAAAGAAACCAAGAGACAATGTTTTATGCAACATACAGTAATTTTCAAACTTACAAACTTTAAACATTCCTGGAGCACATTCGTAAGTTGGATTTGTTCGTAAGTCCAACAAAGTGAGTCTTATATACCTTTGAAAAAAAAATACAATGTAAAGCATAAAAAAACAAACACACAGGTTTGGTGTTTTGGTTCCGCGAGACTGCGCTTTAAATCGAGACATTTTTTATCATCGTGCTCCCAGACTGACTTATTGAAACCGGTGAGGCCGACTCATTTCTTTCAGTGTGAGCTACATCTGCAATTTTTTTTTGCCTCTACAAATATTCTTAAAGCCGTGGTCCATTTGTATCTGCAGAAATTTGCAACTCAAACGTTCATACGTCGGTGACTTACCGTACTGTAATTTGTTACCAATACACCTAATAGAAATGTTGATTTCCCCTGAGATTTTTAATTGTCTTGCTTGTTACTTTCCCTTAACATTGTCCTAACAAAAGATGCAACAGCTACAGTAGGCACTAGCTTGATAAATTACCTACAGCCCAACCTTAGTTTCACACCAGCAGGGTCTCTACTGAGCTCATGGGCTTGCACATCTGTACTTTCACAGGAGTTTTATGAATGACAGAAAGTTTTCTTTAGTTTCCATTGATAAAAGACGTTCGTATATGTGTGTGAAAGAGGGAGGGAGAAAAAGTGTCTTTCTGTGTGTTTTTATGTGTGTGTGTGTGTGTGTGTGTGTGTGTGTGTCTTAAGCAGGAAAAAAGAAAAGACGAGAACATGTGAATTAGTAGACCTGTCGCATTCTTTGTAGTTTACACTGAGTTGTGTAACCTGGTAAGGTGGAAGACATATCAGTGTCAGTGAAGCATGCCAAACTGGATTGGCCAGGTGGGAAGGAAGAAACACATGAGTTCTCTATAATCTTTTGCTTCTCGCACGCATACACAGACACCTCCCACACTGTCCCTGTTTAACCCCCAAACACCTTACATGCTGCAAGTGCATCATTAGGTGTTCATGTGCAGCCAACCTTCAATACTACATTTACCAAAGCACAATAATTTTTATACATTTTATTATAAATATATATTTATTATTATAAATAAAATTTAGCTTTACACAGTCTATGGACCTGATACATTATTACAAGTATAGAAACTGTAAAGCTGTGCCATCTTTGTACACCTGTGTGTGAGTGCCTGCGGGGTATGTTGGTTTCTCTACTATGTTGTACTTTTTATGTCTGAGCCTGCTTCTAATAATCTAAACATGGCCTGGACTAACATGAGTCTCTTCCAGGCAGAAATCCAATTTTTTCTTTTTTTTTTTTTAACTAGAAAAATTTACTGATTGATTTTGATATTTATATGGTTGGTTTTTAAAAAATATATATTTTGTTAATGATTAACTACCATAACTATCCATACTATAACAGACGATATTTACAAAATGGCATTCCTTGGGAAATGTTTTTTTTTCTTATATTGTATGTAAATGCTATGATGCAATATCATATGATGGAATATTACCACATGATACAGATGGACTTTCTGAAAGCACTTTAATAGAAAATGTTAACCTCTGGTTTCTACTTTTATCATGTGTTTGTTGTAAAGCTTGTGCAAGCCTTGCAAACATTAATGCATGCACAGTTCTCTGCTATTCCTGATGCATTTTATTCATTATTGTATGATGATGCATAAAACTGGATTTTAAAATGGACTCATGGACTCCTGAATTCAGAAGATGACCTAATGTTCCCATAGTCACATGACAAAAGCTGTTAAGTTGCTCGTACCAGAATGCTTTGCCTCTTTGTTGTGGTTTCTGTCAGCGGACATGTAGGGTTAGTGAGATAAGCCATTGTACATTTATTGTTGCAGCACACCACAGGCTCCACCCCAGCTGCTCCCTGTTTGACTGTCTTCGCACGAAAGACCCATGAAGGGAGGGGGGAATGTGTTTCTGTGTGAAGAAGGACAAAAGGAGGAGGGAAAGAGGTTGGTTTTGCTTCTTTCCCCATAAGGTTTCACCTGGAACACGAAGCTAACATGCTCTGCTAGATAGATTAAAAGGATTAATACCATTTTGAAGGTTTGGTCAGTAGGCCCAGGCCTTTTTTAAACAATTAGCACAACCTCATAGCCCAATCTTATTATTATTATAATTTTTTAAATCAAATTATTTATTATTAATGTTGGATTTCTTTAAAACTGTCTGTCATTTCTTTTTGTGCAGCAACACTTTATTTTTTTGTTTTGTTTTTAAATTGCACATTTCAGAAAGTGATATGGTTCACAAAAGAGGGAGAACACACTGACACAAATGTGAAAACCAACACATTGTGTAACAGAGAATAACTGAGATTCTATAATGATTATAAAATGTATATTTTCAGAATGATATAGCATTCTCTTCTCAACAATATTATAGTTAATGGGAAAAATAAAATCCAATATCCATGTCCAATATGAATCCAAAAAATAAAATATACTTAAAATGTTGTAAAAACTATGTACATATACATTTTGTCATGGAAAGATGAATAACAGGGTGAACCATTACTTTTTTTCTGGAAAGTGTCATGTTGGACCTTGAGTTAGTAATAAGCAGTTAGTTAAAGGTTACTGTGTGCTGTTTAGCACATGTACTGTATTTTACTGAAAACTTTTTAGATTTATTAATATTTCACTATGGTGGAGGAAAATATGATGAAATTTACAAATTATTAGTGTAAATACTTTATGCACTTACAGGAGTTGTTTTACCCTTCATTGAAAAACAGACAAAATGATGGTTGCGATGTCACTGATTGCATCAATGATTACAGTTTCTCAAAGTTACACCAAAATGACACTTATTTGTGGCACTTACAAAATGAAAACTGTATAAACGAGGAAACCCCTTTCCATAAGACATAATTCTACTGATATATCTCAATTTTTGGTCATTCATAATAAAACCTCAGAAATGCAATATTGGATAACTCAGTAATTCTGATGAGAACACCAAAAGCACCTCATAGTGATATTAACCCAAGTGCAACTTGTAAGACAGAAGAGCAAGTACTACTTACTGTAGTTAACATCCAACATTGTATGGTCTGGTTTAAAGTTACATTTGGTTTAAATCAATGATTAAGAACACATTATTGTGAAGTTGCTATCTATGTAGAGAATTAATACAGCAACTCTGTGGGCTTAATTTTTAAAAAACAAAATACCATGCTACCATTCTGTGAAGTACAAAATGCTGCTTTTTTACACACACAAAAAAAAAAAAGAAAAAAAAAGTAAAGATATGAAACATGTACTACTGAGTAATGGAAAAAAGTATTAAAGTCTGATGAGTTGTCTTTGATGCCTCTTTTTACTGTATCCGTATGTGTGTATGTTTGAAGAAGTCCAACAGATTGCTTCAACTCATAGTGGTAGTTACTAGCTGTTAAACATGGTGGTGGAACTTTAATAGTAAGGTTGGTCTTTTTGTGGTAGTCATTAGGGTTGATGATTGCTTGGTAGTAGCAATATCAGGACCAGGTGCAGCCTATAGTGCAACACAGTTCCTTTACAAATGTTCCATATTCTAAGATGGTCAAATAATCAAGAGTGGTGTCTCAAAATTGCAGTCAAAAGACATAAAAATGCTTTCTATGACCTTCCCAATCACTAGCTTTGCTGAACCCTTTTGGAACCCATTTCTTAAGCACAGCGGTGGCCTGGCATCTTATAAGTTACAAAATATCAGCCTATGGTTTCCATTCACGCTGTATCATTCCTAATAAAAGATATAAATCTTTAAAATTACACTGTGTATTTAAATACACAAATACTGTACAACCTTGTCTCAATGACATTTATCCTTTAAAATGAAGAGACAGTTGTTAATTTGTCACAAATGCTAGAAAAAAGGTTTAACTGTAATATCAACTTCGTTGTTTTTTAATTTCACTTTTTGTACCGTCCATTATGTTTTGTTCAGCTCAGTGTTTAAACGATACATGCCATATACATACATACTGCATGATGGCATGACATTTTTAAAACAGTTGCTTTATCTTCTTACAATCCTGGGTTACTATTCAATAAACATTATTATTATTATTATTATTATTATTATTATTATTATTATCCACAGTGGAACTACTTCGAAAGGTGGTTAGAGAAAGCATTAGAGAGAGTCTTGGGTACAGTACATGCTGTTGATGGTGAAAATACATATTTAGGGTAGTGACACCTCAAGCAGTCAGTCAGCCAATATTATTCTAAAACAGTGCACCAATACATAGTTTATTCATATTAACAACCCATTGTCACATCTTGAAATGAAAAACTGTACAGAATCCCATGAGTATTCCATATTCACTTTTTTCACTTTTTTAAATATTTGTTACATTATTTACACATGCCCACACTAAGCTTAAAAAATAGCGTAAGAAATGAGTAACACAACAGAAAAGTTATTGTCAGGAGATTATACGTTGAATAACTAATTAATACTTGATTCCTGCAATTATTTAATTAACGACACATCATTTAATTAAGTGTAATTAACATGAGTGAAATTGGGCAAGCTCTCAGAGGGATCGCGGATCATGCTGTGTAGGTGGATCTGTCTCCTGTCAGTTACCTCACTTATGTGGTTGACTGGCTTTATGTGTCTGTTAAAGAAATAAGAAAAGTCTTACAGTTCAGCCCTTATATGTTTACTTTCCTTTATTTTGAACAGTTTATTTACTTTGCATAGAGGGTAAAACCAGTCATACAGTATGGTAGTCTACAGGGAGGGTTAATAAGTGTTTCGACACACTTGTTTTTATTATTTAATATATATGCAGTGCACATGCTCACTTAAAATTTACACATGTCTCCGGATAGCAAAAGTAAAGTAAATAACATGAAATAAAAGTGTGTAAGTAATTATTTAACATCTGATTTATTTAATTACATAACCTACATGAGTCTTCCCTGACTCCCTTTTTTCTGAATAAATACATAATATGTAAGAGCGATCGCATATAAGGCATTTACATAAAGGTATACATTCCTTAGCGAAACCTTGCAGCTCCATCTGCTCAGGATCATATTTAACTGAAAAAAAGAAAGTGAAAATTATGAATTTATTTAAGCCATATCCACATCAAATTTAAATCCAAACATAGCCTGATTGCAATTATATAATCAGCAAGTGGCAGCAGCACAATGTACAAAAGCATTCAGATACAGGTCAAGAGCTTTAGATAATGTTTATATCAAACATTATAAATATGAAAAACGTGATCTTGATGACTTTGACCATGGCATGGTTGTTGGTTTTAGACAGGCTGGTTGGATAACTTTATAATGTGCTGGTCACCTAGGATTTTGATGCTCAACAATCTCTAGGTTTTTTTCACATATTGATGCAAAACAACATGAGCAGTGGTTCTCCAGACAGACTTTAGTTAGTTAGTTAGTTAGTTAGTTAGTGCTAATAAGTTAGTTAATTAATTGTTAATAGTTAATTAAATTTGAAATTGTAAAAAGGAGGGAAAACACTAAACTATTCATTCTCCCTTGTTGAATGGAAAATATTGGTTGGTTCACTGTCCAGTTTTGGTGAATCTGTACAGTCTTTAGTCTCAGACCCCTGCTCTGGGCTAAGAGGTGTAGAACCTAAAGTTGTCGTCTGATATTGTCGCCCATCCCCCTATGATCCAACTTGCTATAAATTATGAGATGCTTTTCAGTTAAGATGGTTGTAAAAAAAAGTGGATATTATTTCTCAATAGTTCAAACCAGTTTGACTATTCTCCTTTGACCTCTCCCATCAACATTTTACATTTCATCACCTCAGTTCTTTAGAAAATCTATTGTGCAACATAATCAAAACAAACTGCTTTGTAAGTGTTCAGGCAGAGACCTTAGTGGCTCCGTATTATCTAATCAAAATGAGGCACAAAGGAGCTTGATGGTATTCTGAACGCGTTTTATTTGTTTTGGGAAGTCTTTTACCCTCATCGTCTGGTGATGATTGCATTGCTCTGTTTGTAGGAGGCTGATGATTATGTATTTGTCTTTGCTGTGTTTTGGTTTGTTGCTCCGCTGTTATTGAATCGAATAAAATGCAAAGAGAGCTCTATTGCTTAAGAAGTATGCTATGTTGTCAGCCGTTTCCATTCTTAATATGTCATGGTATTTGGAGAAAAAACAATACACGGTATACAGAAATATGTAGTATAGACTTGTGTCAGGTTTATTTGTCATGTGCACAAAATGTCAGTCACAATTGTACATTGAAATGGCTGTTGTAAAGTACAGGTACTCTGAAAAAGTATACACCTGAAGATATAGGGAAGGAAAAAGGAGGATTTTTGCAAATATGCTATATACAAAGAAAGTGCTATATGCAGGCTATATTAGTATGTACCATATGTGTAGAAATAAAGAAGAAACACCAACCTGAACTGTTTGTGCAGTCACAATATGTGCTAATGCATGCAAAAGGTAGTAAAGTAAATAGTAGCTTCACGAAAAAATAGAATGTATGAGCAGCCAGCATAAAATGCTGACGAAGCAGGAGTACAAAGTAGTATTTGAATAAAATAAAGAATAAAGAATACTTAAATACAATTGAGTTAGATGCAGCAGTATATGTGGTGTATTATTAACATTTGATCAATATTGCAATATATTGCACAGACAGGACTTTGCGCTTGATAGCAGCAAAGTGGTAATAGTTAGAAATATTTACAAAATGTCCAACAGTAACAGGAGCATGTGAAAAAAAAACATGGCATCAATGTAAGCTTGGAGAAATAGTAATGACTAATGATTGGCATTTGTTTAGGATCCTGATGGCCTATAGTGAAAAACTGTTCTTCAGCCTTCTGATTGCATCTGCCTAAGGAGGGGCAGAGTAGAGTGGTTGTGGCCTTTTCGTGAGCCTTGCAACAAGTATGCAAGTTCTGCAGCCTCTTGCCGTTCATGATCATCTTCTTAGTTTTGCTGAAGATGAGACATCTCATCATCAGCTCTAACATCATCTCTGTAAGCTGTCTAATCTCTGTGTGCGATAATGCTATGTATGGTGCATGTGGATAACAGATGCCGATGTCAGCAAACTTAAAAACAATAATTGAGCTGTGCTCGGCAACATGAGTGAGTGAACAAGGAGTACTGGAAGGGGCTGAGAATGCATCCCTTTAACATCATTTTCACCACTTGGTGTCTGCTTGTCAGAAAACGTAAACTCTATCTGCAAAGATGAGAGTTAAATTTCTTGAACTTTCTGGCGAGTTTGGCTGGTATGAAGCTAGTAAAGGCAAAGCTGTAGTCCATAAACTGCATTCGAACATAGGTGATTTTCTTGTCTTGTGAATGAGAGCCCTTTTGAGAGATCCTTTGTTTTCATAGAATGTAGTATAGTTTACAACTGAGACTTTTTAATTTACACAAAAACTAGCCATGACAGCATGTATAGCTTTTTTTGTGTCTAGATTAAGGAGAATCATTAAACGGGGCAGGAACTGTCACATAGAAAGACTACATAAAATCCAATTATGATTTGGAATTATGTATTATAATTGTATTCTTTTTGTTTTTGCCATTTTGCCAAATGGATTAGTGCATGCATCCTCTTTTCAGTTGTAAAAGTAGAGATGTATATAAGGGAAAGGATATGTAAGGTCTTTAATATAGTAAATCAGTAGTCTACAATTTAATTTGTTGTTTTAATGGCAAGGACCCAACACAGTTCACAAATCTTTAATAGGGTTGAGGCTCCAAAAGATTAAGCGTGTTTCGGGTCATGGTTGTGTTGGAACACTTAAGTTCGTCTCTAACCCCTTTCGTTATTAATTCATCCACTTTGTGCAATGTACCAGTTCCACTGACAGCAAGACAGCTCGTAGACAGTCGTAGGTTGAATGCCTTACTCTTACACCTTTAAACATATCTTTGCTTAAAACTTTTCTCCAGCAGGTTTCTTTGTGCATTTGGACAGTTGCAGCCTTTAATCAAGCCTGAAGGTGTTGATTTTGGAGCAGGACCTTCTTACTTGAACATCAACCTCTGAGTCCATGGCAGTATAAACGCTATTTGACTGTAGATTTTGACACTGGTATTCCAGTAGCTTCCAGTTCATGGCAGTCCTGTGGCTTGGTGGTTCCTGGGTTGTTCCTGACCAAAATCAATAAAAATTAAGACTTGAAATCAATTTTCTCTCAGGTGTGGGTAACATTTAGGTCTTCTTTCGGGATTTGGCAAAATAGCTAAATCTGCCAATATCTTTAGTTTGAACTAATCCTGGAATCTGTAGTTGTTTAGAAATGACACTTGGAGACATCCTTGACATGTGTAAATCTACAATATTCTGTGTTTAATTATAAATCTAATTACATTGAATTGAGACTTTTAACGTATTTATTTATAAGCAAACGCATTTTGTTTCCCTTTGACACATCTTCATCAACCTTGAAGTTGGCTTATGCCAAAAATCGTAACTTTTTCTGCTGCTACTAGGTTGTTGTAAACTAAAGTTTTATCGCAGCAGAGTCATGTACTGTAGATGAGAAATCGATAACATTTTCAGCATGTTAATTTCAACAATGTGCTACTATAACTAATGTGAAGAAGCATTACTCTTCTGTGACATCATTTTTTCCTATTGCTGTTTGGATGCGTACCATTTTGCCCTGAAGGTTTTTTTTTGTAATACTGGTCTGCATTGTGCTTGGAGAAAAAGTAATCTTGTACTTGAAATACCAGTTCTATTTCCAGAACATGTGGAATAATTATAAGTTAGGTTGACTTTCACTGTATAAACAACACAATCACAAGCCTTTACAGAACATATAAATGATTATGTCATTGCACATCATGAAGAAAGCAAAATGGTACATCATGCTGAATACATTTTATACAATGCAATCTCTTCTTCTTTGCATTTCTGTTGCAATATTTTACAAGACTTCTTTGGATTTCTTTTGAAAATTATCATTAGTCTGATTAAATGGATCTGAAAGTTCTATAACAAGACCACTATTGAGATACCATATTTGGGCACAGCTCTATGTGTGGTGCAAACCTAATGCAGGCTATACATCAGTACATAATCTAGTAACAATATTACAATTAAATATCGTAGATGCACCATTATGCTGTGGGGAACTTTTCTGTTCAGGAAAAGTTTACTTTACAAAATTAAAAAGAATGTGAATGAAGGAAAATATGGGAATATTACACTCCTTAAGAAGATAAAGCTTTGGAGAAACTTTTCCTGTCAACAGAATACTGGTTTTGAACACACAGACCAAAGCTATGCAGAAGTGGTTAAAATCAAATAGCTAAATATTCTAATGTTCTAAAATACGTTCTTAAGCTTTAAAGCTTGTATTGCAGCAAATGCTGGTTTTAACATGTTTTAGTCTGAGGACGTTTTGAGCATCCAGTTCCCATTTATCATTGGGCATCAGAGAGTTGTGTTTTGCATCACCACTTAGGAAAGTGTAGGAAAAATTTGCAGATGTTGTAAATGTTAAATTACCTAACAAATATTTGACAGTAACCGTAAAATAAACAAACCACAAATAGCTTCTTGAGTCACTTCCTTTCTCAGCTAAAACAAATTGTTATTTCTTAGAAAGAAAACTGGCCATAATGCGCACCAGATCAATGGCTTCTTTGTTCAGCTTCTACACTGTGACCAAGTATGAGGAGGTTGTATTTCATGTTGTATGTCATCACTCAGAAATGGATAGATAGAGGGCCTTTCTGAAAAGCCGTCTGTCATCAGAAAGGTTATCACTGTTGTGCTCTCTTGGCCAGGATAATGTGGGACACAGTAGCTATTGGAATGAACTGATAGGAAAAAGAATCTCAGTGCTTTTAGCATCACCACCAATTCTTGATTTTTTTTTTCTCCTTTGATCTTCCTGTCATCGTTTCTTTATTAAACACAGAATCCCATGATTAATCTCTCCATTTTCCCTTTTCCCATCGTATTTCCATGGACACTCTGGTTTACTCTTACTATACTATACATATATTACAGCCACATCTCTATGTGGGAGGAAAAAAAATTATAAGCACTGACTCCTGTTATATCACAAAGGTTTACCGGGTACTTTAAACTATTGTATTTTAATATCAAGTGTATTTCAAACAAGTTTGTTCCCATCTATCAGTTACATTATAGCATCTAATTGACAGTAATTCCCTAACAATTCTTTGTTTTTTTTTCTCAAACAAATGCAACAAGCAAACGAATGCAGCTTGCCATGCTATTAAAAAAAATGCCTGAATACTATTTTTTTTACTGAATTTACAAAAAGCTGCCCCTGGAACCTCCTTCCATAAATTTCTCAGACAACTTTACCATATCAATACTGTAAATGTAGACTTGTTTTTGTTAAACAACATTCATTTTGTTTAAAACTTTTTTTTTTAGTCAAAATATTATAGGAAAAACTATATTACATGAATTTAGTTTTATACTGTATATGTTCCCTTAGACATGTAGACAGCTAATGACATAAGATTTTGTGTGGACTGGATAGCGTGTCTTCCAGCACCACAATAATGTGTGCTTTCAAAACCCAAGCCTGGTAACAAAACACAGCACATCATAATCTCTCTCAAAGTCCCATGCAACCTGAGGTCATGGTGAAAAATTAGAACATGAGAAAGGTTTTCTGTCTCACTGTGGACACAGAAAAATTCCTTTCCACAATATGTCCTGCTATGTGTCTCTTTGGTGGATGACTAGCTATGAAGTCCTGTAATAGCATGACATTTGAAATGATGTCACTATGAGGCACGAAAATCTTCCATGTAAGCGGATGTGTGTGAATGTGTGCGGAAATCACCTAAATGTCTGTAAACATGAGTGTTTTTTGTAATGCCATATTGTGGTAAGTGAACACACTGTATTTGTGGGAAATTGAATTTAGTTAATCCAGCCTGTGATACAGTATTTACAAAAAAAAAAAAAAAAACATTGCATTTTCATTTCTGGTAGTGATCTCATTGTAGATACAAAATCTTTGATTTGTCCAAACAGGTTCCATAATTTTCAGTATTTATCCAATTAGATGTAGTATTTAAATAAATAAGAAAACAAAACTAAATAATAACAAAATAATAATAATTTGGATTTATTTTCGTCTAAAAACATTGTGGTAAAGTTGGTAAATTTGTTTGTGAGAAAGCATATATACATACTTTGAATGCAAACATTGATTTTCATATGGACATTATTCAGGCTATTAACATAATGTGAAATTTAATGAACAGTCCCAAAAGGAAGGAAATGAAGTAAAGAAAATGAAATAAAGTGACAGTGAGGTATTGGACAGACAAGAAATTTTATTTATGTATAATAAATGTATCCTAACAAAAAAAAACTAAACACAAAAAGTCAATAAAAACAAATTGTCAATAAATGATCGTTTATGAAATATAACCCATCGACCCGAGGCGGGACTCGAACTTGGATCCTTGCGGTGCAAGGAGACAGTCGCAGACTCAGTGATGAACTTTCTCCTGCTATTCATCACTATCGTGATTGTTAGTTAGATGGTCATGAGTTTAATGGTAATGCTTATGAGCTCACTGACCACTTCCCTGGTATGAATTTCCTTGAAGCTGATGACGTTTGTTAATGTCTTACTTGTAGGATTATAGGGAACTACCTCTGCAACTTTAATTAGAATGTTGTTGGCACATTGTTTTATAGTCACCACAAAATGCATTGTGAGTGTCATTAGCAGCTGATTGAACTTGCAAACTCATGGACTGCCATGACAAATTACTGACATAGTAATGTTTATTAAACTGGGTCCAGTGCTATGAGGTATGGCAATAATGCACTAACCCAGAGAAGAGAATTGTTGTTTTCTTTTGTATGTTAATGTGTGTCCATAAAATCAATGTTGATCTAAAAAAAAATTTGCAGGTGGGGGTATTTGTACAGAACCATGAACAAAATCTTCTAATGCCCCCAACCCAAATTCTAGACCTATTTTATCATATAGGACATGCTTACTCTCCCACTGTATTCTCAGTTACTCTTCATCACTTCACAAAGATAAGTTATGTCCGTCTGCACTTTACGAGAAAATATTAATCTACCTATAAATATAAAAGACAAATTCTGTAGTTCCATCACAGGCGTTTCATTACATTTTTCTTGGACCTCCAGGGTCAGGGTTCGATTCCCGCCTCGGGTCTGTGTGTGTGAAATTTGCATGTTCTCCACGTGCTTGGTGGGTTTCCTCAGGGTTCTCTGGTTTTCTCCCACAGTCCGAAGACATGCAGATTAGGTTATTTGCTGTTCCCAAATTGCCCGTAGTGTGTCTGAATAGCGTGTACCCTACCTTGTGCCCTAAGTCTCCTGGAATACACTCCCCGTCCCCTGTATACAAAATATACTGGTATAGATGATGAATGAGTAAATTAAATGAAAAGCTGCCCTATGTTTATAGAAAGCAGTGGTAGGTCTGTGAATAAGGCTGCTGTTCATAAGAGCTTAAAAGTCACTTTGGATGGCATTCAGGCTTTGTACCCCAAACATTCATGCATACTCAAATGTGTTTGGATGCTTGGTTTTAAAGAGAACACAAAAGAAATAGACTGCTTACATCTCCCTTAATATCACTGACTATATCAGACGTTAAGAAAGAGGAACGCTTCTTGTTCATTCGATTTATTCACATGATATTCTAACTTACGCCGATGTACTCATGCTTCCTTATTAGTGCTCTGGGTGTGTGTGCGCTCAGAATAGCTCAGAAGTTACAGAAGCTGCAGGCAATAGGTGCAGAATTAATAGGCTAGGCAACTTTGCTGGTCATCTGTCAGCATTTTGTCAAGTCTTTAACAAAACATGCACCTGCTGTTCTCTTCCTGTTGATGAAGGTTATGACCACAAGACCAATTCATACTTCATCTAGGATCTCAAGTTTAAAACACTCGGTTATCGCCTGAAGCATCTGACAAACAAGTCACTGAGCTGAGCACAGACATTAACAATAATGGAAAACAACTGTGACCAAATATCATTCCATTCTTCACCTCAAATGACTTTCAAAGCCTGCTACTGGCACTCATTGAAAACCATGTCTTATCATTCATGCTCAAGTTATGCAATGTATCAACCACAGGCCCCAACATGCATAGAACAACAAATCAGACAGACAGTAGTCAGCTGGAAATGGGACATAAACGGTGCAGCCAGCTCTGCATGCTTCTAATAGTCTGATTTCTCTATGTGAGTAATCTCCTTTTACAAAAGCAGAAGCTATTTTTACAAAATATAGGTGTTATCACTAAATTGTATAATAATTGATACGCAGTGTGTCTTTGGGTATTCAAAGAATGGTTTGTATGTACACACAGTTTGCCTAAATAATAAGGGTTAGACTTGTAATAGAGTTTATATGTCGATATGCATTCTATAAAACTTCATGTGTTATATATATATATATATTGTGCAACTTCAACTAGTAAATATATTATATATATAAAAATACATGATGTTTTAGTTTTACTAGTTGAAGTTGCACAATCCCAGCATGTGATGTTCAGGTGTGTTATTTGGGTTACCTTCGATGTTTAGGGTTTCTTATGTGTCTGGTGCATTAGAACATCACGTGCCAATTGTTAGTTGTGATATCTGTGAGAAACATGATGAGATAACATGTATGCCTGCAGCTCTGGCCACCCACCAAGATGAAAAGAAGAATAAGTACCATCTGCCTGGAGAGGATACAGATTTTGGAGTTGCTCTGACAAAATTGTCCAGCCGTCACAATTTGGCCCTTCTCACAGTAGCTACATTTTCAATATCTCATTCCAATGGTGCGATATATTAGGCAGCAAGTGAACCTTTTTTCCTGAAGATGTGTTGGAAGCAACAAAAAAAAGGGCCATCATAAGGATTTGAGTGACTTTGACAAGGGCAAAATTGTGATGGCTAGATAACTGGGTCAGAGCAACTCCAAAACTACAGGTCTTGTGGGATGTTCCAGGCTGTAGTAGTCAGGACATACCAAAAGTGATCCAAGGAAGGATAACCGATAAACTGGCGACAGGATCATGGGTGGCCAAGGCTTGCTGATGCACATGGGGGGCGAAGGCTGGCCCGTGTAGCCTGATCCAATATAAGAGCTGCTGTAGCTCTACTTACTGAAAAGGTTAATGCTGGTTGTGAATAAGAAATATGTCAGAACACACAGGTCATTACTGTTTTGGTGGCTCAATATTAATGTTATAATGTAAAAATATCATATCGCATTAGAGGAAATGTTGCTTTTAGAGAAAAAGAGTAAATGTACAACATATTAGATGCAAACTTTTTGTCTAAACTCAGAATTAGCAGCACAGTTACTCAGGGAAAAACATAACTCAGATTTATCCTATTACTTAGATTTCAGCTCTACTTAAAAATGCTTCTATTGAAAGCCAGAATTTTGAGCACTAAACTTAAAGTGCATTTATTCCACAGATGGCAACCAACTACTGCTTACCATATAAAGCCTGAAAGCAAGCTGGGTGTTCATTAACATAACATCAGTGGTAATAATATGTTTAAACACTGAAATATTGAGTTTATCTTTCCACTATTTTATAGCTCTATATTTGATCACTTGACGCCCCTTAGTGGTCAGAAAGGTGTAATGCAACTCTAACTGCCACTACATTTCTTAAGTGAATATAATTACAATAGACCATTTAATTCACACTGGCCATTACAAAAGAGAAAAAAAATAGAAATAGAAATTAGAAAGGCAGATTTTGATCTATAAGTGCGGAATATAGCACTAAACATTAAAAAATTAAACATTATACACTATATGGCCAGAAGCATCTGAACACCTGACCATGGCCCCATAAGATGTAATTTTCCAAACTTTTGTCATATAGTTGCCCTCACACAGTATGCTTGCTTTGTATGCATTATGATTTCTCTTCACTGGAACTAGGGCCTTAATTCCAAGCATGTTCGAGTGTTTCCCTGAGCACAAAGCCCTTAGAACTAGAAACACTTGGGTGGCCTGTACAGAGTCCTGACCTCAACACCACCGAACACCTTTGGAAAGAATTGGAATGCCTATTGCATGACAGGAAGACTCCACTGACCTCACTAATGCTCTTGTGACTGAATGGGCAAATCTCCACAGCTATGCTACAAAGTCTAGTGAAAAGCCTTCCCAGAAGAGTAGAGGCTATTCTGACAGCAGAGAGGCCCAAATTGCATATTAATGCAATGCTTTCGAAATAGGATGTTCAACAAGCCCAAAGTGGGTGTTGTGGTCGGGTGTCTAAAAACTTTTGGCCACGTAATGTGTATCTGTTGAGCACTGGGGGGACTATGTGAGTGCTACTGTAGGTGAGAAACAAAAACAGCATGCACTAAACTGTTTCCATTTTCCCAAAGATAGTAAAAAGATGCACAGACATTTGTGGAAATTTGTTATCTTGTCACCTCTTTATTGGATGACTATGGATTATAGCCGATAATCAGATGATTTCCTGTGCATTTCAAGAGATTGATTGTGAAAAATGACACACACACACACACACACACAGATCCAAACTGGGAATTGAACCCTTGACCCTGAAGGTGTGAGGCCACAGTGCTAACAATGATTTAACCATTTTTTCTGAGCACCTGTGTGAGCACCTACAACTGCTGTGTATCAGAAACACAGAAAGTCTGAGAAACGCACTTGCTTATAATACAAAAATTTCAGATGTACAGTATCTGAAGGTGATCTGTTTATACAGTTTTACACTCCTGAATGTGGGTGTACTTTGGTTTATAGGAAAAATGGGAAAGGATGCCACCATTAAAGGAAAATCTCTGTCACAAAGTGTATGCTGATGCTGGGTTATGGAAGGGTTACTATTGTCACCCCACATGTTTGAGATAAGTTTGAGGTGCTGAAATGTACCCCTGTAGGTTCTACTAGAAAGGCGTCAGAACACACAGGTCATTACTGTTTTGGTGACGAAACCGGAGGACGTACTCAATATTAGGTGGGTGGTCTTTTTAAAGTAGTTTTTAAAATCTGTAATTTTACTTTTACTTAAGTATGTTTTGTTTAAAGTATTGTACTTCACTA
>JAOVVA010000041.1:21862061-21875571 GCA_028565275.1 Leiocassis micropogon | reverse complement strand
CAGTGACACAAAGTAAATAGAAAGAAGACAAACCAGTTTTACGTGCTGCGCTTTAACCCACTGCTAAGTTTAGTTAAGTTATATATAATTTTTTTAAATTAACTTAGCATATTAAACATGAATGTCAGTGTGTTTTCAGGTTAGGGAAGAAAAGGATTATGGAAGTTGTAGTTCTGTAACAGCTAACTCTGACACCAAGTGGAGCTCTCAAACTGTCTATTTTCCTTTTAAAAAATTTACAGTTTTTGTTTTTAAAATGTACAGTTTACTCTTTGTTGTCTTATATGTTTTTCTAGGAATTCTTATTTTGTGCTTTAACGTTTATTTTAGTTTAATGCTGTATTACATGCATGTTATTTATAATAATAATAATAATAATAATAATTCATGATTTTGTTAATATCTTGATTAATTAATTGTAAAGTTTTTTGTTTACAATTCTAACCAAATTTAGCAAGTAATTTGCTCCTACCACACAGGATACTGTGCTGCCTGCCAATGTGTCTCTAGGTTAAAGTGGATTATAAAGTGGTTTTAAGGATTATAGAGGAACTGCAACATTTTACCACCATAATGCAAACATCTAAGCTAAAAATTCATTTTTTTTAAATCGATTATGGTGTCTCTGATTTCCAAAGAATCATGATACAGAACCAAATCGAATTTTCCCCATCTCTACAATCTTACCTTCTCCTTAATATAAAAAGATTTTCTGCTAAAAAAAAAAAAAAAAACTTGCTTTATCCTGGTCGCAGGGTTGTAGGGAATCCATAGTCTGTTCTGGGAACACATCAGGCAGGGTTACAGCCTGGATGGAACTTTGGTCATTTTAAAGATGAATTAAAAAAAAAAAAAAAGAATTACTGCTTGTTGTGTTGCAGCTGAGCCCTATCTGGGAGAGACGTACAAACAAACATCTTCTACAAAGAAAGATCTGATTATCAGCAGCAAAGAGAGCATATTTACATTTTTGGCCAGGGGCCCTGTGTCACATAAAAGAACCAGTCCCATACATCAAAAGAACCTATTATATGAGTCTCTCTATGACCTTGTATCAGTCAGAGAGAGACTCAGAGACAGACAGACAATATGTACTGTAATACACTTGCATTTTTCAAGTAAAACAAAAGGGTTCCAGCAGACACATTGTTTGTATGTAATTCAAAAGTTTGTATGTGTATGCATATTTGTCTGAATACAGGTACATACCAAATAAGGTGTCAGGAGGCGCAGTGAGGGAGGTCGTGTTATGCTCATAGAGGCAATGGAAGTTTGCATTGTATTATAAAACATTACACGGACACCAGTACATGACCAGGCACAATGCACATACATATTCATGTCTAGGGGCAGTGTATAGTCAGCAGTCCACTTGTGCGCATTATTATTATTATTATTATTACCTCAATTATAGAAACCCATGCAGGTAGGTGGACTGGATAGGCTAAACTGCTCATGGATGTTAATGAGTTGTGCATGTTGCATTGTAATGGATCGGGGTCACTGGTGTGGTGAATGCTCTCACTTTGTCCCCAGTGTTCCTAGGATAAGCACCAGGTCTGCAACCCTAACTAGGTTGAAGCAGATCCTGAAAACAGATGGGTGGGAGACAGTTTAAAAGCATACATGGATGAGAGGTGTAAGCATGTGACTGAAATTAACATTTAATCACTGTGCCAACCTGCTCAATTATCGTCATTTATTTAAAAAAAATAAAATAAATTCCCCAATTAAAGTTCCTCCTAAACCATCAAAAGCATTAAATGCTAAATATTTCAGTTGGAGAAATCGAAACAACTGAATTATTTTATTTTCGGTGTTTTGCTGTCCACTATTCTTAGACTAGAAACCACAGAATTCTTGATGGCTATTTCTTGGTCTGTTACCCAATATGTAGCACTGGAGAAGTAAACGAAATAACAAACAAAATTATGTACGAAATTGATTTGTAGTTATCATACTATACTGTTATATAGTAGTAGTAAGCATTAATAAAAAAAAAAAGGCCAGTATTTAGGAATAATATAACTTATTGAAACATGTCTTGTAAACCTGACAGGTGTGTGAGCTGTTGAGAAGTAAACTGAAGGACACAGACCCCAGTGATATTTGTAAGCGGTTTGCCCGTAAACTTTATGAGGAAAAGTTCGACCCATCTGCAGGCATAACGATAGATGACGTTCGGATAAACCACTGGCTCGAAGCCCTGCAGGAAGTGAATAAAAGTGTGGATCCTGGCCGCGCTCTGGCCTCAGACTGTTACTACACTTGGAAAACCACACGTCTCCAGGCTCTAGCATTATCTCCTGAAGTTTTAGCCTTGCTGCAAAAGCTTAAGCATTCGTACAAACTGCTGCTGCTGACTAACGGTGATGCCCAGACGCAGCGGGAGAAGCTGGAGGCGGTGAGGTGTGAGGGACTCTTCAGCGCTGTGGTTGTAGGAGGAGAATATGCTGAGCAGAAGCCTGCAGTCTCTATTTTCTCACACTGCTTCAGGCTGTTGGGAGTGAAACCACAGGACTGCATCATGGTGGGAGATTCACTGGACACAGATATCCAGGGTGGAATTAATGCAGGGGTTCGAGCTACAGTGTGGATTAACAAGAGCAGAGACGCTCTCCCGGAGAATGGTGTGACTCCTGATTACACCATTCCCTCTGTGCTGGACTTGCCTCATGTTTTAGCAAAGTTGAAATGATATTTCTAAGCTGGCTAAGCAATAGCCATGTTTCCGGCTTAATATTTAGAAATGTATGAAAAAATTAACAGATTTTTACAAATTTTTGTGCACAGTCTTGTCAATTTCATAACATTTACTGATTTTAAATAAACACTATTCCAGTGAATCAACAGTCTATCTCAGGAACAGTGGACACGAGGCAGGATTCCATCCTGGCTGGGACTTCAGTACATGACCATCACGCGCAATCATTCATGTTCATGGACCATTTTAGTAGGGTTGTACAAGTTGATTAAAAAAAAAAAATCATATTGCGATTGCAATTTAAACTGTGATATGTAACTATTAAATGTACCATATTTTTATTTAAATGTATTTATCTAGGCTAACAGCAAATCATTGGATGTTTGCCAATATTTAACATTCAAAATTATTTAAAAAATAAACCTTAAATTGACAAACTGCACATTTGACTGTTTATATTACCTCAACTTAATCACAGCCTTCTGCGGTATGAAAATATTTAAAATTTTACATAATTTTGTGCACATTCTTGTCAATTCTATAACTTTTTTTACTGATTTCAAATGAGATGCTTGGTGCGTGATTTTTATTTTTATTTTTTTGTAATAATGAAATCGAGATTAGGGAGAATCGATATCATAGATATTGTATCATAAGTCCAATACATTTTTAAGGCCTTATGGAGATGCTCAAAACTACCAGGGGTATTTTACCCATAAGTACTAAATCAGCAGGTTATTAGATGTTACAACGTACTAGGGATGGGAATCACCAGGAAGCACCCGATACCTGGGTGCTGATTCAATTTGCATTGTTATTCTTGTGATTCTTATAGTATTTTGTAAATATCCTGATCCAATAATTGTAAAGATTTTTTTTTTTTTACAATCCTAAACAAATTTAGTAAGTAATTTGCTGCATTACTGATGCTGTGCTGTCTGCCAATGCATGGCTCATTTAAAGTGCGAAACATTTAAAGGAACTGCAACATTTTACCACCTCAAACGCAAACATGTCTAAATTAAATTAAAAAAAAAAAAAAATTTGGAATCAGTGATTCCCAAAGAATACAGAAAAGATACATAACCAAATCAAATTCTCCCCATCTCCACAACTTACTTTCTCCTTAATAATTTTTTCTGCTTAAGTCATTTTTGAATAAGGTAGTTATTAGAATAGAGTAGATGTGACAACCGATGTTTTTCCCTTAGGTAAATTACATTGTTGCATATTGTTTTTTGCGCGTGTCTTCAAGTATCACAAATTGATATTTTTTGCCATCTTATTTAACAGGTTTTAAAGCAACCAGCAATGTGTTGCAGGTTTTTTTTTTTAATTAATAATCTGAAGAATCCAATCTTCCCGTAACTCCGGGGCCGCTACCAGATACAACTAACAGCCTGATGGTAGAAAATCCTATTTTATATTTGCATGGTTTTTTTTTGTACAAAAAAAAAAAATCATCTTATATACACTCTAGAAACATAGAGTTCTGAATCTTCATTTCGAATAACAAAAGAAAAAAAATCATTAACATTGTCTAAAAATAGCATTTATATCAGTTACCAACATCGACAAATACATTGTCTTTACATGCGCGACGGTCTGAAATTATGTTCAGTGAGCATAAATTCTCTTTCCGCATGTTTAAATACAGACGGTTAATCTACTTCACGTCTAGTTTAATTTTAATGTTCATTGCCGCCAGTTCAGCCACGAAGTACCGGAACACGTAGGGGACGGCCACCGTGTCGATGGCGTCGCTCTTCTTGCACAGCGAGCAGACAGTGTTCCGATGACGTGTGGCCGACCAGTGTGGGGGCGGCTTCTCCAGCAGTGGAGACAGCAAACTGCCACACCGCACACACACCTGAGCCACGGACCGATCCGAGCAGTTAAACAGCCGATCATGCAGCAGAAAGGATGATCCATGAGCCAGCAGGGCGTCACGCTCCATCTCTCCGAAGCGGATACCACCTTGCACGTTCCTACCTCCAACTGGCTGATTGGTCACTTTGTCCCTCGCTCCAGTCGTCCTCACCTGGAACTTGTCAGAGACCATGTGGCGCAGGCGCTGGTAATAAACCACACCTACGAAGATGTCAGCCTCCAGCTCCTGTCCGCTCAGGCCCGAGTAAAGGCGCTCTGTGCCGTAATAGTTGTAACCTGCCGCCTTCAGCATGGTACCGAAGTGATCGAGGGCCGAGTTGTGCTCGGAGAAGGTGAACGGCGTGGCGTCGTGGCATAGGCCGTGCATCGCTGCCGATTTCCCCGCCATGCTCTCGATCAGCATGCCGATGGTCATACGCGACGGAAAGCCGTGTGGGTTGAACAGGATGTCAGGGGTCATGCCACTCTCACTGAAAGGCATGTCCTCAGCCGGCCAAAGACGACTCAGGATACCCTTTTGACCATGCCTGCTGGCGAACTTGTCTCCGATGGTAGGGTTGCGTGGGACCCGCATAGTAATGCACACACGCTTGAAGCGGCCCGTACCCACATCGTTGCTGCACGCTTTGATGTTGTCCACCACACAACTCTCCTGACTCCTAAAAGCAAAAAGGCAAAAATAACAGCAGGGGTTACATCTTTTCTTATGAACTGCACATTTCAGTGCGACTGTACTGGTGTTTTGAAATCTCAAAACTTCTCAATGAGACAGAATGATTGCTCGATGACTGACAATGTAAAACGATTTAGATTCGTGACGACATACTTGTAAAAGATAACATGGCTCTGGCCTGTATTGAGGTTGGTGTAGCTGTAAAAAGGGTCGCCATAATTCAGCCTGGTTCCTATAGGGGGGAATCCGTCTGCATCCAGCCTGCCAGCCGCTTTAGGGTCACCCGGTTTAATCCCAAACACCACACCGTCTTCACCTTTGACCTTCTCCGACAGGTCCACTATCTCAGTCTTATAGACGGAGCCATGGGCAAAACCACGCTCCCAGGATGACTTGTTCACAATCTGCCCAAGAGAAGAGAATGGAATGAAGCATTTCACACAATGATGATATATATTATGTTTAAAATGTTAACCTAGTTCATATGCCTCCGACTACAAAAAACGCCAGAAAATTATCATCAATACTGACCATTGCATCTTCCATGTCGTAGCCTGTATAGGAGATCACGGCCACTATAGCGTTTGTGCCGATGGGGTAGTTGTCTATGTTGTAGTGGTCGTACATGAGTGGACGGACCAGAGGGCTCTGGGGGGTCTGCAAGCGATAAAGCTTGTTATCTGAGCGATCCTGATAAGAGTGCAGAGGGAAACCCATTGTCTGTTTACCTGTGTGCAAAAAAGGTAAGAGGAAAATGTCTAAAATTATAAGATTTTTTAGACACCCAAATATTAACCAATATAAACATTTTGGTTAGAACGCTACAGTGCATCATAAACACTACAAAAGTCCTGAGCCACCACTCATTTCATGGTTTCATGATCATCTATACCGCTTTATCCTGTACTCTGGGTCGCGGAGGACCTGGAGCCTATCCCGGGAGATCTGGGGCACGAGGCGGGGTACACCCTGGACGGGGTACCACTCATTTCTCCATATTAAATTAAATTCAATTGAATAATGTAAATTCAATTAGAGTAATTGGAACACATCTTTTACTCTAACAGGTTTCAAAGTGCCTAAAGATTTATGGAACAACCTCAGCAGCAATCTCATTTCCCCTCTCATCTGTTCCAACCACTCAGCATTCAGCATCATCCGCATGACCATCTGTCATCATCTGCAACTGGTTCAACCTCCTTAAGTTAGAGGTTAAGTTTATGCTTGAATGATTCATAGGTCACTATGTGGCTTAAAAACCAAAAAAAAACATTACTTTGAAACTGCTCAGGTACAGAGACTGGACTGAAAAAGAGACACCAAATGGGTCCTTCAGGAAGTCTGGAGAACTATTCCTCAAGCGTACATTAAAACATACAAGAAAGTCTGGCTCTCTGGATGCAAAATATGATGAAAAGTGGGATGGCTCAAGACTTTTGCACAGTACTCTAAGTTTTTCCTTGTCATAATAACAGAAAAAGATGAAATAAATAAGGAAATTCATCTCTGGGTGTGAAAGCTTACCCATCTGGCACTGATACATGTTCCTAGGACTCTGGTTATGGTCTGAGAAGGGGATGAAGCTGGCCACGACACTGAGCATGCTGTGGGGAAAGAGCTCCTGATGGGTGGTGACACCGTGCTCGATCTCATCCTCAAATATCCCCACGTTAAGGTAAAGCTGAAACACAAAGTATGAACCCTGACTTGACTCATGCTTCCATTCCATGTTGTAAAATTCATATGTTATACCACAGCACAGTTAAATTCTCAGTTACGATTTATTAGATGGCATTGGTTTTTTATTTTTTTTTATAACAGAAGCTCTGACAAGTGAGGACTGTAATTCAAAGCATTGGTTTATACTGGGCGGCATCCTCATCTTGCACCTCAAGGATCCGGGTTCGAATTCCTTCCTCTGTGTGCATGTTCTCCCCACATATAATAGCAGTATAGCTTGCACTACATAAAACTGATGATTAGTTATAAATCATATCAATTTGACCGTATGATGTCGGACCTGCTCAAAGGTGCCGATGAGCTCCTCTTTGCCCAGGGCGAGGTTGCGGACGGGTCGCACCATGCGGCATGGTGTGGTGAACAGATACAGGCTCGGGTACAAGCTTGCTTTACCCGTTTGAGGAACTAGCACGATTTCTGTCCAGGGAGGAATCTTTTTCTCTTTCAGCACCTGTAAGAGGAGACAGGAAACGCTGCGTTGGATAATAAAATCACAGCATAAAATCCAGACCAAATTTCCATTTAAAATAAACGCAATATTAAAGTGATTGATTTAGACCTTCAGCTGAATTTCTTAATGTGTCAGGAATTAATTAATGAATGGAAATTCTATAAATATGTATACTGTACATGATCTCAACCAGTTTCCATAAATAATAGGTCCAAACAACAAAACAATTCATATAATAATAATTATAATAGAGTTAAAGTGATTGTATGATGGCACTGATTGAAAAAGATATAACCATGAACTTTTTTTTTTTTTTTTAAACCATTACTAACTTTGAACTTGCGGAGAGATTCGACCACAGAGGGCGCTAGATCTTTCTCCACCCACCCAACCATGTTCCCGTCCAGTATGACCGGGTAGCAGGAGGAGTACGGCTGACTAGGAGTTCCATCCACTGGAGTAACACCTGCCAAAGAGAAAAGCAGTTTAATTTGGGACCGCCAATTAGCCTGTCTTTGGACTGTGGGAGGAAAGCGGAGTACCCGGAGGAAACCCACCAAGCACGGGGAGAACATGCAAACTCCATGCACACAGAGACGGGAATCGAGCCTGACCGGGAATCGAACCCGGACCCTGGAGGTGCAAGGCGACAATGCTAACCACTACACCACCGTGCTGCCACAATACAACTCATAAATGGTAAATTGTATGTTAAGAATATATAAACATATAGTTTGAGAAAGGCCATTTGAGACAAAAGAACCTGTACTGCTTTAGTTAAATAATATTTTGATCCTAGATGTGCCTGCGACTTCGTTTGCGTGGAATTTAATCGCACAATTATGACCGCGCTTTAAAAGATGTTCAGGGTTGATGAAAAGATGTACATCTGTCGAACTTTGGAATGAACTAAATTTTTTACGTGTTACCGCGAACTGCGCCGAATGAAGGTGCGTTTTTTTTATGTACATTTCAATTGCACATTCATAAGCGTGTATTTAAAATATGTACAGCGCTATCTGTTGAATTTTGAAATGAACTAATGATTTTTTTGTAAGATAAATGTTTTTTATAAGGGTGTTTTCCATTTAAATTTCAAAGTAACATATCTTCTCTTCCCGTGTGCCGACTGCGATGAAACAAAGCCTATATGTTACCTCAAGCTCGGCCAAATACACCTGCGAAAACCCTATTAAAATCCGTTCAGTAGTTTTTACGTGATTCGTGCACAAACAAACAGACAAAAATTCCAAAAACCATCTTGATGTGTTCTATTACTCATCTTACGTCCACGCAAATTATTTTTTTGCAAATATCTTCAATGTACAGACATGCCAACTTTACAGGTTTTATTATATGTACTAGATCTGTTTAACAAGCCAATTAATTAAACATAGCTCAAACTTCCCTACACAGGAAATGCTAATCTCTTGAATATCTTTTTAGACAACAATTTCAATACCTGAATACTACTATAACTAACATTATTGAGAATCTCAAGCTTTGCATGTAACTCTCACGGCTTGGACCACATTTACTTCTACTCCGATAAAGTTAAAATGAAAAAGACTTATCAGAGATAATGTGGCCACACTGTGGATTACCTAGTGAGCAGAGCAGGGCAGGAAGTGTCGTAGTGAGGTGAACAGAAGCCACAATCTCACAGTGGGCTGTGAGGTGGTTCATCAGACCGCACGGCGTTCCATCGGGAGTGTGCACGGGACACAGGAAGCCCCAGGACTCGGGTAACAGCTTTCTGACTGCCGTGGTCCTCATCTTGGCAAAGGCCGCTCCTCTGTGCACGCACCGGAAGTGGGACAAATAGCGAATGAAGTTGAGCTTGTCAGCTACCACGCACAGACCACTGGCCTGCAGCATACCCAGACCTGAGGGACGAAAAGATGCGTCAAGTCAGCATCTTAACAAATACAAAAGTAAGTACAAGCTTTGATATACGAGTATTACACAACAATACCTGATTTGGAGACAAGGTTTCCTGTAGCCAGCATGTACTCGAAGGCTCTGGTGACGTCAGTGCCATTGTTGAAAACTTTAGCCAGGTTATCCGAGGTCAATCCTCCGACTCTGTGGCTTCTCTTATCTAAGGACAGTTTCACAGATACCAGCCAGCCAGCCATTTTCTCCTACAAAAATATACATTACAACAAGGGCGTAACTAGTTATAATAGGTGAAATCTTAGAACATAATTGATAGACATTGCAATTTTAGCAACATCCTATACTACAGAGTTTTATGCCTATCAAGCAAGAACAAAAAGATGATGCTACAGTGGGTACTGCCGGGTACAGTCACTGAAAACAATATTCCCCTCCACATGTACATGATGTCCATCTATACATCTATAAATACTTGTTGGCAGGCAATGCAAATAAAGCATGGTTCATATCATAATTGAACTCTCCTGAGGCCCAGTTACTCTTGTGGACATTGCAACTGCAAGTTCTCTTCACTGTTTCTCTCGTGACTATGAACAGGATCATTGTCTTTAAACAGAAAAAAAAAAAAAGGGTTTGGCAAAAAAAAAAACAGTCCTGTTGAGGATCGTACAACGATACATATAGACAATAGACAATGCAGCTGGGAAAAAATGTCATAGAAAAATCACATCTGGATCTCAAGAGGTTCAACTAATATTATACCAGGATGAGCTGCCTAGCTTATGGGCATGCCTGAGTCCTGAATCCAGTTCACTGCAGTAAAACATCAGTAGCAGTAAAATGCCTGAAGAAAAATGCACAACCATCACATATTGCGTCGATATATATTTACTACATAAACTGCAATAGGTAAGAAGTCCTGGCGTTTATAAAGCAAGACTACAGATGTTTATACTTTTCAAACGTATAGCTGCTTGAAGGACTTCAAAGGGCTAAAGGACTAAAACAGGTTTCTTTGCTTCACTTTAACTTATACAATGTGCCAGTTGAGAATAATCTAAATCTGAAACAATGTGCTCAGTATCCTTTATATTATCTGTAGCCTGTCCTGGTAACATTCACACAACATTCAGTATCAAGATGGAGAAGCAGAAACCTATACATATAATACAACTGTGAAGTTGGAGTGTCTTTACATTGAAGATATTTGCGACAAAATAATTTGGCTGCCGTGGTCCTCATCACGTGTAAGAGGGAGTAATAGAACACATCAAGATTGTTTTTTCGGAATTTTTGTCTGTCTGTTTGTGCACGCATCACGTAAGAACTTCTCAACGAATTTTAATGACGTTTTCATATTTGTATTTGGTTGAGTTTGAGGTAACATATAGGCTTTGATTCTTTGCAATCGGCCCACAGAAAGAGAAAATATGATTATTTGAATTTTAAATGGAAAACACCTTTATATCATTTTAAAAAATAAAATGAAAAGATGGTGCTGTAGATGTTTTAATAGATGCTTATGAGTGTGCAATTAAATTTCATATGAACGAAGTAGCGAGCACATCTGGTTGACAATATGCTGTACATTGAGAACATTAAACCTAAACACTGAGATCTGAAAATAAATCTGGAAGATTTTTTGCCTTTGTAGAATTTCTAATCAGCCATAACATTAAAACCACCTAGGTTTTGGGTTCCCCTTGTGCCAAGGGGGCAGCTCTGGCGCCTTAGGGTGTGGTTCTGCATGAGCTCTGGGGGTGTGCTATGGTGTCTGGCACCAGAACATTGCCAACAAATAATTTGGGAACTTATTTGTCCAGCACATTCCATGGAAGATTCAGATTGGGATTGGAGGCCAGATGGGCAACTTTTGGCTTTGTGGCTGCAGGGCCCTGTGAGCTGTGGTGCCTTTCATCGTCGACTTTTTTGGCGAATTTGTGGTGCATTGGCTTTTCTGTGGGATTGGACCAAATGGCCTGGTTTTTGGTCAAAGTGGACAAAGGTGAGTCTTGGGTGCCCACGATAGTATCACTCTATCACCGGTAACCTTGTTGTTCAGTTCACCTGCTGATTGTGTTGATGTTATGGCTGATTGCTGTAGACAGCTTAGTTCCAGATCTGTGCATCTCCTTATTAATTAATAAATGGCTTAAAGGTTTAAATACCTTAGCAGGTTTTTCATAAACTACTTACTGTAGTAATTACACATGATAAATGTAATAACACAAGAATCACACCATAATACGTGCTGAACACCCCAGCTGAGCAGCAAGCTCACCTTCATGAACATGAGATAAAGCTGTCCAGGAGTGAGGACCTCCTGACACATCAGACTGTCTGGATTCTCCTCCATACACTCCTGCTTGGCGAAGGCGAACAGCTTTCGTGTCATCAGACAAAGCATGTAGAACTTCTCGGTGTCAGACTTCAGGTGAATGCACAGACACTCGCTGTGGAATGAAAAAAAAAAAAAGATTATTTCTGAAGGTAGAGCCAGGAATCAATGAGTAACCTGTTATTTTAAGGATTAACAATATGGGTTATAGGGTATCAATAAGGACTTACTCCAGGAGAAATTTAGCACACTGCTCGTGCGTGTACCACTCTGGCAACATGAGCTTGACCCGAAAGCGTTCTCCCAGATAATCGAGCACCTTCGCTCTGGTAGTGCAGCCCTCCTCCATCACCAAGCGCAGCATCTCTGACACACAGCTCTTAAAGAAGGAGTTCTCCTCTCTGCCCTTTATCAACTCCTGATAGATCTGATAGTCTGAGAAGTCCACCAGGGCCTGTGAGCCATAAATTAAATATACTGAACCACAAATGTATGCAAGGATATAGGGAGAAATCCAATCTCAGAACAATTTAGACAATCTTATAATAGGATCTTTACAGATCTGTTTATTTTATATAAGCACTGTGCAAAAGTCTTGAGCTCCCCTTATTTCTATATGTTTTGCTTCCAATGAGCCAAGCTTTCTTTTTTTATGTAGCCCTTAAAAATATTTCTCCAGCCTTCCTGAAGGATTTGTTCGTTCTCGTTTTTGGGAAGTTTTGGACTTTAGAGGAAACGCACAGTGACCCATGAAACGTTCATGATTGATGAACCAGTGGGAAACAGGTACAGATGATGACATCATCAGGCCCGTCATTAGTATACTGTGGATACTGAATGCTCAATGGTTAGAACAGACGAGAGGGGAAATGAGGTTGTTAGATAAACAATGAAAAAAAATGCATGGCTCAAGTCTTTTGCACATACTATACATGACTGCAAATGACCAAAATTTTGATCTGTGTTGTAACAACCTGGTAATGTGAACATGTAGCCTGTGTTACATAAGCAGTACAAATATCAGCATTACCTTAAGAGCAAAACCAAGAGGAAGGAAAAACAGCTCTTTGTTATAAATGAAGTTGAGCATGACCGTTCCGTTGTCCAGGTAGTGAAGGTTCATGTTAATGGAGGTATGTTCATCTCTCACACAGTGCATTGAAATAGCTGGAAACACAAAGCAAAGAATTCCCCACGGCATCACTATCTATCAGTACAGTGCAGCCGCTTAAAACGTCTCCATCACCCATGGAAAAAGTACTTCTGTTTTACAATATTTTTTTTAGAATTAAATAGATTAAAATATTACTGTATACAACATAAATATGATATTTCAAAACAGCTTCAGAAAAGAGTTATATTTTTAAGAGCCACTGGGAGGGCAAATACAACTTTGAAGACCCAAAAAGCTGCTCAGAGATATAAAAGAGGTCAGTCAGAGTTATATGCAAATAATTGGTTATTAAGGAATATATATCATTTCAATAAAGTAGTTTTTTTACATCAATTTCTTATACTCCAAATGACTCCATTAATCAGGAGCATCTGTGAAACCACACCAAATGGTGTAAATGGCAGTTGTGCAATTAGTATGTAACTTTGCATCCTGATCTTCACTGGTACAACATTAATACTCACCATATTGAGTGTAGCCTTGACCTCTACTTTTAAATTTCGGTCTCGACAAGGCGATGGGGTAGTTCCTCCTCGGCATGATAAGCATGCGGATCACCTTCTCGATGCCGTTCACTACGAAGTAGCCTCCCATTTCCTACAGATCAGAAGTGAAGAAAGATGAATGAAACATCATGCATA
>JAOVVA010000041.1:21831897-21853564 GCA_028565275.1 Leiocassis micropogon | reverse complement strand
ATAGCCAGGGGATCATGACAGTGTGACTGTCTGAAGGGCAATGACATTAAAGCCATATTTAGCCCAGAATTTAACTGTTAAAGGTTATATATATCTCTCTCTATATATATATAATAAACCAACATGATGTTAGTGATACCTGTTGATTCTAAATGTTTCTTTAATGTGGCAAGTTTTGTATTGTTGACTGCACAAATTTGTCTATACTTGTATATAAACAGAGCAGCTCCACATCGTATAGGTGTTGCCAAAGTGAGTATTTACATTATCGCCACTGTTAAAAATGAAACCCAGAGGACAATGGTCGACTGACTCATTGTAATGTCTCATATTGTTGCAGGTGTTGAGTGCTCTTGGCTATCATGCTGTGGTTATGGATTACAGAGGTGGGTTACAGTTAGCATCTCATTGCTCCTATCTTATGTATCAATATGGTATTAAAGGAACACAATTTAAAATGCATTTTTAACATAGTCCTTTTTTACACAATCATGAATGTATGGTAAAATTGTAATTGTTAGGCCATTTCATATAGCTGGAAGGGGTAGTTTTGTATTTGGACATTATGCACATTTTAAATAAAACCTTTCTGTATCTAGACAGGTGCAGTACAGAGTTTCTTTTTTCAAGCTTATTTAACTGGATATTTCCGTTCTTTTGAGCCAAAACGTTTAATTGCAAAACATATCCCTGCTACTTTTCTCACATTTACATGTATTCATTTAGTGGCCTGTTACAAAAATGGCAAGACTTGAAATATTTCAGCATGGTTTTAAGATTTCAATCTCAAGTTAAAATACGATTCTCTTTTTTCCAAAGTATAATATACAGTGCATCCAGGAACGCATCACAACGCTTCACTTTTTCCCCATTTTGCTATATTATAGCCATATTCCAAAATGGATTAAATTCATTATTTTCTTTAAAATTCTACAAACAATACCCCATAATGACAACATAAAAAACATGTTTGAAATCTTTACAAAAATAAAAATAAATCACCTGTACATAAGTATTCACAGCCTTTGCAATGACATTCAAAATTGAGCTTAGGTGCATCCTTTTTCCACTGATCTTCCTTGAGATGTTTCTACAACTTGATTAGAGTCCACCTGTGGTAAATTCAGTTGACATGATTTGGAAAGGCACACACCTGTCTCAAAGTTAACAGTGCATGTCAGAGCAGAAACAAAGCCATAATGACCAAGAACCTGCTGGTCGCTTTGAAAGAGGTCCAGTGTTTCTCTGTGGAGAACCTTCCAGAAGAAAACCACCTTGTAGTATCAAGACTTGCGGCTGTAATTGGTGCCAAATTGGGCCTCAAAAAAATAAAAAAAATTTGATGGTCTGAGAGTCCTCCAGGTGCTTTTTGTCAAACTCCAGGCGCCTGTCATGTGTCTTTTACTAAGGAGTGGTTTCCGTTTGGCCATACAGACCTGATTGGTGGAGTTCTGCAGAGATGGTTGTTCTTCTGAATGGTTCTCCTCTCTTCACAGAGAAACCCTGGACCTCTTTCAAAATGACCATCGGGTTCTTGGTCACCTCTCTGACCAAGTCCCTTCTCCCCTGATTGTTCAAATTGACCAGCTGTAGAAAGAGTCCTGATCATCCGGACCTTCACTGCTGCAGAAATTTTTCTGTACCCTTCCCCAGATCTGTGCCTTGATACAATCCTGTCTCGGAGGTATGCAAACAATTCATTGGACTTTATGGCTTGGTTTGTGCTCTGACATGCACTGTTAACTGTGGGACTGTCGTTTTTTTTAGTTTTTACTAAATTTGCAAAGCTTTCCAACAAACTTCTTTCACATTGTTATTATGGGGTATTGTTTGTAGAATTCTGAGGAAAATAATGAATTTAATTCATTTTGGAATAAGGCTGTAATATAACAAAATGTGGAAAAAGTGAAGTTGTGAATACTTTCTGGATGCCCTGTGCCTACACTGATGTGCATACAGTTTGTACATATGTACATCTTAATTCTGGTCTTCAGTGTTTGTTGTTTAGGTTTTTTTTTAAATCTGTGAAATTCCACTAGGATTTGGCGATTCGACTGGAGAGCCAACTGTGCCTGGCCTGACCACCGATGCAATCTATCTGTACAACTGGGTACGGGCACGCAGCAAGGGCAGTCTGGTC
Organism: Leiocassis micropogon; assembly: GCA_028565275.1. Taxonomy (NCBI): domain Eukaryota; kingdom Metazoa; phylum Chordata; class Actinopteri; order Siluriformes; family Bagridae; genus Leiocassis; species Leiocassis micropogon. The sequence goes on along the minus strand of JAOVVA010000041.1, from coordinate 21,851,424 downwards.
ATCTTTTGGGGTCACTCCCTTGGCACACTGTGAGTGATACCACTTTGGACAAATCACATGCATTTTTTTAAAATCACATTTTCCCATATACTTATTATTATTATTATTATTATTATTATTATTATTATTATTATATTACTTATCCATGGGTATTATTCTTGTTGGTGTCGATAGCTCTTTACCTTCCATCATCTTTTGCTTTTTACAAAGGGAGGTATCTGCACCCCTTCCATTTAACTCTCCTTCTTCAACCAGGCCTGGGACATACTGTATAGACACACTCACATACTCATTTACACACTAAGGGCAATTTGGAAACACTAATTAGCCCACCCTGCATGTCATTGGACTGTTGAAGGAAACCAAAGTGCCTGGAGGAAAGTAATACTCTATATTAAAGCAAATAATGTATTTTATTTAGAGCCACATGTTTGTATTTACAGAGTGTCGGGCATTACTGCAGTGAAACTACAAGAGCTAGGTAAGAATTATTACACTAATCTTGGCAAATCTAGGAGTAAAAAATAACAGTTCCCAACAATGGCATTTATCATTAAAGTTTATTCTTAAATGTAGTTACCAATATAAGGTAGGCAGTACTTATGGCCACAAGGAAGCCCCAAAGGTAACCTAATGAAATTAACTAAAGCTGATGAAAAACAAAGAAACATACATACTGTACATAAAATAAAAAGACAAACATATATGCATATATTTCAAATTATATATTTCAAATGATACTGTATGTCTCTAGTTGCTGAAATACAGTCAGAGCTACAATGAAATGGTTTAGATCAAAGCATATTCATGTGTTGAAATGGCCCAGTCAAAGTCCAGACCGAAATGCGATTGAGAATCTGTGGCAAGACTTGAAAATTACTGTTCACAGACGATCTCATTCCAATCTGACTGGGCTTGAGCTATTTTGCACAGAAGAACAGGCAAAAATTTCACTCTCTAGATGTGCAAAGCTGGTAGAGACATACCCCCAAAGACTTGCAGCTATAACTGCAGCGAAACGTGGTTCTACAAAGTATTGACTCAGAGCACGCCACACTTTCAGATATTTATTTGTAAAACATTTTGAAAACCGTTTATCATTTTCCTTCCACTTCACAATGATGTTGCACTTTGTCTTGGTCTATCATATAAAATCCCAATAAAATGCATTTACATTTGTGGTTGTAACGTGACAAAAATGTGGAAACGTTCAAGGGGTATGAATACTTTTGCAAGGCATGGTATATTAGAAGTAATGTTATACTTTGATAATATTACTTCTGGGCATTATTCTCTTATTATACAGTAGTCTAAAATGTATCACATGATTGCTTTTTTTTTTTCAGGAAAGCCCCCTGATGCTGTGATACTTGAAGGTGCTTTTACAAAAATAAATATGCCAGGAGACTTCCCCCATCCTTTCATCTGGGTAGGTAAAGTTCTGGGTCTTTGATGTCACTGTGATTTTAAAATGTATGGAATATAATGCAAGTGTCCTGAAATAGTTAAAAAATGCATTTCATGACATGTATATGCTTCTGGATATATCTTATTAAACAGCATGTCCATTGCTTCTTTTTTTCCTCAGTATTACTGGAGATTTCCGTACATCCAGTACTACTTTAACTTGGACTCAATTAAAGCAAATAAATTTGAATTCGTCACTCCTGAAAAGTAAGTGTATAGTCATATTTAAACATATGAAACAAAAAAGAAAATCAAAATGCAGCAGACTTCAAAGTGTATACCAGAATCATTACTAAGCTGAAAGAGGATATATTATTTTTGCTCTAGCGTAAATAAAATGAGGATGCCTCTTATGATCCTTCATTCTAAAGATGATCACCTGGCTCCCTTCTGGATGGCTGAGGAGGTACAATATAAATATCTACAATATGTTAATTATGGGTCTATGAGACTAGAGAGTAATAAGTCCCATATTTCCTTGATTAGCTTTACGACATAGCTAAAAGTGTGCAGAAGTCAGAGGAAAAAGTCAGACTGGTGGCATTTGATGGATCCCATGGATATCTTCATAATGGACTTTACAGGGATCCTGCCTTGCCAAAATCTTTAAGGTAAACACATTTACTCTTATTTGGTGTATTTATTTTGTTATAATGCACAAATAAATTATTAATTAAGACTAGGAAGTAAATTACTTTTATATTTTTTCCACAACACATCCATTTTCCAACAGTATTATTATTATTATTATTATTATCACCATCATTTTTATTAATAAACTACACTTAATATTTTTTATAATTCTATTTACTGCTGTCCTTAAAACAAGTTCAGTTAAAAATTTTATTTTATTTTCAGCCTCTTTAACTTTTTTTTTCTCTCACTAATCTAATGCAATAATTTAATCCACTGTATTCATTTAAACCTGTGACTTGCTTTATTATATAAGATGAATCTTTTGACCAATCTGATTCCGGAGTGATGTGGTACTATGATACATTAATGCAAATATTTTGTTTATAGGGAGTTTGTGGAGATAGTTGCAGAGTAATCTGAAGGCTTCAAAGTTGGGACTTACAAGTTTGTCTTCATGTATATGTTTTACTTTCATCTGTTAACTTTAGTGATATGTGCTTGAAGTTCACTTAATTTACAAGTCATTTTGGTATTCTCTCTCTGTTTTTTTCTCTCTGGTCGCTCTCTTTTGCTCTCAGTCACTCTTTCTCTCCCTTATACTCACAAGCATAATTTATGAATTCTGAAAATAATCCACATACATTATGCATATTATGCACTGCAAATATGTAATGCATATTATACCGTACATATACAGTATTTATATGTAGGCATTTGGCAGATGCCCTTATCCAGAATGACTTACATTTTATGTGATTTATACATCTGAGCAGTTCAGGGTTAAGGGCCTCAAGGGACCTTTCGACCTGTAGTCTAATGCCTTAATCACTGAGCTACCCCTGACCCTGACAATCCTTCTAGGTATCTTATAAACTTTCCTCTTTACATTTAGGTATTTGGCAGACGCCCTTATCCAAAGCGACTTACATTTTTTTAATCTCGTTATACATCCGAGCAGTTGAGGGTTAAGGGTTAAGGGCCCAACAGTGGTAACTTGGTAGTCAGGGATTTTAACCTGGGACCTTCCGAACTGTAGTCCAATGCCTGACCTATACTATACTGTATATACAGTATATAACTGTTATACATCTGCGACTGCAGTATTGTAATACATCTGTGAAATCAGTACATTTAAATTAAATGTAATTATGTTTAAATGAGTATACTTGAATACTCTTAAATATCAAAACTTTATTTTTATGATGATGATGTGTAACACAAAGGGTTTATAAAGGCTAAAAAACATTTATTAATAAACTTAAAAGATTTACTAAAAACTGATGATGATGATGATGATGTGCGCAAAGAATAAATGTTAAAGTGCATGACTGTGTCCTCTGTTCTTTATGTTAATAGTAGTGTGGTTGAAGGAACTGTTCATTTATATATTTATATTGAAGATAAATATTCATATGAGCCTCAGATTTTTTTTCTTTCTCTGTATTTACTTCTTTTTATTTTGTTTTAGGCTTGCATTGTGTGTTCAGCAAATTATTGCCAGTTTGACAATGTTTATTAAATTCTATGTTAACAAGTTCATTAAATAAATGATATGTATATAATTATATCATTTATTATGAGTTCATAATAAATTATATTTTTTGTATTTCACTGTAACTAAAACATAATGAACTCTAATGAACTATGTTTGATTATGAGTTCAAAAAATGAGGAAAGTACAGAGCCAGAACTTTTGCTACACCCCTAATAAATACATTTGTACTGCATAAATTGGTCTTACAATAGTATTAGACCACTGGTGTTCCCAAATCGCCGGTAGTGTGTGAATGAGCATGTTACTGTTGATTAGGAGGTCCTACCATGTTCGTGAAAATGGAAATAAACACAGAAGTCACCATTTGCCTCCATGGTCCCTAGTTGGACTACAGAGGTTCCTAGAAGGATGGATGGAATAGTATTAGACACACAACTACCGGTGTGTACATTGCAGTTTCTCCTCAGTTGCTGTTAGTGTTTCAGCTGCTCCCGTCGAGGGGTCGCCACATCAGACCATCTGATCCACCCAATAACTTTGCACAGTTTTACGCTGTTTTACGCCTTCTTGATGCAACCCTCCCATTTTATCCGGGCTTGGGACCGACATTGCGTCTAGTACCTGGGATTTGGTGTTTCTCTTTATTAGCACTTGTTAACTTAAGCATTATGCTTAACCGTCCACATGAGGCTTGTGCAAGGACATATATATAGACAAGGTATTTGGGAGAAAAGTTCATGTCCTTATATGAAGACAGTGAGTCTCATAACGTTAAGAACAAAAATTATAATCATAAGCAGTGGGGATAAGATGCATGAGGCCTGTTAGATTTGCAAATGTCCATCACCTAGTGGTAGTGGTTAGTTGTTTGCGTTACACCTCCAGGATTGAGAGTTCAATTCCCACCTCAGGTCTGTGTGTGTGGAGTTTGCATGTTTTCCCTGTGCTTGGTGGGTTTCCTCCGGGTGGTCCGGTTTCCTTCCACAATCCAAAGACATGCGGATTAGGTTAATTAATGCTCTCAAATTGCCCGGAGTGTGTGTGCGCACACTGTGTTTAATTGGCACCCTGTCTAGGAGGGATAGGCTCCAGGCCACATTCCAACCCTGTACATGATAAGCAGTATAAAAGAGGAAGATGAGATAATGTCCACCATCTTGATTTTTTTTTTGTTTTTTAAAGAGGAATGAAGCCTTAGTGTTAAAAAACACAGACACACACAAAAAAGAACAAATAAAAAATCTGTTAAAAACTATTTTTGTATGAATGTGCAGTTCCTTCTTCCTTTAGTGCGCGCGCGCGCGCGTGTGTGTGTGTGCGCGCGTGCTCTCAGATGACGTGGCTGAAGGTGGCGGAACGCCGCTACGTCGTGTTTCATGGCTCACCGCAGGCTAAGCGCCACGGCATGTCATTGGTCAAGAATCTCCATGTGAGAGTTTTCAGCCAATTAGAGGCAAGTGCGGTGACTCCTAAAAAAAACACACACTTTACGACACATCCGTACAGAGAGTATCCTGAGACGACCACTGTCATAGAACCAGGAAGAAGGAAGGTGGGATAGCTTAAAAAGGCTAATATCCCGAAACCATCGGAGAACTTTCCTTTTTTTTTAACAAAATGATGAGGTCGTCCAGGTGGAAGTGTGCAGCGTTGGCGTTACTGCCTGTTATAAGTATTCTGTTACCGGCCCGGGCGGATGAGCACGAACACACGGTAAGACGCGAGATGTTTTCGGGCCGAGAAGCCTTATGCGGTGTGCCTTTAACACCGACGGGGTGACTGATCGAGATTTAATACAGACACGCTGATTAATTAATCCGTGTTTCTCAGGATAAATCTATAAAAAGCCGCGAGTGTCACGTCAACGCGGTTCAGATAGATTTTTCTTATTAGCAGTTCATTCTTTTACCAATGCTAATGCTAAAGCTAAACTGGGTTGCTAGCGCAACCGGAGCTACGTGGTCTGGAGGCCGAGTCTTCAATTGATCCTTGTGAAGAAATTAGGCACTACATAGGGTGTAGCAGCCGTGCCGTGCAGTAATGTTAATGTGAGTCCACTTGTACAGGCAGGAAGGAGAGATTTGGGATTACGTTCAGTTTGGTAAACGTACGCGAGACAGTTTGATATATGTATATGTACATGTCTTAACTGTGAACGCGCGCACACAACGTCAAGTGAAGTAAAATGAATACACTCGTAGTGTGTGTGTGTGCGTGCGCGCGCGCGCGCGCGGATGTGTGGGGATTACTTACTGCAATCAGCAAGGTGAACAAATCGTATTTAGGATGGCTGGCTTAAGGTTAGCACGCTGCTAACCTTAACGTGTACGACTGTGTACACAAACACATCCGGCTGCTGCAGGCCTGACATACAGGACATCACCTCAAAGCCAACTACTGCTTCCTTATGACATGTACACCTGCTCACTGTGTGTGTGTGTGTGTGTGTGTGTGTGAGAGAGTTATACACCTGTAGGTTTTTATTAGGTGACTAGTCAACCCTGGATACTGTCTGTAAAACGGTGATGGTCTCAAGTCAGTGCTGAAAGATGCAATTAAAGGTGATTTACATGAAGCATACAGTACTAGAGTATTCTTGAGGCAAATATAAGGCCATCTATTCAACAGCTAAAGCTTGGACGAAATTGGGTCATGCAACAGGACAATGATCCGTAGCACACCAGTAAATACATATCAGAATGGCTGAAAAAGAAAAGAATCAAAGTTTTGGAAAGCCTAGTCAAAAATCCAGACCTCGACCCACTTTACATGCTGTCTTGTGACCTTAAGAGAGCTGTGCATGACCTTAAGAGGGCTGTGCGTAAGCAGATACCCAAATCCTCAATATAAATGGGTGGACACAACACCTGATTTATTTTCTGCATCCTAAACAATACTGTTTTTTTTTTTTCCCTTCAAAACTCTGAAATAACACGTACAGCACTAGATAATTAACAACAACGCCAACAGTCAGTTATTATTTTAAACATGAAGGTCAGTTGTTCTGGAATAGTTCTTGCAAAACCCATCGGGCACCATGATGAAACTGCCTCCCAGCAAGAACAAAACTTACCCCTGCTGCAGAGAAGTTGTTCATTTAGAGTTACCAGCCTCAGAAATCCAAAGTTAGAGCTGTTATGAAGGCTTTACAGAAGGTACGTAGCAGACGCTTTACATTACATTTAGGCATTTGGCAGACGATCTTATCCAGAGCGACTTAGAAAAGTGATTTGAAGTTTCTGTCATTGGATAGATCATTACACTGGGTTACTAACAAGTACCATCAGTCAAAGACACATCTCAATATCAACAGTTTAAAGGAGATTGCTGCATATTTTGGATGCCTTCAGCATCGTTTTAAAGTGTAGAGAGAAATAAAACCAGGAAAGTCCATGTACTTAGAAGGTGCTTCCAAACTTTTGACTGGTAGTTTCTAAAAGTGTTGGTTCATGCATTGATTTCTGGCTTGATGTAAACAGTTTAAGCATCTTTACATGGATCTCCTATCTCAAGGTCCCAGTACTCTGAACAGTGAGTGTGTTGTATCCCGACACTGATACAACAAAGTCTTTTGTTACACGATCATAACTGCCTCCGCTGGTTTGAGTCATAGTCTATTAATTATCCATTAGTATGTTCTTGGAGTAAAAGGGGCATTGATGGCTCAATCCTCACCCATCTCCCAAACCCCAGCCGCTGGATGCAGTGTCTGTCCCAAGCCTGGATAAAATGGGAGGGTTGCATCGGGTAGGGCATCCGTCGTAAAACCTGTGCCAAGTTGTGTGCGGATCGGATGGTCCGCTGTAGTGATCCTGCGATGGGAGCAGCTGAAACACCAACAACGTGTTCTTGGAGTAAAAAACACCATGCTTATATGCTGTGTTGCTTGTGTCAGAATCCAAATCAACTTTAGCACAGGAACGATCAGCTCAAAAGTATGAAAGTCAATGAAATTCCTTTATTTACAAACCAACCTGGCCAAATTGTGAAAGCGATCACTTTTTAGTTCATAATCATACAGTAAATGGCTGCAAATAATACCTACAAATTAAAATCGAGTAAGTTTTGACAGTTCAAGATGCCACTTTACTCTAGTCTACTCTGTTCAACATACACTTGTTTTTTGCACCTGGAGGGAAAAAAAACCCCACCTTTCTATTAAATCTTCTTTAAACATAATTTCCACCCCAATTACATTTCATATATATTTTTTTTATACCTGTGAGCAGTTTTAATGTCAGTGGTTCATCTACCAGAATATTTTTGGGAGGTATGAAGGTACAACAGGAAAAAGTATGTGAAACTCCACACAGAGAAATGTAAAGTCACCAGAGCTCCAGTCCTGTTTCAGGATGCATTTTATAAAAAGACCTTTTGTGCAAACGTGTGACCGTAGAGTCAAGTAGTGTTTGTACATGTGCAAAAAGTGGCTAGATTTTTATTTTTATTTTTTTATTTTTTTGGCAAAGATTATGCCAAAACAGGGATTATCTTATGCAGGATTGATGCAAGTCTTGGATAGATGACCAGCCACATTCAGTTATCCTTTCAGCTGATCTGTTTTAATGTCACTTTGACCTTGCATAGTTTTTTGAAAGAGGATTAGAGTTCACTTATATTGACTTATTGGCCTGGCTGGATGTGAAGATATCAGAAATATCCTGCAAGCTGTTTCCTTTTTTATGGGAAGTGTTGTATCATTTTTTTGTCTTTTGCTGGCGCACACTCTCTTAATTCACGTGTTGACGCTTCTGTTTGCGTGTTAGTTGCCTTCAGTTGTCATGGCTGGGATGTGAAAAGCTAAAAAACTTGAACACTTTGTCAAAGCATGAACTAAATTCCAGTGCGTGAAAGAATTCAATATGTTTTTTAATGGCGTGAGCGTTGTGCTAGACAGGCCAGAGCTTAAAAAAAATGTTCCACCTGAATGAACATGCAAATTGCAAGACTTAATAATTATTTTGATTAATCGTGTCCGTATTATGTCTTTTTAATGACCTACACTGCGTTAAAAACAAGCCTTAGCAAGTATAATGTACGTTTAGAAATGTAAAAAAATCGAATGTGTAATGAAGGAAATCTAATGTGTAATGAAGGATACGTTATCAGCGGGATTGCATCTTGTGCACTACATCTTTGGTGACCCAGGTCTATAATACCTGTATATGCTGATTGAAGTTTTCTTGATGGTGGTAACTTCAATGAAACTCTAGCGTTAGGATAAAATGGCGATTTTCACACCAGCTTTCTGTTTAGGATTATTTATAGTAATTGTAACTATGAAAAAACAGTTTTTGACAATTTTTAGTCAAGTATTGTGACCCGGGAATTCAGTGTGAGCAAATGTTTTTATAGAAATTGATTTTGATTAGGGAGCACAAACTTATAGAAGGGAATTATTTCTAATCACACTATCCGATTTCCCCCAGATGAGAACTGGTTTCCTTTTGGGTTTAGCTCCTCTCAAGATTTCTTGATCACAGTAAAATAAAAACATATATCTGGACTTTAAAAAAAAAAAATTCTCTAAAGCTGCTTTTTTCCACCCATTTCTGTTGTTAAAATTGCTATAACAATTAATTTGCATTGTGTTGCTTAAACTGTCCATGACGTGACTAAGCAGTTTAAATCTTTTGCTGCATTACAATACACACAAAGATTTGATAGTGAGAAAATGCAACCAGTCTTATAATGGTAACTGTAATATCTTTTAAAAATGCTTTCAAAGCCTGCTTATAATTGACATGGTGATGGAAGTCTAATGCATGTCAAAGCGAACCAAAATCTACCCAGTGAAGCAGACAGGATATTAGAGGTGACAAAATAATTGATGTTCTGCATCACTAAGATGAAAGAAACTGCTGCAAGATGCTATTCATAGCAGAAAGTATTATAGTAGCTAATTTGTGAAGGAAAGCCCACAGGTCATGGTTTAGCGCAGCGTGGGTATACGCCAAGATCAGTTCTTGGCAGGAACTTGGAAAGGACGCCACTTGAGGGGGAAAAGCCGTAAGTCTTGAGAGCATTGCTCATGTCGAGTTGTACGAAAAAACACTTGGATTAATGACGCTAATATATTGAGTTTTAATGTCGACTTTTTGGAATGACATAAAATATATATATATATATTTTTTTAAACTGGTACACAATATGATTCTCTTGTACTATTGGGGACAGCACTGTGGGCACGGCTCCACAAGATCTTAGGGGGTGTGCTGTGGTGTCGGGCACCGGGACGTTGGCAGCTGATAGTTTGGGTGCTGTGGGTTGTGGGAATATCTGGAATTTGGTGGGTGGGTCAGGCACCTTGGGCTCTTTGCTTGCTGGGCCCCGTGCGCAGTGGGCTGTGATGCACTGGGTGTTCTGGTGCCTTTCTATCATAGCAAGGATTGACTTTTTTTTTTTTTTTTTTCTGGCAATTTGTTCTACATTGGCTTTTCTGTGGGCTCAGACCGGATGGTCTTTTAATGGTGTTAATGTTCTATCTAATCAGTATGTATAGAGCAGTAGAGCTAAACAAAATTAAAGCTACAAGCACAGGATTCAGGCACAGGCATCACTGAACCATGTCGAGGAAGCTGCACTGGCTGTAATAATATGCAAAGTTTATGCAGTAACATAACCTTGTGGACCTTCAGTACCTACTGTGTAGCTTCTGAATATGTTGATGTAGAATTACTTTCTAAAAAGCTTCACGGGTTACATGGCTAAATACACAACCGACAGTCCACATCGTCACCTGAGTAGTTTGTATCGGACTGAATTTGTAATACAGGCTGAACATGAATGATAAAACGGAAGATGTAGCTTTCTCCATATACATTTGATGAGATGAGAACATACATTACATATGAAATATACATTTGATGAGAAACTGCAACATTCTCGTACCTGGTTCATTTGTTGACTCTCTTCATTTGGTAAATTTGTGAAGGCGGTCGATTTCTGACTATTTGCATAGTTCTGTCTGCCGCTGTCCGTAAACCAGGTCTTGCCCTACGATCAAGTTGGGTCAGTATTGGTTGTGTGCTCTCAGCAGTGTTTGTGGGTGTGATGCAAGTTTTTTTAATTAATTTTTTTTATCTTGCAGCGTGGCATGTTGTGTTGGAGTAGATCTGGTTTGACTGCTATTCTTTAAACAGTAGCCTTTATTTCATTTTATGTAGAACTGCAACACGGCCCTTTGTCCAATTGTTGGTCTAATCTAAATGAAGTCAACAAACATACTTTTAAAATCTTTTTTTTTTTTTTTCTAAATGCTAAATGTTTTTATTTTCTGCCCTGGCTGTCATACTCTCCTCATATCATGTATATTATTATATCATATATATAATATATGGACACAGTTTTAGATTTTAGGCACTTTATTTAAACACTAGTGGTTGCAAGAAACTAAATTTTCAACAAGTTTTGCTGTAATAAAGATGAGTCATGTAGTCTGTAGGGGTTCTGTATAGAGCTGGATTGTATGAAGTAAGTCCTTCCTGTAGTAGATGATCAGGCCGGTGATTAGCATACTGGTGATGCTGAATGATAAGTGATTGGAGCAGACGAGAGGGGAAATGAGGTTGCTGTTGAGTTTGTAACATAAACAACCAATTTTCTAGAAGATGGAGTGTGTTTAAGTGCCGGATAAAGCAGTGAAATAGTTTGAGTCACAGAACAAGACAAGAACAGGAAACAAAGCATTAGATGTTTTTAAGGAAGGCTGGACGGGACAATCGGTCGGGGGAATGAGACCTACAGTTATACAGGCGGTAATGTAACCTACTGCCGTTGAACAACAAAGAAGAAAACCTCTGGGGTGTGCTATGGAGGTCGAGTTCACGGCCTTGAGCTCTTCACCAGCTGGGCTTTTTATTTTTTTTGCTGCATTGGCTTTTCTGTGCGATTGGACCAGATTTTCAGATCTTTTATCGATCAAGTCGATCGATTAATGGACAGGCCAATGGACAGATAGAAAATTAAATAGATGGATAGGTTCTTTATTATTATATTATGTATTATACATAAATAGAAGTGTGTGCGCTTGTGTAGTATTGATTTTTATAACTCTAGTGCCAAAGTACTTTCTTCGAACCGGTAAACTGTGAAAGAACAATGCTCTGTTCCACACATACCGGAGTGACGGGTTTGAATTTTTTTCACAAAGCCTGTAAGGCCATAACCTGTCCTTCACGATTGTCTTGTTTTATTATATTCCTAGCCATCATAGAGAAGTGCTTCAGGGATGTACATGAAGTTTCTCCTTCCACTTTGCTCTGTCTGTCTGGGGCAATGTTTGTGCTTCAAAACAAAAGTAATTTGGTCTTAATGGAATAGCAAATCATGGGTGACCAGGTTTAATCATGCGGAAAGCAGTTGACAGTCGATGACAGAACTATTTCGTGTAACTGTATGCTCCTGTACTCGCATATTCGATGTGTTCCTGTAAAGTGTAAATTTATGTATGCAAACAAACAATTTAAAGTGTAATATGTTTTTAAGGAAACATCTTTGACGTGGTAGTGTTTTCTTTTAGATCTGAGATCTTAATTTTTTTATTGGAAGGCACCGTATTCTATTCTTTTACTATTTCATGTAGAATATAAAGGAACTGAACCCAATAGCCTATGATCGAGTAAAGAGCAAAAATATGCCATTCCTTAGCTAGGCTATAACACACCTGAAATGCATGTCTAAAATGCGACTGTCCTCCTGTACTCACTCTTTATAGCATGCAGCACATGGAACACGTCTGCATCAATGAATAACAAATCAAAACTCTGCCCGAACATTTTTAAAATAAACACACACATCAGTCACGTCGTATTCGGCAAGCCAATCACAGCTACTCATTAGTAAGCAGCGAAAGCAGGCATTTCTTCATAAATGTCAGAAAAACAATTCAGCATTTTTAAGAGACTGTTTATTCTATACCTGTATCTTCCAGTGTGCACGTGTGCAGCCGTGCTGAATAGTGACTCACTGTCGGCACTCGTGCACGGAGCGGTACGATAAACCCGGCCTGTCTCGGAGCCAGAGCTGGGAACCGCTTTTTATTTCTCTTTTCATTTTTATTTTTGTGGTAATTGAGTCTTTTTTTCTCTCAGCAGAGTAAGACATGAGCTTTTTGAGGGCTGCTGCTATAGGTGGTTGAGTGAAGGTCGACTGATTTAACTAGATTTAGCCGAAGAAGTCGATCTTAACTTGCAAAGAACCACGTGGTTTTGCTTCAGACATAAACTTTGCATTTTGCAAATTAGACCTCTTTTAAAGAGACTTGGTAATATACCCAGACTGGTGGCGGCATGTCGATGTGGCTGTATAGGTTTATGTGATCAGCCAGTTGAGAGTCAACGGATCAATAAAAATTTAACTGATTATCGTCTGATTCCGATCCAAACAAGCTTCCAAACAAGTTTTTTTTTTCTGTTGTCATCTGAGGGAGGTTTTCCTTGCTACCGTCGCCACTTGGCCTTCTCATCAGGAACAAACGGATTAATATAATTTATGAACATAACCTTAAACTTTATTTCCATATATTTTTAAAGTCTATGAAGCTGCTTTATGACATTAACCTCAATTAAAAGTGCTTTAGAAATAAAATAAAATTGAATAAAATTTTGCCGTTTGTGTACTGACCAGTCGAAACAACCACAGCAGGCGATGAATATCTTACCTGACCTGACAGTAAGCAAGAACAGCTCAGCCACGAGGCATGCAAATTACATCGCAGTGCCAGAAAGTACGGAAATGCGTAGCACTTAACAATCGCAAACTGTAGCAAACCATCTGTGGAAGTAAGTGCATCAGGGTCCAAGCGTCTACACCCAAAAGTCCGTGTGCACAATTGTGTGTGTCAGCTGGAGAAGCGAAAAGCACAGCACCACTGGAGTGTGAAGCAACGCGAACATGTTTAATCATGCTTCACTATCTGGCAGTCTCGTACATTAATCTAGATTTAGGAGAGCATGTTCTACACTGAGTAGCAAAGTTTGCTTGAGGAATGCCTACCAGGATTTGGGCCACATATTAACGCTCCTGGTTTAAGGTGTCTACATACATGTGGTCATGTAGTCCACGTTATGATCTGATATCCTGCACAAAATATATGATCAGCACCGTTTTTTATTTTTTTTATTTTTTTTAAACGTATATAATGTATGTTCAGATAATACTTTATACCTTGACCTATCCGTCCTAATATGAGGATGTTTTGATGGAGACCATAAAGCACTTCTGTAAGTCGCTCCAGATGAAGGTGTCTGCCAGATGCTGTAAATATAAACGTCTACACACTTGCTTAGTTCCGCGTGCTCTGCTCTTTGCAGCGGAATAGTGAGCAATGTGTTAAAAACCAAGGAGAATATACAGTAATCCACTCCAGAGTACGGGTTGGGCAAAGAGAGTTAAAGTCACAGAACTTGTGACAAGTCATTTAACATTTGCAGGTGTGTCAGCCTGACGCACACATGTTTGACATTTTTTCTGAGCTGTTTGTCAAAGGGGTGTTACTGGTTTTCACTTGTGTAGAATAAAATACTTCAAAGCAGTCCAACAGCAATTTCTCAGTTTTTCTCGGTTTTTCACGACGTGTGTGTGAGAGAGACTGTACTTGCTTGGCTCAAGCCTGTTTAAAAGAAGGTTGTATAAAAGAACGTGTATCCTTAATGTTCCTTAAATATGAAGAAATTTTGTCATTTGTTTTAGCTTTAATACCATGAACAAATGTAGTTGTGTGTGATTTGGACTGCTGATTGGGAATAAAATAAAATATTGATTTGTTATTAACAGTGTAAATATTGTAGGGATAAAAATGACCATGAACCACCCGATATGATGATATATAGCGATTCGATATGTATAAATCGTTAGTGTCATGATTTTATAAATATCCAGACTTTTTAAAACAAATTTAGAAGTTACAAATAGTTTAGAGCTCGCAATCTACAGGATTATACAGGAACAGCAACGTTTTTCCACCTCAAATGCAACATATAGAGTATGTCCCCTACTTACGAACGAGTTCCAGCACGTTCCTGGAGCGTTCATAAGTCTGACAAAGTGAGTCTTGTACATCTTTGACACAAATATACAATGTAAAGCATAAAATAACCAATTTGGTGTTTTGGTTTTGCATTATACTCTTGTAAGAATGCGCTTATAAATCGTGAGCAGAATCACGGTGACGCAGCGGGGTCAGCTGACCTTGTTTAAAGGGAACCCGGATAGACATCAGGGGCTACATGGTGTTTACTGCACGATTGAACAGACGCCATTTTGTCTCAGAGTTGATTGGACTGGGAACTCTGAGGACTGTCTCGTTGAGGATTTTTGATTATTTTTTTTCTAGGAATTTTGGTAGATCCTCGGTTCGTTCGTATCTGCAGAAATTCATAACTCGAATGTTTGTATGTCAAGGACTTGCTGTATAAATGATTTTTTTTTTTCCGTCAGCGTGGTGATGCATGAATCGAAACACAAAAGAATTGCGATACATTACTGAATCGATCCCTAGAATATTGTTTTCCCTTTTGAATGTTGTAATCCATTGAAGGCTCTTAAACTCATGTCAGTGTGAATATAGAAAACAGTCTCCACTTAGGAAACTAATTGCTTTCTTGTTTTGTTTTGCAGTACGAAGACAAAGAGGAGGTGGTTCTATGGATGAACACAGTTGGGCCGTATCACAACAGGCAGGAGACATATAAATACTTCTCCTTGCCTTTCTGCGTGGGTAAAAAGAAGACCATCAGCCACTACCATGAGACGCTTGGAGAAGCTCTACAGGGAGTCGAACTGGAGTTCAGTGGCCTAGATATCAAGTTTAAAGGTAAATAAGGTCTTTTAGTTTCAACTCAATGTATGTTTTTTAAAAAATGTTTAATTAGAAGCAGTAAACTGAGATCGAGATGCTTTATTGTTTTGAGGTCATGAGTTTGAATCCCATGGTCAGGAGCGTTTAACATCATAGCTGGTCATTCGCTATGAATGGGAGGGATAGTGTCCCTTTGTCTGTCAGAGCAGGAATAACCATGGTTTTCAATGTGTGGTGGAAAAGCAGATGGCTCCTTCTTCCAAGTCTGTTCCTATTTGGTGGTTATTGGGTGATGAAGGAGAACTACCTAATTGCTGTTGTTGGATTATTTTTAATTTTTCTACAAGTATATGTAATGGATGCATGATTTTAATAATTTAAGATCAATTCAATTTCCTTGGACTTGGTGTGCATGTGGTGTTGGGTCACAATGTTTCTGTCCTTGCTCATGTTCTCCTAGCTTAGCCTTGGGAATTATCTAAAACATCTATACGGTCCTCTTGCAAGCCCATATCAGTGTTTCCAATTTTTGTTTAGACTAGTGAACATTCAGCTTGTCTTCCTGAATCAGTAAACCATCTGTTTAATTATAACCTGGCTCTTTGGGCTCCTGATTCTTCACATCTCTTAATTCTGATAAAACTGCAGTATTTTTGTATAACTTGGAGTATAACTTGGTAGAAAGTGAGGCTTTGGTACCATTTTGCTAGTCTTCCTTCGACATGTGACTTATATTTTTCCTGAACTTTAGGAACTGACTGCTCACTCACTCACTCACTCACTCATCTTCTATACCGCTTTATCCTGTATTCAGGGTCACAGGGACCTGGAGCCTATTCCAGAAGGCTTAGGGCACGGCGCGAGGTACACCCTGGACAGGGCACACACACATACATAAATGCATACACACACTCACTCTCTCATTCACACACTATGGGCAATTTGGGAACGCCAGTTAGCCTAACCTACATGTCTTTGGACTGTGGGAGGAAACCCATCAAGCACAGGGAGAACATGCAAAGTCTGCACACAGAGACAGGAATCGAGACTGGCCGGGAATCGAACCCGGACCCTCGAGGTGCAAGACTAGTTGTAGTCAGTTTTTTATTTATGATAAATTATGATCATCAATTCCAGTTTGCATTTGATTGGGATGGACATTGTATGAAAATTGTCACTGTTGAAATAATTCAGACGCCACCCACAATAATGAGATAATGAACTCTATTTCTGTCAGCGGATTTATTGTCATGGCTGATTGTTGTACAATTACTCTCACTCACTCACTCACTCACTTGCTCATTTCCTAGGTACACCTGTACACGTAGCATTTTAACATTCATACTGTAGTTATCCAATCAGCCAATCATGTAGCAACAAGCATCAAGATCTTCATTCATATCAAGCATCAGAATGGGTAGAAACTGTGTTCTCTGTAACTTTAAATGTGGCATAGCTGGTGGTGCCAGATGGGTTGTTTTTAAAAACCAATGAACAGACAACTCAAGTGTCTAAAACATCAAAAACAAAAACCATCCTGTGAGCGGAGGGTCTTCAGGCTAAAAAACCTTGGTATCGAAAGAGATCAGAGAATGACCAGATTTGTTTTGAGCTGATAAAAAGTCTCTATTGTCCTAAATAGGACCGTCCCCCTGTTCATTGATGTACTTCTGTAATAAGCCAGTCACTTGGGTGGGTTCGAGTATCTCTATAACTGATGCTTTTCTTGTAGCATTTAAGTGCACCTGGAAAATCTGCAGGAGTTGCACAGTGCAATCGAGTCGACCTGGACTGGACTCTCAAAGCAACGTCTTCAATATCTTGTGGAATCTATGGCACTTTTATGTACTGTTCATAAAAGTAGTCATCAGATGTTTAAAAAAAACTACTTTTGATATTCATCCACATGGTCATATGACTATTTCAAGTATTGTTTTTTTTTTTCTTTTTCTTTCACCATTAGGAAAAACTTGCCAAGGCTCTTTCTTCATTCAGTTGATATCATTACAAAAATGCCTTTTTTTTAAAAAAAATTAGATTTAATTCAGTTGTTCTTTTCCTATTTGTTTATCCCCAAATCTAGCTCTGTATGACTTTAGTACATCATGATAATGTCTATCACTGTCTTACCACTATGGTCCTTAATACTGTTTTTAAGTTTGTCACGGTGTGCGCCTCAATCTGTTATCGCTCCTCGCTCACTCTGTAGGCTCACTAGGTAGACGGCCTTCCCACGCAGGCCCACTCTGCCAGCCGCCATCGCTCGACAACCTCTGCTCGCATGCCAGCTGGGCACCAGACCTGCACGTGCACACAACACCTTCACTACTTTTCTTCCCTTTTCTTTCCATCCTCCCTAAATCCTTTTTTCAAGTAAAATCGATCCTTTTTTCTAAGACCTCGCCTCGTATCCATGTTTGTGGTGCCACCCATACGTCAAACACGTTACAAGGTCCAAGTGTATTCAGCTCATGTTGAAAGTGCTGCTATTTACAATGTTTCAGTGTAACAGTTATTTAGGTGAAGTGAAAAAAAAATCCTTCAGTGGAGGAACCGCTAGCGCAACAAGTGATTTATTGTCCTTTTTTTTCCCTTTTAAAATAAATTTAAAGCATTTTTATTTTTTTTTTAATTGCTTCTTTAAAGCAAAAATTCTTTAAAGCAATTTTTAACTTGGATTTCCTCTTTACAGATGAAGTCATGCAGACGACATACTGTGAAATCGAGCTGGACAAAGCTAAAAGAGATGCGTTTGTTTACGCCATAAAGAACCACTACTGGTACCAAATGTACATCGATGACCTGCCAATCTGGGGTGAGTGGTCCAGGAATTCTGTACCTGGCAAAGCCAGGACCACTAAGCTCTCTGAGATCTTTCAGTCATCCCTAGTTTTATTCATCTCTCAGCCTCTCAATTTTTTACCTGATTTGTAAAATCACTGTATTGCGTCCCAGGTATTGTTGGCGAGGCAGATGAGAACGGGGAAGACCATTACCTCTGGACTTACAAAAAGCTTGAAATCGGCTTCAACGGGAACAGAATCGTGGACGTTAATTTAACCAGCGAGGGCAAAGTCAAGCTTGTGCCGAACACAAGAATCGCCATGTCCTACTCGGTAAGTACTTTTACAAAACTCTCTCTCTCTCAAGAAAAAAAAATAAAAAAAAATATATATATATAAAGCATTAACCAAGATTTTGTCGTCTTTTTCATGACTGTAGGTTAAGTGGAAAAAGTCCGATGTGAAATTTGAAGACCGTTTTGACAAATACCTTGATCCGTCTTTCTTCCAACACAGAGTAAGCACTCTCGAAGCTATGCAAATAAGTACAGTTTACTTAAGGTGTTATTCATATAACTAATACAGTGGTGCGTAATGAAAGAAGCTTTTCCTCTATTTGTTCATTCATGTTTGCTCCTTCTGACAGATTCACTGGTTCTCCATATTCAACTCCTTCATGATGGTGATCTTCCTGGTGGGCTTGGTGTCTATGATCTTGATGAGGACGCTGAGGAAAGACTACGCCAGATACAGCAAAGAAGAGGAGATGGATGATATGGTCAGTCCAAATAAAAGACCTCGTCTACACACATTTGCTAATGTAATGCATAAGGTCGTGATTGAGATCACCTTGATGGATTTTAGTGTGATGCATTTGGGAAACATTACAAACAGTGACGTGTCACAAGTAGGGAGTAAAACTGGGCGGTGTCTAGAGTAATCTGAGATGTTATGCTGTGACTCCTAAAGATTTGATTAGGGCTGTAGCTATCGATTATTTTAGTAATCGAGTATTCTACCAAAAATGTAATTGATTAATCGAGTAATTGTGCTTTTGCTTATTTAAACAGCAATGTAAAATATATAAATATATAAGAGAAACAAAGATTAATTGGTTTTCTTTTTAGAAAAATCAACTTTTATTTTTTAAATGCATATTAGGGATGCACCGAAATGAAATTCTTGGCCGAAGCCGAATAATAATGAAATGCTTGGCCGAAGGCCGAATACCGAACGCGGTGTTTCGCATTTTTTTCCATTTATTTTGCCAATTTATATTAATTATTTATTAAATAGTAAAAATTTGCTTTTTACTATTTTGTGTTGCTTTTCAGAGAAATAAATCA
>JAOVVA010000041.1:21808408-21823598 GCA_028565275.1 Leiocassis micropogon | reverse complement strand
TAACCAATCAGATGTGACCTCGCCATTTCAACCAATCATAACCCGGCAGGAGCGCAGCCTAAATCCTGTTTACATGATATAAACCTGCTCCCGAACAGGTTCAAGCTTACGGACCTGTTGCTATGACAGGAAATGCAAGAAGCGCATCGAAGAACGAAACAATCCAAGATCAGGACAAATCCACAACAATCAAATCCAGCTAACGGAGTTAGTGACGTACGAAGAACGGACCCCGGGCAAGGTCAACCTGACAGCAAGTTAAATAAATAAATAAACTACAGTGGTACATCGGTGCAGGAGGTGAGGTCTTCAGGCGAAATTTCATATTTTGAAAAGCATTTTCCAATAGGAAATGATATAAATGCAGATAATCTGTTCCAGCTACCCAAAAATATATTACCGATATTACCAGGTTACCACCAACACTGTAATTATATTTTTGCCTACAAAAACAATCAAAACATTTAGAAAAGACATGTAAATTAAGTAAAATATAAAATAAATTGCCATTAAACCTCATTTAACCTCGGTCGCTCATATACCGAAAATGATTTGCATGCTGGGGCAGATTTCTTACATAATTTTAGTTCTCAGACACAAGTTCATATGCCACTGTATAAAGCTATGGGAAGCATAAAAAATAAAAAAACCCTCATAAAGCACATCATGCCAAAACCTTGAGGTGATTAGCCCACAGCAGAACGGTGCATCTTGGATAAGTTAGCTAAGAACTGGGAGCTGAAGCTAGAGCTCATCTAACCTGGACAGTTCAAGATTGGAATAAGATCACTTGGCCTATATGGGTTACTTTAATGTCTCCTTACTAGAAAGTATAATAAAATATCACAAGAAACATTTTTGTTTGAAGAACCGTACTGACTCACCAACACCAGGCAGTGTCACTTTTTATTTGTAATCATAGCAACAACACTAAATGAGCTCGTGTTTTATACAGATCACTGAAATCAGTTTCTGTCGATGTATTCAGGTAGTGCAATTCGAAGTCAAGCTAAATAGTATCTGCTAAAGAGTATCTGTATGATCTACTAGAAGCTAATTTCACTCCAGTTTCTTTTAGTTGACTTTTTCAAAGTATTCCTTGGACCCCTCTGGAGTTGGCTTTATCTAAAATACAAAGAAACCATTTAGAAACAACACAAACACATTTGCATTTGAAATCTTTCCAAAGTTTTGATCAAATATTTACCGTGGGTGATTTTGGAGTCCAGCTAGCCGGGCAAACCTCTCCATGGCTCTCCACAAACTGGAAAGCCTTAACGAGACGCAGCGTCTCTTCGACGGAGCGGCCCACCGGAAGGTCGTTGATGCTCATGTGTTTGATGACGCCGTTGGGGTCGATGATAAACAGCCCTCTACATGGGGACCAGATTCAGTTACTGGAAAAGAATTCTTACAGTTTTGTTTTTACACATTTTTATTTCCGCTTATGACTTCAGACGGGTTTTTTTTCCCCCCATATTTATAAGTCAAAAGACATTATGTATGGACACACTGTATATTAAATAGCATAAACAAAAGTGGCCAAATAATTGTCACCCCAACATAGTTTATAATGACAATTTTCTAAATAATAATGTATTTATTTAACAAGGACGATAAAATACCTCAGTGCTATTCCAGGTTCCTCCAGTAGGACTCCGTAGTCCCTGGCGACCTTCTTGTTGAGATCAGCCAGCAAGGGGATGTGGATGTTTCCCAGCCCTCCATTCTGCAGGTAAACAACAAAGAGGTCAAGTTTCAACCAGAGGATTATTACATGGCTCAGCTATTTCCTTTTTGATGCCGACTTTGACACGAAACCAGTATTTATATGAAAAGGGCATTATTCTTTAGTTTTAGTGTTGTAGTGGCTGAATATTTCTACCTTTCGAGATGTGTTGGTCCAGGCCAGGTGAGTGAAGTGGGAGTCCACGGACACACCCACCACCTCACAGTTGATATCATGGAATTCATTAGCCTTGTCACTGAATGCGATGATTTCCGTAGGGCAGACAAAAGTACTGAAAAAAAACAAAACAAACATTTTTATTCTGGAACAGCACAGTTCTGCACTGTAATTTGCAGTTATTTATTACATTACACCTCCTAATGCGTCTTCAGTTCAATAGTAACAACTGAAACATGGGACTTGTGTGACACTCACTCAGTGTTTTTAACAAAATTACTTTTTATTACCTTTTAAAAAAATGGGATAAAGTGAAACTGGTGAGGGAATGGCTGTTTATAGCTATGATAAT
Organism: Leiocassis micropogon; assembly: GCA_028565275.1. Taxonomy (NCBI): domain Eukaryota; kingdom Metazoa; phylum Chordata; class Actinopteri; order Siluriformes; family Bagridae; genus Leiocassis; species Leiocassis micropogon. The sequence goes on along the minus strand of JAOVVA010000041.1, from coordinate 21,821,340 downwards.
AATATAATATACAGTAATATGTTATATATTAAGGCAGCATGATGGCTTAGTGATTAGCACTCTGGCCTTGTGCCTCCAGGGTTCGAGTCCCGCCTCGTGTCTATGTGCATGGAGTTTGGATGTTGTCCCTGTGCTTGTTGGGTTTCCTCCGGGTACTCCGGTTTCCTCCCACAGTCCAAAGACATGTGGATTAGTCTAATTGGCATTCCCAAATTGCCCGTAGTGTGTAACTGAGCGGGTGAGTGTTTGTGTGCCCTGCGATGGTTTGGCACCCTGTCCAAGGTGTTCCCCCTCCTCCACGACACTGTATACAGGATAAAGCGTTATAGACGATGAGTGAGTGAGTGAGTGAATGAGTGAATTATAATGTGGGTGAAGTTGCAAACTTGTTTCATGGACATTCTGCACTGTTTAACTATAAACCAATAAAACTTATAAATATTACTTAAATAATATTCACTTACTAATATACATACTTATCTACATTATATATAAGGAGGTGAAGAGGCGGGTACAGGCAGGTTGGAATGGGTGCAGAGAAGTGTCAGGTGTGTTCTGCGATAAAAGAGTATCAGCGAGAATGAAAAGAAGGGTGTTCGTGACAGTGGTGAGACCAGCGATGCTCTACGGCTTAGAGACAGTGGCACTGAAGAAAAGACAGGAGGCAGAGCTAGAGGTAGCAGAGCTGAAGCTGTTGAGGTTCTCTTTGGGAGTGACAAGGATGGATAGGATCAAGAAGGAGTTCATCAGAGGGACAGATTAAGGTGGTTTATATATTGGTAGAAGGATGCTGGTATATATTGGTAGTTGGAACTGCCAGGCAGGAGGTCTAGAGGAAGACCAAAGAGGAGATTTATGGATGTAATGAGAGAGGACATGAAGGTAGTTGGTGTGAGAGAAGAGGATGCAGAGGATAGGGTTAGATGGAGGCAGATGATTTGCTATGGCGACCCCTGAAAGGGAACAGCCAAAAGACAAAGAAGAAGATATACACACACATACACAGTCAAGCCCGAAATTATTCATACCTCTCGGACATTCTGACTTAAAGTTACTTTTATTCAACCAGCAAATTTCCTCTTGATTAGAAATGACACAGGCTTCTCCCAGAAGATAATAAAACGATGTACAAAAGGCATCATTGTGGGAAAAAAATTCTCAGCTTTTATTTACATTTGAATAAACAAACAATTTTACCAAATCAACAAGACTACTGGGATTATTAATTTACTTACAAATCGAGCGGGTAGAAAAACAGGACCAGGTATTTGCCCTTGTAGTTATCAAGGCTGATGTCTTTGAACTCTCCATTGTGGACAGCTGTACCCTTGAAGTGTGGAGCAGGCTGGGTAACCGCAGCAGCCCATTTAGCAGTACCTGGAGTTTTGAGTACATCATTTAGCAAACTTACTTACTTTATTGAAATTCATCTAAAATGTGTGTGTGTGTGTGCAAAAATTGACATACTGATAGAGAAGCAGGCTCTCGATCCCGCAGTTCCGATCCCAGTTCCTGATGTCCCAGTCCTCAGTGCACTCACTGCTGCTCTGGTTGCCTGTAGTTAATGATCAGGGATTGGATGAACTTCCAAACAAACATGTTGTAGGGTTCAAAGTCACACAGCACTAAACCAAGATCGGCCCTTTTTTTTTCAAATCCAATTCAAATATATGCATTACATAAAGGTATTAAGTGACTGAGGTGATTAAGGTTAATTCTTAACCTCGACATGTCATCTAAGGACCCTCAACATCATATCAGCTTTATCTGCCTTTGCATTCAAGGGTGTTACTTTGGTTTTAGAAAGTGGGTGGGGTTTGGTACAATGACTTGACAGTGTCTTCTTGTGTGCATAATTTCATATCCTATCATGCAAGTATTCAAAAAGGTTATTTAAATAATATATAATTAGTTTAACTATTCTGTAATCAGATAATAAATAGGAAGAATAGAACAGGCACAAAACATATAGCATTAAAAGGTTTTTTTTCTGTCCCTGAAGAAATGCTAGCATTATATTTGTGTGAATAAAACTGTTGCGCGTGTAACAATGTGTAACAGTTGAGTTATAAAAACCTCAGGTTTGGAAATCTATACGAAACCTATGAAATGCACTTGCTTTATGAAACGCAGATGACATTTTTAAAAATACATTTTCTATTTACAATTTATTAGGAAATAATATGTGTGACATGTTGTCTCCAAATCTAGCTCTAAAGAATTTGTGTGCATGTTAATTTTTAATTGCTTTAAGATGATGTTTTTAATAACAAGTATTAAAATACGTTATAGGCTTAAAGTGAAGAAAATTTTAATCAGACTAAAAAACAGAGATAAATCTATAATGGCAATATTTCCATCCATCACCCATGATGATTACCATTGTATTTGTTCTTATTTTTATTACCATGGTAGGACCTTGGGTCAACATTCACACATGCGTTCAAGCCAATTAGCCTAATCTGCATGTCTTTGGACAGTGAGAGGAAACCCACCAAGCACGGGGGAAAATCAAGCATGCAAAATCCATGCACACAGACCTGAGGCGGGAATCGAACCCAGACCCTGGAGGAGCAAGGCGACAGTGCTAACCACTACGCCACTGTGCCCATATTTACTCAAACTTACTGTGATTTATGGGAGATTTTGGAAATCCATGCAAGATATAAACATTTTGTTTAAAATATAACAAGCTATGATAGAAAATGGAAAAACTAAATTAACTTGTTACAGTTACCCCAAACACAGGGTAAAGTCTCTGGTTGTTAAATGATTTTCTCCTAGGGTGACATGACAGTTCCTAAAGTAAGGCTGAATCTGTATATATTAGACAAGTTCAAAGGTTTCCATAGCAACCCTACTGGATATAACACATTATAATAAAATTTGATCAGCATGCCTTGTTTATTTATTTCCCAAAAATATGGATATGACGCAACAAAACCATGGTGCTTAACAAAGCCCTCTCTCTAATGAGTTAATGAATACAGCAGGTGATCCTGGGGTTATTAATAATAATAATAATAACAGAGTGCGACACTGACACACCGCGCGCGCGCTGCTGCTGCTAAAGGTTAAACTACAACTGCGCTTCCCTTAACGGCGGAATACCAACATGCAGTGATATCAACGTAATAATGAAACACATGTAAACTGCTAATGCTTCGAGTGCCGATTGTGTAAGTTGTCCAAACAGGCTCGTTTTTGTTTAATGCGCTCAAAACTCACAGAAGTCCGGAGAAGTCTTGCAATGGTGGCCGCCATCTTCAAACGTGCTGCAATTTTGAGCGTCAAGCGCGCGCAGTGACTGCGCAGTTTCTGCGGGCCTGCGTCGTGTCACGTGACATACCCGGAAGTCCTCCGCGCTTTCTAAATGAACGTAGGTAGACATGCGTTGCCTGCGTGACCTCCGGTTCAAAAATATTCAGGTTTTTATACTGGATGCAATCACCACGTTGTGATCACTTCAATGGATCCCAATTTGGAATACTGGCATAACAACGGGAAGGTGATTTACCTGTGCGATGTGGATTTATTATCATTTTAATATGATTGTTTTGTAATATATGTATGACATCATACTTCATGCAATGTGTTGCAGTCTTTCCTAAGCAGACTTCACATCTGGTTGAATGTTCTTGACCCCAGCTCTATCCTGTCCTCTGATGTGAGTAACCAGATCTTCTCTGTGTCATCAGTTATCAGTGCATATCATATTCTTGCATTAAAAATAAAAGAATAATTAAAAGGCCTAACTGTGAAATTCATTTAGAGACCCCTTTTTTAAACATAACATCAGATGAGTAAAAAAAAAAAAAAAAAAAAGACTTTTCCAGCCTTCATGCATGACAATAGGGAAATTGCAGGTAGAGTACAAAATGAGGAATATTCATGATTGTATAGAAAGTGTGCATGCAGGTTTCTAAATCTCTTTTATAGATAATTAAGGAGGTGATTCCCTGGGCAACTGTAGGAAATTAAGACGCTGCTATTATCTTAAGCAAATAATCTGAACAGTAACATACACCGATAGATTCTTCACCAAAAAAAAAGGGATTAACACAATTCCCCAAGACATGGCACAAGGGATGAGATGATTTGCAGTACAATGCATACAGCATGCTCAAATGAATACACTCCAGTAAGTAGTTACCACTGGGTAACACTGTCGCCCTACACCTCGATGATCCGGGTTCGATTCCCGCCTTGGGGTCTGTGTGCATGGGGTTTGCATGTTCTATCCGTGCTTGGGGGGGGTTTCCTCCGGGTAGTCTGGTTTCCTCCCACAGTCCAAAGACATGCAGATTAGCACCAAATTGGCGATCCTAAATTGCCCGTAGTGTGTGAAGGACCGTGTGAGTGCCCTGCCCGTCCCAGGTGTACCCCGCCTTGTGTCTGGGATAAGCACCAGGCCCCCCTGAGACCCAGTATACAGGACAAAGCGTTATAGACGATGAGTGAGTGAGTAAGTACACTGAAGAGTGTATAGCACAATATACATTAATATACAAGTAAACAGTTTAAATCTAATGTAGATGAACTTGATGAAATGACTGTCATATTAGAAGCATATAGAAATATATCCTTGCGTCCAGAAGTCGTCATTGTCTTGTAAGATGCAGGTGCATTCAGTTTTAGATGAGACATATCCCAATTATTGAAAATCATCATGTTATAATAAGCATTACTTCCTTCTTTATGTACAGTAAGTGGCTGATTAAACATAAGTCATTTTTGTGTAATATAGTATACAGGATGCAAAATTATAAAGTGCTTTTGCTTTTAGGTTGAAATTGAAAATGCTCGTTCTCTGGTCAGAAGGGAAGGGAATCAGCTGAAGAATGAAGCGGTATGAATAGGCTTTTTAGTATGAGAATAAAAGAATATTGTTCTACTCGTATTCTTGTTTATTTCACTATTTTTGTTTTGTTTTGTTTTCTAGGTCCCCAAAGCATGGAAGCTATCTCTTGTAAGCTGCTATCACTTTCCTATTCTATTCCTATCCATAATATAATGTATTTCAGTCTATCAGAGTTATTCTGTTATAAAAGGCATGTATGAGGGGGCGTTCAAATCAAACTGGGATTTTCGATCCAGCATTTCATAGTGCTTGGATACCATAAAGGTCGAAAGGTTTCTCGGTACACGGGAGCCATGATCGGACTGTCTGCTTACCGTCTAAAACACTTACCTCCCAGGAACTCCACTGATGTCCCAAATATGTGGAAATGCCACAGGGCGAGGTCAAGACTATATAAGGGTGTGTTCATATAAGTTTTCATAGGAATGACTGGCCGGGATTGTAATTTATGGATGTAGGGCCTCCTTTAAAATTTATTGCACTATTCAAGTCTCATCACTGTACTGCATTGAAGTCTTCTGTTAATTTTAATCGGATTTATGCCATCATTCACAAGTTCATCGCAAGTCCCGGTTTGACTTGAACGCCCTTTGTTGGTTAAGGAATACGTAATAGCCATCCATGATGACAGAGTTACCATTCATGCATTTGAAAAATAAACTGTATGTTGTCCTGTTTAGTCGTCTGTGCATGCTGATACGGGAGAGACGATTTCTGCTGCGTTTCGTTCACAAGGTAACAATCACTCCCAGCTGATATTAATAGCTTGCTCTGTAAAGGCCCAAATGTGGAGAAATTTCAATTTGTTTTATTCTCAACAATTTCTTGTACTTTCCTGAATCGCTGTGATGAACTCATTGTTTCTATAACCTCGATTCTCAGCCTTTCTGCCTGTATCAGCCCCTTTGGTGAGTAATGGTACTCGGTACTCGGAACAAATACAAACTTGTTCAATATCATGGAAATATAATATGAAAGGATCAGATCATGGGTTTCTATTTTGTCCTATAGGTCATAGCAAGTTTTGTGCCACATAAAGGAGTGACACCGGCCCTGTTTTGGCAGGTAAAGCTGTTTAAATACTTGTTACTGTATTTGGAAACGTAATACTCTTTTCATGACCGAGAGCGTTCTCAAACCTTCTGTTTGCAGTTCATGCTGCAGAGCTACTGTGCAGGTTTCAATCAAGCCAACAGAAATGTATCAGCCACACCGGTAATCAAGAATATGTTTTTTTTGTTTTTTTTCTGCATCCACCTGCAGTTAAACATGACCGTTTTTTATCAATAATAATAATCATATCCGTTACACGCCTAGCTGAAATTTTGTCAGGTTTTCTAATAGAAATGTCTTATTTGGTCAGAACATATAGAGCAAAATGTGATAAGATTGTTTTTTCTCTTAAGGAGAACAAGCTCTCAATAAAACAGGCTCTTCTTATTACTGGAACAGTGGCATATGCGACATTTGCAGGGGTGAGACTGTCTTTATTTATTCAATTTATTGTAGACATTTTACAAAATAACTGTTTAAAAGTTTTAAACCGATGATGCTTTTTTTTAGGCCCTTCCTCAAATTATAATCCAGCGTTCGGGGGTCAGGAGTATTTCAGCTCAGGTCTTCTGTAGGTCAGTTCTGCCTGTTCCTCTGTCAGGTCAGTGAAGCAGTCTGCTGTGTCTTCAGTTTCCTGGGTTATACCGGCACTTCTTCATGCCGGGTTCAACTCCTATCAGTCATCTAGTCAGGATGTTATTGGATATGTATCTGTCGTTTGTACTCTATGTATGAATTAATGAATAAATAAAAGAAAGAAATTATAGCCTATAATGGTTAGCACTGTTGGACCTCCAGGGTACGGGTTCAATTCCCAAGTCGGGTCCATGTGCATGGAGGTTACATGTTCTCCTCGTGCTTGGTGGGTTTCCTCCGGGTTCTCCGGTTTCCTCCCATAGTCCAAAGACAGATATTGCCCGTAGTGTGTGAATGAGTGTGTTTGTGTATTTTAAGTGCCCTGCAATGTATAGGCACCCCATCCAGGGTGTACCCTGCCTTAAGGGATAGGCTCCAGCCGAGCCGCGACCGTGAGTGAGTGAGGGAGGGAGTGAGGGAGGGAGTGAGGGAGGGAGTGAGGGAGGGAGTGAGGGAGTGAGTGAGGGAGTGAGTGAGGGAGTGAGTGAGGGAGTGAGTGAGGGAGGGAGGACATCACAAGAGGTGTTCACTTCTGTAAAATCTTTAACAGTGACAGATTCTATGTCTAAACTCTACTGTTTATTTATCTAACTTGCTTTCAGTGTAATAGTGTGTAGGATTTGCTTAATCTTGGGTTCAGGGCTTGACCGTGAGCTTTTTCAGAGATGTTCATTTCCCTGATAGTCAAATTACTTGTCCAAGTCAGGCAATTAACCCTATAATGGAAAAGAACGGATTATATAATAAAAGTCATTCTCTAATTGGATACTATAAGTTTTTTTTTTTGTTTTTTTTTTTTTTGCGAAGCAGCAATCAGTGTTCGGAACGTACACTCAATGGTCAATCAGTGTTAGAGTCGATGTTCAATGTTAATAATAGTCATGCTGTTCCCAGATGTATGATTTCCCTTAATCATTAAAAGAGTAACGCATGCCGAGTTAGAAAGATTCCCCTTTATGGACCTTAAACGTTGTTAACTGTATACGCACATCAAATATTTTTTAGAATGGATTTTTAAGTAAAAAGTAGAGATTAAAAAAAAAACATCATTAAAACACTAAGTGTGCATTCGCCAACTATGGTTAAAGTGGCTGTGATCACTTTTTCCCTCGATTCTGATGTTTGCTGTTAACCATCAGTTAAAGCTCTTGACTTCTGATCTGTATGATTTTAATGCGCTTCTTCAATACGATTGAATCATTGCATAAATGAGCGGTTGCTAATAAAGTGGCCACTGATGGAAACCATTAATGCAGAAATTACTGTATTTTAGTAGATTATCAGATTATTTCAGTGGCCATGTAAACAGCACACTGTAGTATATTACACTAGATTAAGGATGTTTTTTAATGTTAAAAATGTCTCGTGAAATGTATATTAGAAAACAGACGAATTTATTTTATCTTTATAAAAAAAATTTTTTTCAAATTAAAGGTGTTTAAATATACAAATAAACTGTTTATTATTATTATTATTATTATTATTATTAGAGTTATGTTGAATACATAATATTCAGTTGTAAAATTTAGACATTCAGCTTAAACGTTGCTGTAGTTATTATAGTAAAATGATTTATTTTTTCCTTTCTAGCTTGCTTGGCTGCCTTCAGCGTCTTCGTCGTGAGGAGTGAGGAATCGGAAAATGGAATAAAAGTCTTTGACGCCAACGGAAACGCAGTTGGCGTCTCAAAGGAAGCCGGATTCAGGGTGGGAATATTGTAGTCAAAAACGACCGGTGTTCTAGCGCCTCATTGAAAAACCTTTGCTGTTATTTAACCCTTTTCTCCGTCTCAGGCTGTAAAAGAGACGGCCATATCTCGAGCAGCTCTTTTCGGTACCACTGCGGTTGTTCCGAATCTGTTAGTCCTTCTCTTTAGAAGGTAATGAATTAATTATCATTATGCTTTAATTTCACCAAAAACACTTCAGGACCGAAAGGTTTGTGGACACCTAACCATCATGCTCATGTGTATTTTTTATTTATTTTTTTATTTTTTTACTTTACTGTCGTAATAACTTCAACTGTCTTAGAAAGGCTTTGCACTAGATTTTGGCTGTCAAGATTCGGCCACATTACTGCGGTCAGACGCTGGTGTCGGGTGAGGAGGCCTGGCTTGTAGTTCCTGTTCAGAATTCATCCTAATGAGTGTACAGGGGTTGAGATCAGGGCTCTGTGCATTCCACTCAGGTTTTCCACTGGAATATATTTGGGTCTATTAGTTCCACTAAAGGGAAATTGTTAGGCTACAGCATGCAAAGACATTCTAGACAATTGTGTGCTTCCAATTGTCCAAAAGCACAAAGGTCAGGTATCCACAAACCTTTGGCCATACAGTGTACTGTATTTTAATGCGAACTTAAGTCTCTCTGTCCTGGAGGAATTTGAAGGAATTCATGTTTCGTTTTTGTTCTCAGAGCAAAGTTTGCCCAAAGAAACCCAATGCTGCTTGCTCCTATTAGACACATCAGCACTGCCCTTGTCCTTGGCTTGATGATCCCGGTGTCCTTTAGTCTGTTTCCACAACTTGGCACGGTAATGCATATCATGCAGTCTTGAAAGTAGATTCATGTCATAGTTTTATACCCAAGTCTGCATTATACAGTACTAGAGGTGCGCACAAAGTCAGAGTGGGATTTAAAAATCTACCTTTTTTGGGTCCCACAGGATCCCAGTTCCAATATACACATCTATATTGTACTTTAGAATTTTATAATAGCAATAAATGGTTTGGCTTTCTGCTAAAGGTCACTAATTTTACCTGGTTTCTGTTTTTTAGATCAAAAAAGAACAGGTGGAAAAGGAGCTACAAAGCTTAACCCAAGATGAGGAGCTGTTTTACCACAGAGGACTTTAACCTTCACCTTCATCTAGCTTCTTAAAGAGCTTTTACTAGAAAACCCGTCTGAAAAAGATGAAAGGCAGTCCCACTCCATTTTTAGTTATTTAAAAAAAAGGAAGGAACTTTATGATTAAGACAGGATACGGTGGAATTATTAAGCTGAAACATGATGGTTGAGTATGGTCTAGGACTGAAGCCTGCACTTTTCTCAGCACTGCAGATGAACTGTAATTACTAAAGCCACACGTTTCTCCTATACTCATACTCACCATAATATCATACATACTGTATACACATACAATTAATAAAAAGAAATAGCATTTGGCGAATAGAACAGATTGATGTTTTTATTTAATAGCATTTAAGGCAGAGTGGATTAAACTTTTAACATATTGCTACTTTTATATCATTGTTAATTTCACATTGAAATCTGTTAGAGAACTTTGCACGAAGCAGAATTGTTTATCATTATAAAACAGGCATATATCATTGTGACTAAGGACAACAGCATCATATAAGAAAATGTGCATGTAGAAAATATAGTGCATATGGAACATTTTTGGCACGAGCACCTCTTTAGGCAGATGATGAATAAGTAACTAAAAATAGGCAAGAAAAAAAAATAATAATAAAAAGACATTTAATAAGAAGACTGACCGAGGCAAGATGGCAAGAAATGCATGGACCCTGATGAGTACGCTGTACGAAACTCATTTGTGTTTTTCCTATGTGGTTCTGGTACATTTTTAAAACACACAAACAGTACACATACTGTAAAAACACTCTGAATCACAGGTTGCTGTGACAGCAAGATAGTGTTCTGTACTTCAATATTAATATATAATTATTATATTAATTCTGCCGTAAAAATCATTAGATTATTTTTTTAAAACTATTTAAATGACGTTCTACCATGAAATACAAGTTCAAAGTGTCACCTTAAAAATGTTTACGAATGTAAAAGTACATTATCCATCCATACAAGTAATTGTAAATGCTTCCTAAAAAGAACCTTCCTGGAAAAAGAAAGATTAGCTAATAAGTAATATACATCATCATAGTCTTGGTCACTGAATCTCTCTAGAACGGTATAAAATCTCTAATAAACTCTTTGTAAATTCATCTTTGTAAATGAATGCATTTACAGTACAAAATCATATGATCACATAGTGATTTCTTTTTTTAAAGCTACTCTAGGTCACATGGGTTTAAAAGGAACTTAGTTTATTAGATCTTCAGAAGCTGCTCAGCCGCGGCTAAATGGAAGAGGAAGTTCTCGGTTGCAGGAGGAAGGTGACGTCGCTTCAGTGTGTCCAGCGTCAGCTTGGCGTCGTCCCCGTCCTCAGCGAGGGACACCAAGTTACTAAGGATCTCCTTAGTCTTTACAGAGATATCCTAATTAAAGAAAAGACTGTTTTAATATTGAACAGCAGGATCCTTGGAGATTCCTTGGTGTCCAGATCAGTTTACCTTGATAACTTGAGCATCTGTGCGATCGGTGTCCTCCGCCGACTGGACGATCAAGTGGCCGATCTCCTTGTGCAGTTTTCCCATAGCCATGGCCTCTGCAAAAAGCTAATTATTCAGAATTCCTAACAAAGCTGAAGCAAAGTGGAAATTATGTTCTAATCTACACCCATTATTCCACACCTGGATGAACAGAACAGTGTGTAGATGTCATGAGTGGCGGGTTCATTTTTTAAAGTTTTACCTTTCGCGTGTTGAGCTATGGTGATCTCGTTGTCTGGAAGATTCACGAAAACATCGAAGAGATCCGATCTGTTGATAACTTCGGGATCCACAAAGCCTGCAACGTACCCTGAGCACGTAGAAAGGAAGGGAAATGAAGCAAAGAGATGAATAAGCCTATTACATACAAATCACCTTTGACATACTGTATAATTTATAACATACAGTATGTATTATTGTAGAGAGTCTCATCTTTTGGGCTGAAAAGTAAAATTGGAACGCGACTTCATCATAGGCTTCTCAATATCATATAAAGCACGAGTTCTACAAAGCTTAAGGCTCTTTCAAGTCTGCATTACACATCCTTGCAACCATACATCAAGACAAGAAAGAATTTTTCAGGTGTGCATAGAAAGCAAAAAACTAAATTTCCTTTAGTCTACCACTATGTTTCCTTGTTTTTATTTGATCATATTATATAGTGAAGAAAAATAATGTAACAACACTAACCTTTCATGTTCATGTTCTGTGCAGTGCTGTGAAAAAATATTCTGATTTTTTTTTTATTTATTGCATATTTGTCACACTTAAATGATTCAGATTAAACAAATTTGAATATTACACAAAGATAAAAAATAAATGCAAAATGCAGTTTCTTAAACAATGATTTTATTTATTAATGGGGGGAAAAAAAGCTTCCCTAACCTACCTGGCAAAAAGTAAAAAAGCATGCATCAGTCTGAAAAGGGTTACTAAGCCATTTCTAAAGCTTTGAGACTCCTGGAAACCATGGGTAGAGCCATTCCCCTCAAAAATGAAATCATTATTTAAAAACTCCATTTTGTATTTCCTCTAATATTAAAATTTGTTTCATGATCTCAAATCATTTGAGTGTGACAAATATAGGTACCTAAAAAAAATATCACATCATCACTTGAACATTTTTGTGTCCGCCCGATTAGGGGACCAGTGGGGCTTTTTTTAATTTAGTTCTACTTTGTATTTAATTCAATTTATTATTCATTTATTTATATTTATTCATTTATTTAAGGATTTGTATGGGTGAAGACAGGACAATAGACATGACAAGCACATGATTGACAAGCTCAGGTTGTTTGAGTGTACCAGCTTTGATTTCTGTGAATGATGTCCCTTCATCCTTACCTATACATGATCTGAGGTTGTCCAACTCTCTGTCCTCCAGATGGACATAAGGGTGAAGAACAGACCAGTCTTTCCTATGCCACGTCAGGGCTGGAAGTACTCTGGGGGTAAAAGCAAAAACATAATCTGTTCGTCAGGAAGGGAAGAAATCTCACTGTGTGTGTGTGTTTTTCCCCCTTTTACAATTACAAAAATGACGTAATGGGACACTGCATGTCTAATACTGCATTTTCTATGTAGGGTTTATTAAAAACAACTGATTCTCATAGATTTGACTATAAATATCTCCTGTATTCCCCATTATACATACTGCCTGGCCGATAAATAAAGAATTAAATAAATAAAATAAATTAATACAATTGATTTCACACACACACATGATTTCATTTAAATCAGCTGTAACTTTGTGTGTTAGCCATCCATTGCTATATTTTTAGTTACTTATTTTTAGTTACTCTCTAATAAGCACATGACTTTCAAAGAATCTTGAATCTGTTGTAATGAGAGAACATTTCTTTTTTTTTTTTAAACTTGTATATGGAAAACCCAAATTTCATGTCACTGTCTATTACACACCCATTTAGCCTGCACATCAGTGAGTGATATAAAGAAGGGGATATTGCTATGTGTTGTTTCCAAAAATGGCTGAAATAATTTAAATAAATAAATATAAACATAAACACATATACA
>JAOVVA010000041.1:21772514-21788476 GCA_028565275.1 Leiocassis micropogon | reverse complement strand
ACACACACACACACACACACACACACACACACACACACACACACACACACACACACACACATACATACACACACACATACATACACACACACATACATACACACACACATACATACACACACACACACACACACACACACACATACACATACACACACACATACATACACAAACATACACACACATACATACACACACATACATACATACATACACACACACACATACATACACACACACACACATACACACATGCACGCACGCGCACGCACATACACACAGGCAAAAAATTTATACACATTTCAGGCAAAGAAATATACATGAAAATCTATATATAACTTATAGAAATAAATATATACACATTTATTATAGATTATAATAATTATGTGTTAATATAATATGCAGTATACTATTTTTCTTTTCCCGAGGTGTGTATAGTTTTATACTGTATAATATCCCCTTCGAGCAAATACTAACTGCCATACAAGTACTACTCGTACAGTCCCATTCAGCATACAACTATTAAAGACACTTTGCTTTTCTAATCAATTAAAAATTGAAAATGTTCATGCTGTACATGAGTTCATGTCTTTGTTTCAGGTTGGGTGAATACTTTAGTTGGAGGCCAGAAAGAGGGAGCCAAAGGGTTCATGTTCTTCATCATTAATGTGGATTTAACCGAAGAAGGACTGTGTAAGCACTGCGATTATTATTGCGATATTCCAAATATTATCTTTCTATTTCCCTCAAGTGTGTGACTGTGTACATATAAATTTATATGCTGGTGTTCAGTTAAATTTCCAGCAACCCTTTGTAAGTCATAGATCAGAGTGCCTGCTTTGGTTTCCTTATCAGTGATGTGCTTTGATTTCAGTGCACGTAGAGGACATCATCTTTCACATGTTCCAGTATATTCAAAAGCTACGCACAGAGGGTCCTCAGGAGTGGGTTTTCCAGGAATGCAAGGTTGGCCATGGATTTTAAACATCATGGAATAGCATTGAGAAAATGTAAATTGGTTAGGTGTCATCGTGTGCTTCTGTTCTACGTGAGTTTGACATTCATCCAAAGGAATTTCCAGTTTACTCCAATTTGTTCTATTTTTTTATTTTTATTTTTTTTAATAGGGCTGCACTTAATTTTTTAAAATACCAATTAGTCTAACAATTATTTTTGGTTGGATTAATAATCCTTTTATCTTGTCAGTAATTAATAACCATAAATTTGTAATCTTTTAAACATTTAGTCAAGCATTTTCTCAAAAAAAAAATATATTAAAATAAATCTTTTTCTACATAAAAAATAATTTTGCCAAGAATTTTTAAGTCCATGTTGGTGTGCATACAGTGATAAAATGTATGTAGAAAACTCTTATTATTATTATTATTATTAATAAGACAAAATAAAATTAACATTTTACCATTTCAATCTATGAATAATATCAGCTGTATTCCTATATCAGCTCGCTGATGTATTGGAAAGTAGTGTAGAATCTGCTCTGGAAATTTTTCTGTGGCGACTGCCGGACACTGACACCCACCAACACTCGGACTAAACCCACTCTAATACACACTTGGGCTGCTGAATCATTGTTTTGAGATGCTTGTGCTGCACGAGTGCAATGGAGAGCCAGTATTAACTTATTTGACATAATCGACTACGTTGCCATGTCGTCGTAGCCCTACTTCCTCATGACATCGCGGTGGTAGTTATACAGGTGATTCTGTTTATAGTTGGTGGTAAGTTGAGGTAAATTAGAACAGTACAAAAAGTTACACATGTGACTATGGTTCTGTGAACACTGTATAATGTTCCTGTCTTTTGGTTTTGTACACCTTCCCTAGGTTAAATCATACAAGGGTTCTGAACTGTAGTTACCCAAGTAACTGATTTATTTTCAGGCACTTTAAAAGCATAAAAAAGCCAGTGACAATGTTTTACAAAGAAGTCACGTTTTCACGTTTTATATATAAAAAAAATGTATATAAATTAATCCTAAAAAAAAATAAAAATAAATACAACGTCAAATAAATCAGGGTCTCTGTGAGCGGATTGACTGGATGTGGATGTACCTATTATAAGGATTTTTTTTTAAAGTTTAAGTTTTAAGTTCTAATGACTGGTGAGGTGAAAGTAATTGCCTGTTTTTTTTTTTTTTACCTTTTTAACAGTCAAGTAGAGTAATTAAAGTTTAAAGTAAGGTTAGTAATACAGTTTTATAAATGTCTCCTAAATGCCTTCATGTATTCCACATTTGTCTGTGCAGGATTTGAACACTGTGGCCTTTAGATTTAAGGATAAGGAACGCCCACGTGGATACACATCTAAAGTAGCTGGACTTTTGCACGTAGGTTTACTCTTCCACTTTCAAGCAGTTCCATGTTTTATTGATCAACACTGGCATGTTCAGCCACTTATGGTGTCTACTTTTACTACCTGCTGTTTTTTTTTCCCCTCAATATTTCTCTTATTGCCTGTTGACAAGCTGTTTTTAAGTAGAGCATTTAAATGTATTTCTTGTGTTTCTGTATGCAGTTTCTAAAATGACTTGTGACCTCTACAGTACTTCAGTGCTTTAACATGGTATTAATGGTCCATCGTAACTGTATTGATTTATTTATTTTGGTGGCATCATATAATTAAGTGAAATCCTGTGTTTGAGAATTATTGATTTTGTTGAAAATCAGCATTGCAGTCATTCTTAATGCTGTTAATTCATACATATTTACACATTTCTTCCAGTATTATCCATTGGAGGAGATACTTGCAGCAGAGTACATGCTGGAGGATTTCAGACCAGACCTTATAGAGATGGTGCTTGATAAGCTGAGACCAGAGAATGTCAGGTGACTCAATGATGTATTTATATTGTTTTCTTGACAGCATTAATTTTTTAAGATCTGGAGCACCGACGATCTCATTTGCATAACTCAAATTAAGTGGCAATAGCATCATGACAAAAAAGGAATGTTGCCTTTTTAGGGATAAAAAAAAAACGGCTTTTAACATTTACAGCAAGACCTCCAACACCTTTTTTCCCCGACGCACATGCGGCAATTGCTTAAATACAGGGAGTGTCCGACTTGCGTCAGTTACGAATTTTACCGATACCAATATTTACAATCCTATACAATCTTTTCAGTGTGTATAAAATATATGTATGAAAATACTTATATGAAAAAAATGTCCGATATAATGTGTGTGTGTATTGCGGGAGAAATGAGTCGGCCTCATCGGTTTCAGTGAATCAGTCCGGAAGCACGATGGTAGAAAATGTCTGTCCTGTAAAGCTGTCCTGATGGTGAATAATCCAAATTTTGGAAAATCTTCAACAAAACAGAGTTCACAGCCCGATACAGTGGAAAACAGCTCTGAGACAAAATGGCGTCCGGGATTCCTCATACAAAACACTGTTACATTTGGCATGTGGGATTTATTTCTTTAGGCGTTGTTACAGTTTTGGCCACATGATGGCAGTGTGTGCCAGATTTAGGGAAAAGGGACAGATTTAGTCAAGTGGCTCGGTATGCTTTACATTGTATATTCGTGTCAAAAGTGTATGTCTTATTTTGTCGGATTTAAGAACAAATCGGACTTACAAATGCGCTCTCAGGATGGTACTCGTTCGTAGGTCGGGGACTCCCTGTATGTGTTTCCAACAAAAGCACCAAAAAGTCATTGCGCATTGTTTTATGCATGATTTTAAAGATTTAACGTATTCTTATACATCATGTGGCATGCCATAGTGATCTAGGTTGTGTGCATGCTACTACCGTGTTTGTCATGTACGGTGATGTCACAATTTCTTCTCCTGCCTTATCTCGTGCTACGCTAGCTCCTAATCCATAGCGTTTTATTCTTTGCTCTCTCTTATTACTGCAGTCTTGTGCTCTCTCTCTCTCTCTCTCTCTCTCTCTCTCTCTCTCTCTCTCTGCGTGCACAAATAAAATAAAACTGTCCTCCTATAAACAGCGTTGTTTAGATGCGGTACTGCTTACAAAATAAAGTACACAGCCTGCGAAATGTTCCATCAGTAACGCACATCGACCAGGAGGATGATTTGTCCGGCTGCTCATCGGTTCCAAAATGCCTGTGTTCATGTGTTTCAAATACTTGTGCGTTCCTCTTAGTTTAGTCCTCATACTGAACATATGTTATTAGAATAACAGTTAAAAAAAAAAGAAAACAGTTTGTAAAAATGAGTATTTCACCAACTTATTGACGTATAAAAATACATTTTGTGAAGTTTTACAGCATTTCCTGCAATTTTCTTTTACATTTGACAAGTTTGACACTGACATTCGGGGCACTTCTCTCAAGAATATTCTTGAAGGTGAGGGTGTAAAGATTGCTTTAATGTGTGACATAAAAATGCTCCAACTATAAAAAACTAACAATGCAGCATGTAAAAAAAAAAACACAGATACATTCTGGTGGAATTCTTCTTCTATGGCGGTCTTGGCTGAACAGCAGTTCTTAGCTGAACCCTACCACATCATTACTTCCTTCAGCCCATCTTGTGGAAGTAAGCCTGATGCGCTATATGTGAAAAATATTAGATTTATTTCTGGGACACAATTCATGTCCTGAGAACTAGGTCAGGCAAAATTGCTTTTGCCTCTTAGGGAACAATTTGAGTTTGCCCAGACTTTGGAAAAACGACTTGCCCTGCATCAAAGAAGATCCTTCATGTTTGAACTCTTTCATTCTGAATGTCATTGAACTGTTTTTCTTCTTGCGTTGTTGCTTCAGGGCAAAACAATACTGATTCTGGTTATTGCCTTGAATTTGCTGGAGCGAATTTTGAAAAGCTTTTCTTATCTAACTTTTCTTGACATGTGGGTGCCTTGTGAATTCTTCTGAAGTTTCAGAATGAAGCTGACCATGGTGAGAATCAAAATATGGTAGTGTCTTCATCATTGTATGCATCACAGAAGTTTTTCTTTTTTTTATTATTTTGATAAAAAAAAAATCTAAATTTTCTCAATTTAAGCTTTTCACAGGCTACGCAGATTGTAGTTGAAACTCACGTATTGCAACCCTATAAACCAGCCTTTCTTAGCCCATTCTCTATACAGGGAATGCTTTTATACATCTGCTTGTCATCAGTTAAAGTTGATGAACTTGCACACAATCGGCCTGCAGTCTGTTTGGTTTAATTGCCCCTTCCAGGTTTATGGTAGAAACAGAGTGTCGTGTAGAAAGGCGAGTTTGTCTGGAAAGCCACTTATGTGTGTGTAAATGACTCACCCCAGGCTCCTGAATTGGTTTTTCAGCCGTGTTTATTACAAGGCAGCCTTGGTGATTATGGTTTCCTAGGCTTCACTGAATTATGCTCATCTTTTTGGAAGTCTTGTGTTAGAAACCCATGCTTATAGCCATGAAATGAACATATAGGCAGGTTGTTTATTGGAAATGAATCACTATTGTCACTTAAATATGAAAACGATTGAGTTCCAAGCTTTTTATTTTTCCTGTAGACAGTAGAGGGGGCTTTAGACTTGTCTTTGGATTGCAGTGATCTCTGCTCAGGTCTAGAGACATCGACTATTTTGGGCTCTGTTATTCAAATGATTGATTTTGGTGACTCAGAATAGCGGTCATTGTTCTGAAAGTCCTCCATCGATCAGCGAAACACCGATTGCCTCGCTGGTGCATTTCTGTCTAGATAGAGCATCGATCCCTGTCCTGGTGTACTCCAGATTGAAGGTTCACTGGAAACTTAAGCTTCCCACATGTAATGTAATAATCCTGATTCTGAGAGCCACTTACTATAGAGAAGATTTGCTAAAAGCGGAGTTCTGCAGCCTAGTTCCTCCAGGGAGGCTGTGAGAGGGGAAGTGTCAGTATCTGTAAACTTAGAGTGGGCTGATTGTGACAGGTTTTTTTTTATTTTTTACGTTTGTCTATTCCTGTTCCTCTTCAGGGTCGCCGTGGTCTCCAAGTCATTTGAAGGACAGACTGATAAGACAGAAGAGTGGTATGGAACACAGTACAAGCAGGAATCTATATCTGACGAGGCCATTAAGGTGAGGCACTCTTGGGTTGATATTACTGGCAGGTTGTGTTTTATGTACCTTCTGAAAAGTTGTAATAGGGATGGGAATGACCACCTGATACGATATCACGATACATGGGTGCCATTTCGATTAATATATAAGTATAAAAAATTTATAAAATCCTGAGTCATTATTACATTAAGACCTTAAAGCTTATAAATAAGTAATCATAACTCGAAGTTTTGTATTTTATCTTTATTCAAGTGCTTTACAACTGAATTGAAAACGAGTAATGAAATGTAGCATTTAAACAAGGGCAGCATTTAAACAATGCAAAATTGCTTTTAAATGCAAAATTGAGTTTAACAATCAATTTGAAATGAAATTAAAACCTACATTTTTACTGATTTTGTTGCACTCATGTCTTCTACCATAATTATTGATTCTAAACAAACTTGGCAAATAAGTCACTCCTTCTTTCCACAAGGTATTCCAGTGTAGGAATATTTTAAAGTGTACCACCTGTAGGATTATAAAGCCATGGCAACATTTTACCCCTTCGGGCCTAGAGAGGGCTGATTGGCTGAACTCTCTCGACGGGGTGGGCTGGGAGGCACTTGGCACTCGCAGCCAATCATGCGCATATGTGAGCTTATGCAAACGGAAAGTGCGTCACACCGCCCCCAACTGTGTGTGAGCAGTTCGAAAAGATGGGGTTGACTGGCGTCACGTGGTTTGGAGGAAACGCGTGATTGTCTTCAGTCCTCCCTGACTGGTAGTAGTAGCCTTGATGTGGGAGCCCCTTAGTGACAGGTGGGAATTGGATACGACTAAATTAGGAAGAAAATCTGGGAATAATCCCCAAAATAAATATAAATAAACAAACCAACAAATAAATAAATAAATGTAATCATTTAAAAATTTATTTTGGAGTAAATGTGTTTTTCCCCACCCATATCTAGATTGTAAAAAATATTTTTGCTCAATATAAGTATTAACAGTAGAATATGGAAGATGCCATAATGTAAAATGGCTAAGTAGAAAATTTTAAACCTTATTCTGTAATATTTTACATTTTCCATTGGTCCACATATTCAGTGTACTTTAATGTTTAATATAGTTTCACAGCATCCACACTGTTTTTTTCTTTTCTTTTTTTTTTTTTCTTTCTTTTTCTTTCTTCAGATGTTATCATTGGTTTTATCGTTCTGTTTCAGAACTGGCAAAATGCTGACCTCAACGGAAAGTTCAAACTCCCAATGAAGAATGAGTTCATCCCCACCAACTTTGAAATCTACCCTCTCGAGAAGGACTCCCCATCCTATCCCACACTGATCAAGGTGCGTCTTTACTCTGCTTTCCAAAATCCTTTTTTTAAAATTTTTTTATTTGTATAACCGACTGTTTCACATGTTTCACTTGCATTTAAATCCTGACTGTGTAACTTGTGCAGTGAGTATCTTCTGTCTTCTACAGAGCACCTTGATCTGTGAATGTGTTTTCTTTCTATAGGATACTGCGATGAGTAAAGTCTGGTTCAAGCAGGATGATAAATTCTTCCTGCCCAAGGCCTGTCTAAATTTTGAATTCTTTAGGTAAGGTCTTGTAGTGAATAATTTGTTGGGATTACAGACGTCAGACATTTATTGTTAATTCATTTACAGCACTATTGTCATTGCATGCTGGAGGTGCTACTTGGCTTTACCAAAGTATTTGGATTGTGGTATTTCTTAATTCTAAAGGGGAGACATCTACATCATTGCAGTTTTATCTGTATTACCCTAATTACCTATTGAGGGGGTGAAAACTGCCCTGGTCCTCTATTATTTTAATTTCTAATCTCTATCAAGTACTTCAACTAAAATGTATCTGCTTGTATGTTATTTCTTCCTCCTTTTTCATTTTTTTAATTACCTCTTTGTACAGTTTCTTAGTTACAGGTGTTATGGCATCACTGCGAGTCTGCAGGAAAAAAAAAAAAATCTTGTGAACTGCAGAGTTGTTGTTGGCCTTTTTTACTAGATGAAACTACTTGATTACTAGATGACCTGATTGCTAGAGATCAGTGATGCACATTAGATGCAAGTCTAATGTTTTTATTGATCACTGCCATTGTCTCCACAGCCCCTTTGCATATGTGGACCCGTTGCACTGTAACATGGCATATTTGTACCTTGAACTTCTTAAGGACTCCCTCAACGAGTATGCATATGCAGCCGAGCTAGCTGGCTTGAACTATGATCTCCAAAATACCATCTATGGGATGTATGTAAGTATCTGAATCACCCTCGTGTAACCGCTCTCATCGTGCATCCCGCTCCATGACTACCATACCACCGTTATGCTACCCGTCTGCGCAAAGCAATCTGTCTCTCCGCTCTTCTCATTAAAGCGCTGTCCGGAAGGACCAGATGGTGGTTTGGAAGTTTATATCTAAGAAGCTAGCAAGTGTCAGTATTCATGTGTGAAGCCAAACTTGAATTGTTCAGTGTTTGAGATCTGAATCTCTGATGGAATTCCCATTTAGTTGACTGCTCTTGGGTGACTTAAACCGATTATACAAATAGTTGTTTTAATCCGATTTCACAGTGTGGAGAGGTCACATTTTTCCATTAAAAAATACTGTATTAGCACTGATATATTAAAATCGGACCAGTGTTAACCACTTAATGTGCGGGTTAATCTAGCTAATTTAGCTAACTCTACTGATTAGCAAAACATTCCTTGTTGTTTTTTAAAAGTTCGATTATTGTCTAAAAATCTGATGAGAGTGAAAAATGGAGATGCTAAAAGTTCCTGTTGTCTCATTGTGACGTACAAGTTATAACCAGATACCAAACTGGCAACCTATTTGCAATGGCAGAAGGACATGAGGGCGTTTCCTAAAGTGCATATCAATATATGTTTCACACCCACAGTCACGAAGTGTTTATTAACTGGTTTAATGATTTAACTATTAATCTGATAATTGAATCATATGTGTTTGAGGCAGGCAAAACATTAAAATATACCGGACTGGAAGTACTCCAGAACCATTCCTTGTTGCTGGCGTGGAAGGTAGTTTCTGCATTGGCCCTTGTTGGCTCTGCCGGTTTTGAGGCTGCATATACATACTCTTAGAGAAAAACACTTTTTATTTTTTTTCCCTCCTTTTGTGTCTCGTCCCCTGTTTTCTCTGTCCGTTTCATCTGTCATTTGTGTCTTTTTGTTTTGACAAATTTCTTTTTCCAACAAACATATTTTTTTTGTTTTTCTTTTTCTTTTTCCTTGTTAGTCGCTACCTATACACAGATCCCCTGCACTGCAACATGGCGTACCTGTTTCTCAGGTTGTTGAAGGATGATTTAAAAGAGTATACATATGCAGCCCGACTGGCAGGGCTGAGCTATGGCATAGCTTCAGGAATGAATGCCATCGTTGTAAGTATGGCACGGCAACTAACCCATCATGTGTGGCAGGGGAAAGGTGTAGGGATGCTTGAGGCTTTGGTAGTATGCTAAACTGGTTTTCCAAATCCTTTGCTTATATTCTTGTCAGTGCGTGAAAGGTAAGTAGTGAAACCCTAACCGTCTGCACTAGCTGAGTTAAAGTGACCGTTCTTGCATAAACTCCTGTTCCATTGTATGACGTGACCGTCTATCTTAGTTTCTTAGCAGGGAAATCCATTTTCATTTCAATACTTATTTTCTAAAACCTCTCCAACCAGACCATGTTCATTTACCTAATTGTTGTCACCTGCACATCAGCTGCCATATTGTTGTATTTACTGCTGTAGGGAGTCCTTAGTATTATGTGGTTGTGTAATGTTTACGATGGCCATTAATATTCTAATTCGTGGCTACGACAAGCAAGATGCAAGTTTGTCTGTCGCTATTATCCATTAAAAGTTTTTTAGTATACACTAAATCAACATTTCTGAGCTTTTGCCAAAATTTATAGAATATTCTTTTTTTTATGTTTGAGTTACTTGAGCTATTTAGTTTGATTTTTTTTCTTATTTTGGCCCTGACTTTTTTGGTGCTAAACACCTGTAGAACACACTGGCTCATCAAAAAAAAAATAATTGTTTTGTAAAATTACTCCTGAATTTGTGATCATGCTTTTGTGCCTAAATACAATAATTACATTTTATTAGTGAGCGATAGTTCATCATGCTAGTGCTAATGTACTAACCAGTTAATTTAATAGGAACACCTGTACCCTTCATTCATGAGCAGCCAATTGCATACAATCATACAGATACATGTCAAGATCATGTCTTCAGTGTCTTCAGGTAATTTTCATGTCAAACCTTAATAACGGGGGGAAAAATGTGATCTCTGTGACTGTTGGATAATCTTGTTCGAGTGTTTCAGAAACTGCTGAGCTCCTGAGATTTACCTAAATAAGAGTCTCTAGAGCAGAGGTGTTCAAATGCAGGTCTGCATGGCCAGTGTCCAGCACAGCTTGGAGCTTTTTCTGCTCAAGCTTAGTGGATTCAACTAATCTTTTTAAGTGCCAGGCTTAGTGGGTGTGTCAAGTGCTGGTGAATTACAAACTGTGCTGAACACTGGCCCTCAAAGACTGGATGTGGACAGCCCTGTTTTAGAGTGTACATAAAATGGTGCAATAAACAAACAACATTCAGATAGTAGTTTAGTTTGCGCAAGTGGGAATGCCAGGCAGGCTGAAGCTGTCTGGGTGTAGGCCCACAGTTTTCTCAATCTTTTGCCCAGTTTGGGTGCCCACTCAGATGTGGTGGTCTGCTGTAGCTCATCTGCCTTAAGCACTGGCGTGTTGTGCTTCTTGAGGTACTTTTCTTTTTACCCTGAGTTGTCACCAAGTGTGATTGAGTTACTATAGGCTTCCTGTCAGCTCAAACCAGGCTGGCGATTCTTCTCTGACCTCCCTCAGTAATTCTTTTCCTCACTCATCGAATGATAGTTGCTTGTTGAAATTATTATTTTTTGCACCATTCTGTGTACACTCTACTGATACTCTATTAATATATCAGTACTAATAACACCCAAGATCTGTTTTGATAAGCTTTTAAGAAACAGCCACCTGAGCGCTAATATACTGTACATTTCAGTTGTGCTCAGATCATTGCTATCCAGTGCTGTTAATGGGTTTTCATCATAGTGGTATTCATCAGGCTGATGTAGAATTTCTTAAAGATAATTTTATTCTCACAATGGAGTGAATGGAAATGTGAGCAGAGCTTCTCTTGGTAATAAGGGAAGCTCTGCTCACAGTTCCATTTGTGCTCATGATGGTCGTTGGTTTGAAACCATGATTGTAGAAGTTGTAAAATATTCTGTTCTAGTAACTTTCTTTCTTGATTAACGTGGAAATCTAACACACTAACTCTGCATGTATGACTATGCAGACTACTGTAATACAGTTGGGGTAATGTTTAGCCATGGCAGGCCCAGTTTGTCAGTTTAATAGTACAAGTGATTTCATGTCATGATTTAGCTATAAATCTATAAATTGTTTGTAGTTTTATTGTCATCAAATTGCTGAAGTGTGGTTTAAGGGAAGCGAGTTTTGTGCAGCTGAAGAGGAAATGAATGACGTCTGTGTTGACATTTTGCCATCTGGTTGCATTACTTTGTGCTTTGCATGCTTTTCTTTCACTGCCTTGAATATTCATTATCTCCGGAGTTTTATCATGTTCGTAATTATAACCGCGTCCCCACTTCCTCAGCAGTTGGTTGATGCCAATTCCTAGCTCTGTGTGTGAGAGTATATCTCTTGGGTTCCTCCCTATAATGACCGGTTGACATTTTGCTGAACAAAATGATTATTTTCTGGACCGTGTGCCAGACTAGGGCTTGTGTGGGCTCTCAGGCATCACAGCTAGTTTTACAATAGCAGTGTTCATCTCGCAGTGCTATGCTGAGCAGAACTCTTAGACTTTTTCCTCGTACATGTACATGCACACATTTGCCTTGAGTGTGAAATATTCCTGCACTAACTATCATACTGTCTCTACTACAGCTTTCGGTAAAGGGCTACAATGACAAGCAGCATATCCTGCTGAAGAAGATAATTGAGAAAATGGCCACGTTTGAGATAGACGAGAAACGTTTCGACATCATCAAGGAGGCGGTAAGAAGGGCTCGCTTTTTCCCCCCTCAATTTAAACCCCTTCCAATCGGTACATAACATCAAAAATGCATGTGTTCTGATCTCTGAGTAATGTTTATGGGAGACACACATAAGTGGTCTACACAGAAGAACTGCTTATTAGCAAGAAAGATGCAACAGCTCCTTTGAATACATATTGCCCAGTTTGAATTAGCTAGCCAAGTTTCCCCATATAATTTGTACCCAGCCGTCCCCATTTACATTTTGTCCCCATGTCAGTGTAGTAGATCAGGCATCACTCAAAGACAGACCTTGATCCAGACTGAGTGACAGTTTTATCAACCCTGATATTTTTCTGATAAAATAATAATTAATATACCAGCAATCTAGTGCTTTTCCCTTGAGGTGGACATGGCTCTACACATCACTCAACAGAGCCAATTAACGCGATGGTTTACCATATATAGACAGTGTGTGTGTAAGAAACAGAAGCCTGACAGCATGACTGGCTTCAAAAAAAGAAAAGTGGGCTATGAAAACTGAACCTTCAAAGGTGAATGGATAGATCAATGTATGTTTATTCTTCCTGCAAGTTTAAAAGCAGTTTCTCATACATGTTTCGAAACTGTAGTGATGATAAAGCCCAGAATCTTTGTGCAAATAATTCACTAAAGATTTGTTAAATATTGTCTGTATAATTCCGTACATTTGTATGGAATACAAGACCTTCAAAGTTAAAATTGTCCGCATGTTTAATGTAGTTACTGAAAAGTGAAAAATAAATATTATTAAAATAGGGATATTTTAAATTGCTTATTTTATAGACTTAAAATGACTGCATATATAAAGATCTGAATCCTAATGTGGTGTAGACTGTAGTGAAATTTATTTCAGCTTGAATTTAGGCTGATTGAGGTTTTTTTTTTTTTTTTTTTTATGATGAGAGTGATTGTGTAAAATTAATGTCTGCAATGACAGTTTTATTTAAAATTTAAAAATGGGAGAAAAGTTCAGAAACACCAAGATCTTTCTGTATGCAATAAACAGCCAAAATATTATTGTGCACATTTCGATAATGTGCACGTTTTTATTAATTTATTTATTTTATTAGTATGTTTGTAAAATAACAAAGTAGATTTTACAGTTAATAGGATCCTTGGCTATAAAGAGCTTTCTCTTACTTTAACCTCACCCACATTTAGGGATTTTTTTCATGAAATTATCACCATGCAAGATTTCAAAAGCTGCATTTTCAATATATCCATTTGATTTATTAAAATATTTTTTTTCTGTTGCCTTAAAAGAACTCCACAGGTTCAGGTTAAGCAAACTGGCAACTGTTAGTGAACTGAAAAGTCTTTCTAATCTTTTCAGCTTGTATAAGATGAGCATGAGTTTTGCAGCAGTTCTGGGTTTTGCTGTATTTTTAATGGGATCGTATTTGTTCCATTCGCAGTATATGAGGTCTCTGAATAATTTCCGGGCGGAGCAGCCTCACCAGCATGCCATGTACTACCTGCGGCTACTCATGACCGAGGTAGCCTGGACCAAAGACGAGCTCAAAGAAGCACTGGATGGTGACTTAAACGCATGCACACACACCCACATCGTTGTTGTGTAAGAATGCTGGCGAGTATGAATCATTTGATCTGAATAGCGACAGGAAAATTGAGCTTACAAACTCTGGGCAGCCACGTGCCAGTGTGGCTGTTTTTAATTTAGAAGCAGACGTTACACACATCATCATTGATTTTTGTATGATTGTTCTTTATTTCTTCCTTCTGTTCTTGTTGCTATGGGCTGTCATGATGTCTGTAGCTCTTAGTCAAGATCGAGTTTCTCCCTGTATTCTGTGCTTCAGTGTCAATTTCTTTATCAGGGTTTTTCCCTCAAGTTAACACCACTATCCATTATTATTATCTCTTATTTTTACCTTCTCATTTTCTTCCCTGGTTATATGATCTCTCCTTGTCTCTTGTCGATTTACTCATCTTGTGCTACTTCAGTTACTCAGCTCTGTCTGAATCTGGGTCAGACGATGTGTGAATTTAGAGTGGGCCATTTTATACTGTGTTTTTGTGTGAACGTGCTGTTGTGAATTATGTGCGGCAAAAAAAAAAATATTGTTTGCTGTATTGAGGGATCTGCCTCTGTGTGTGTGTCAAGTAATGACACCCTGCTTTTCTGCTATGCCTAGGTAATGTTTGAGAATGGTTCAGTGATTGATTGCAAATGTTGTCATTTATTTTAGATGTCACTCTGCCCCGACTCAAGGCCTTCATACCTCAGCTGTTGTCACGGTTACACATTGAAGCCCTGCTGCACGGCAACATCACCAAACAGGTTGGTTTAAAACCTGTAAAGGTTGACCGTGTGTGTGTGAGATGAAGTAAGAAGGCGGCGGCAGCTTTTCACTGCATTGCAGAAGCTCTCCTGAGATGTGACTGATATGCGGCCACCCTCTGATCCAGATAAATAAATACGTCTTATGTAGGGTTGCAACTAACGACTATTATAAAATTTATTTATATAGCACAAAAACAACCATCAGGTTGACCTAAGCGCTTCACAATATAAACAAAAACGTAAAAAGAAAAATGTAAAAGAAATCATTGCACATATTAAGAACAGCACAAAAAAACCCAGTAAAATCGAACAACAGTAAAACTTGTCAAACCCCGCTAGTCTGTTTTAAAGTCCAGGAAGAAAAGATAAGTCCTCAGTTTAACTTTAAAAGTGAAAAGATCCGTAACAGATCAGAGCTCATTAGTCAGATTTCCACAGTTTTGGAGCAGCCACAGCGACTGCACGTTCACCCCAGCGTTTGCGTTTTGACAACGGCAGCTCTAGCATCAACTAGACGACCTAAATCGCTTATCGAAATGATTAAACAAATCAAAAATTAAACAAATGGCCCATCAGCTCTTATCTAGTTATCAGCTTTTAAATTAACTTGACATTTTGTGCATGTGGTAACGAACAATGAAGATAATAAAAGATAAATACTTGTCGTTGAATGAACTTTCATGTTGAAACAATCTACAACCAAGGAAAAGCAAAGTAGAAGCAACAAAATATAACTATGAAATAAAGTTTAAAGATGGCACGTAGCCATTATGTGAGTTAAGTAGAAATGTTCAGAAAACTGAAGTGTGGTGAAGGGTCTGAGTGTGTGGTAATTGGGAGGGAAATGGACACACCTGAGGAGAATATGGCTATTTAATATGGCATGTGTGTTGCTGTGAGCTGGGGGGAAAAAAGTGGAGAATGCACAGATGAAAAGCCAGTAATTGCATGTGAATTTCACTTAAACTTTTTTGGGGGAGAACTGGAAATAAAAACCTGGGCCTGTATTCACAAAGCTTCTTAGAATTCTCAGAGAGCTCCTATCTTAGCTTAAAAAGTCCTAGCTGGGAGTCCTAGACTAAAAGTGATTTAGGAAACCTTTAAGAGCAACTCTGAGTAAGGAATGTATAAAAACCTTTATCTTAGTGAGGAGGTGTGGTTAACCCTGTTGCTAGGGATGATGCAGCAATTCAAGTTCAAGTCACAGAATTCAAGTCTGTGATTGGTTGATAAAAAATAACCTCTGACCTCTGCAAAGGTCTTGAAATGAGCTCTTTGTAAAAATAGAATACATGATAAACATTATGATTTCACGGTCTATTCTATTATCATGTATTCTATTTTCACAAAGAGCACATTTCAAGACAATAGACAGTGAAATCATAATGTTTGTCTATAAAGAAATTGTATAATCATGACTACAGGCTACTTAATGCAAAGTTTCTGTTATAGGCGAAATATCTTAAAGTTAAACAGCCAAATGTTGAAAATGTGTCTACTTTTGAAGCAACCAATTTCCACACAGTAGTTACTATATTTAAGTTC
>JAOVVA010000041.1:21746924-21765421 GCA_028565275.1 Leiocassis micropogon | reverse complement strand
GAAACTTGCGTTTGTTAACGGGGCAAAGCTCCACCTGCACATTTCCCGGGAGTGAGAAGGAAGTTGTGTACACCACCTTACACCACCTGATGTGTACTTGTGTGTGGAATGTTAAAGGTTCAACTGTAAAGATCCGCCAAAAACAGTGCCTGCATTACGCCAGCAAATCGTCTCCTTTTGCAGGAATCAGTAACAAACAATCTGAAAATAACTAAATGACATGTCACCGTGTTTGAAACCTACAGTCATGTGAAAAATCTGGGTATTTTGTAAAAAAATTTTAAATATGAATATCTAATCTTAATGTGAACAATACTGAGAGATTGAAGTAATATAATAATAAACTGAGGAAAAGATCTTCTGTAAATTTAATTCTACAAAATGCATATTCTAACTGAGGAAAAAGTTAGGGCATCCTAAATTTTTTTCTCAATTTTATTTATATAGCGCTTTTAACAACGTTCATTGTCTCAAAGCAGCTTCACAAAAATGAAAAAAAAATTTTTATGGAAGTGTGTATGTGTGAGAGAAATGTGTCTAGATAATAATGAGATTGTCTCTGATAAGCAAGCCAAGGGTGAAGGCGACAGTGGCCAGGAAAAACTTAGGAAAAAACCTTGAGAGGAACCAGACTCAACAGGGAACCCATCCTCATTTGGGTAATAACGGATAGAAATTATATAACATCATGTGTATTATGCAACTGAAAGTTATAGTATAGTTAAAGTAATATAACAGAAGTTAAATTAACATAAAGTCCAGTTCAGCACAGGGATGAGTCAGCAGGTGCAGAGGGCAGATGGGGTCTGGATCACTGGGAGCACAGGAGCAGCATGTGTAGCTCCAACCATCTTGAAGCAGAATCCAGCTGGAGCTGGTCCTTCTCTGGGTGCCTCAGGATCCTCGCAGGGTTGGCCTTTGCCTACTAAAGCTGGCACAATCTCCAGATGCCTCCCTGGGTGCAAACCCTCACGTTTATTCCCAATTAAAATGGCTCAGATCTCACACAGGTGGATCACACCAGGTGAATGTGATTAATAGACCATTACTCAGCATTTTGAATGAGGCTTTCCCTATTTAAACCTCAGACATTTATATTGGCGTGCTCCTCATTGTTGAAGTGAGGGTGAGCACCATGGTGAGAGCAAAAGAGCTCACTGAGGGCTTCCGAATAAGAAAAGTATAGCAGCCTTTGAGTCTGGTATGGGATTTAAAAAGATCTCAAAAGATCATTCCACTGTCCGGAAAATAGTCGGACAAGTGGAGGGCTTTTAAAACAACTGCCAACATGGCCAGGTTTAGTCATCCCAGCTAGTTGACCGCATAATGCTAAAAGAGGTCACCAAAAACCCTAAAATGTCATCACAGCACCTACAGCAGGCTCTGACTACTGTTGATGTGAAAGTGCTTGCCTCTACAATTAGAGACTGCACAAGTTTAACTTCCATGGGAGGTGTGCAAGGAGGAAACCTTTTCTCTCTAAGAGAAACATCAAGGCCAGACTGAAGTTTGACAGAGAGAATGTTGACAAAGACCAGGACTTCTGGAATAATGTTCTTTGGACAGATGAGTCCAAAATTGAATTATTTGGACACCAGAACCGAGGACATGTTTGGCATAAGCCAAAGACAGCCTTCCAGGAAAAGAACCTCATACCAACTTTGAAGCATGGAGGTGGAAGTGTGATAGTTTGGGGTTGCTTTGCTGCAGCAGGAGCTCGCCAGCTCACCATCATAGAATACACCATGAATTCTACTGTGTATCAGAGAGTGCTTGAGGAACATGTGAGAAAAATTAAAGCTGAAGCGGAACTGGACCATGCAACATGACAATGACCCAAAAACATACCAGTAAATCAACCAAGGACTGGCTGAAAATGAAGAAATGGAGAGTCCTGGAATGGCCGAGTCAAAGCCCAGATCTTAATCCCATTGAGATGCTGCGGGGTGACTTGAAACGAGCTGTACATGCAAGAAGCCCAGCAAACATCTCATAGCTGAAAGAATTCTGCATCGCGGAGTGGGGAAAACTTTCCTCAGACCGATGTCCGAGACTGGTAGGTGCCAATAAGAAGCGTCTCACTGCAGTTATTTCAGCCAAAGGGGGTAACACTAGCTATTAAGGGGTAGGGTGTCCTAACTTTTTCCTCAGAATATGCATTTTGTTAGAATTAAATTTACAGAAGATCTTAAAGTTTTTTAGTTTGAATTGTTTAATTATATTACTTCAATCTCTCAGTATTATTTACATTGAGATTAAATATCCATATATTAAAAAATGTTACAAAATACCCAGATTTTTATAGGGTGTCCTAATTTTTTCACATGACTGTACACTGACTGATTTAATATTGAATAAATATTTATTTTACAACATTGGCTAAACTCTTTCACAAGAAATGAGTCTCATTTTCAGGTTCTATCTATGATTGACTTGTATTTTATGTGTATTGTTGATCCTAATGACCATTGATGTTTTTTTATGACTTAATAATTGGTAAATAAATAACTGTGCTTTAAAAAAAAATTACACAATGTTTTAAGTCCCGCCTTCATGCTGTAAAATTCCAACCAGTCATGGACGAGACCGAGTGACAGCATATGTGGTTAATGTCCCACGCTGTCCTGAGGAAATTCGCTTTTTGACTGAACATCTGTGATGTCATCAGGATGTTGAGGTTCTTGCCTAGAGGTGGAAAGCTATGTAACGTTGATGGTTTTATTTATATGGAACAGGACAGAACAGATCTTTTGTCCCACCTCATCTTTTAATGCCTCAGCCACAGAGTGATTGAGAAATTATACCTTTGAGATCTCACAAGGCGAGCAGAAATGTAGCACAAACACATGGTTAACAACGTGGTTATATGGAATAATCATCGTAACCAGGGAATAACCTGATTTAAGTTTTTTTATGCCATGCTAGCTAATACGGCTATATTCATGGCAAGTCAGGTTTTTGTTATTCAGTATTAAAACTAGATAAGATGTTTAAGATCTTCTTTTTTTTTTTTTTTCTAAGAACTTTTAAAACTAAATTTGGATTTACTTGTTTTAAAAACTTTCAAAATCGACAACAGAATAAAATAAAGTTCCTCACAGGAACTTGATATAAAATACGTTTGATGGACACGAGTTTTACATGAACACTGTGGTGAATTGTCTCCAGACAGTATGTATGTGTGTGTGGTTTGATTCCAACGATTATTAAAAGGAAATGTATGTTTTGTTCCAACGGCAGGAATTATTTCATGTAGTTTGTTATTTAGAAACTGATCCCATGTTCTGATTGCGGTTTATTTTTGATGTGTATACAGTGCTGCTTGAAAGTTTGTGAACCCTCCAGACATGGTCAGTGTTTTTGTAAAAAAACATTAAAAGAACCTTATTACACATACATCCTAATCCCAATGTGTAAAGCACATCTTCCAAATAATAGATACACACACAAAAGAGAGATATTTTCATTATTTAATTCAACAAAGGCGGTTCATTTCACAAAAACTGAAAATTTCACATGTGCAAAAGTATGTGAACCCTTGTATTAGTAGCTTGTGGCTCTTCCTTTTGCAGCCATTACTTCAACTAAACGTCTCCTGTAACCACTAACCAGTCTCTCACATCTGCTTATGGGGATTTTTGCCCACTCCTCCTTGCAGAACTCAGTCAGCTGAGAGAAGTTGGAGGAACATTTGGCATGTACCAATTTCTTCAGGTCTCGCCACAACATTTCAATTGGGTTAATGTCTGGACTTTGACTGGGCCAATCCAGAATGCAAATCCTCTTTCGCTGAAGCCATTCCTTTGTAGTTTTGCTGGAATGCTTTGGGTCATTGACCTGTTGCATAATCCATTTTTGTCCCAGCTTCAACTCCCTGACTGATGGCAGGAGATTCTGGTCAAGAATTTGTTGATATGCTGAAGAATTCATATGGAGTCGTCCAGAAGCAGAAAAGCAGCCCCAGACCTTTACATTTCCACCACCATACTTTACGGTTGGGAGGAGGTTCCATTTCTTCATATGCCGTGTTGGCTTTTCTCGAAACATGTTGGTTTTGATTGTGACCAAATAATTCTATTTTGGTCTCGTCTCTCCAGAGAATGGACTTTCAGAAAGCCTCTGGTTTGTCCAAGTTTGTTGAAACGGGCAGCTTTGTTCTTTTCTGATAGCAGAGGCTTCCTTCTAGCAACCCTCCCATGAATGTCATGGCTATTCAATCTTCTGGGTGATATTTTGATGGGCGTCCACTTCTAGGCAAAATTGCGGTCATGTTGAAGGCCCTCCATTTGTAAATTATCTGTCATACAGTGGACGGATGAAGCTGGAATCTTTTGGAGAGGGTCTTATAGCCCTTCCCAGACTGATGGGCTGTCACTACCCTCTTCATGTCCTCGGATATCTCCTTTGCTCTTGGCATTGTTGATTTGTATGGGACCACAGTGGTTTGGTTGGTTTCCTCTCTCTTTTAATTAGTGCAGGCAGAACACTTTCCCAAGGATGTCTCATTTCATTGGTCTGCTTAAATGATTAATTAAGCACCCAAATGTGTTTCACCTGAGTCTGTTACCTGCTTGACTTAACCAGCTGGGGGTTCACTTACTTTTGCACATACACTAAGTCCATATTTCATGTAGTTTTTGGGCTACTTACACAAGTCCCACTAAACAAGTACATGCAATTGATAAACATATATCTGACATTTCATACATAAAAACTGGTGATAAAATAAGAAAATCATGTGTTTATAACCTGTGTTCTGTTTCTAAACTGCTCGAGGGGTTCACATACCTTCAAGCAGCACTGTATATTTAAAAATTGGTTTCAAATCTGTGAGAGGGTTTAGGTTTTGGACTTGATCCAATCATGGTCAAGGTCACAGCAATGCCGAATGTCTGAAATCGGTTTCCTTCGTGAGCCTCTTCTTTGCTTTTAAGTATATTTAAGATTATTAAGGGCTATAATAAGGTCATCGTGGTGGAGTAGTGGTTAGCACGATGGCCTTTTACCTCCAGGGACGAGGATTGAATTCCTGCATGGAGTTTGCATGCATGGGTTTCCTCCAACAGTCCAAAGACATACAGATTAGGTTAATTGGGGACCTTTAAGTTGGTAACAGAAAGTAATGGACTTGTTGATGAACATCAGTGGCATTCTGTTTCTAACTCCTCAACTTGCTCTACAGGATCTGTTGTCTATCGACGCTCATAAGAGGCACAAGGTTTCTGTGCATGTGCTGTCCCGGGAGATGGACTCCTGTAAGTACCCGCCTAAGTTTTTTTTTTTGTTTTTATTTTTTTTTTTTGTTTTGCACAGAGTAGTTCATTGCCCATGTGGGGCAACACATAATCAACTCAGATTTCTCAACATCGCTTTGCTTATTCTAATGCCAGGTCCAGTGGTGGGAGAGTTCCCAGCTCAGAACGACGTCAATCTCGCTCCTGCTCCGTCTCTGCCTCAGGTATAAACGCGCTTCACACCGTAATCGGCAATCATAATGTGTGTGTTTATAACCTGTGTTGTTTCTATAGTGAAAACCCTGTTTTTTTTTGTGTTCACAGCCTGTAGTGGTCCAGGACATGACGGAGTTCAAGAGGAGTCTGCCTCTCTTCCCTCTCGCTAAACCTCACATCAACTTCATGGCTGCCAAACTGTGATCACATTTACACACAGAGCATCGCCGGGTTGGACCGAGACACACCGCTCCCCTGAGTTTAGAGCCAGTAACTCCATCTTCTGTGTGCGTGTATATTTGTGTGTGTGTGTGTGTGTGTGTGTGAGAGAGACTTGGCAGAGGTGTTGCAGTGATGAGTCACCATGTTGACTACAGCCTGTTCACCGAGGAGCTGTTTAAAAAAAAAAAAATCACCTTCCTTCACTCCCTCACTCACACACGCAGCTGTTTTAGAGAATATAAAAGAAAATAATTTCGTTAATCAGGAATAGTTCATGTAGGTGTCGAGTGCTGACCGCAGGGACGTTTTACTTTTTTTCTGCGTGTTTGTGTTTGCCTGATGATTAGGAAAGGGTTCAATATATTTTTTTTTTTCATTTTCGAAATGCTGGAAATATTCTTTACTTGCGCTTCAAGAGGGAGCGAGTCAACATTTTAGCAATCAAGACTTCCTGTTTACCCAGAATCTAGGAAATGCACTGATTTATTTGGCCTTTGTGTGCATGTTAAACCTAATCACTTTTTTTCCTTTGCTTAGATTTACTTACTTTACTTTTTTTACTCTATTTATTAATTTTACAAATAGATTTAAAGGACAAGGTTTCAGAATTGTTGAATTGTTACTCTGCCAGGGTGCATATTATCCGTACTTTAATCTCGTCACATAAGTTCATCAATGTGTCTGGGTTTTTTTTCACGCTGCTTTGTTACTCCAGCAGCCCTTTAACATCCCCCGTAGGCTTACACGTGAGATGGTCATTTAAAGGAGGCGGCTTTAGAAACACTACAAACAGCGCACATCGTCTATGCTACGAGATTTTCCGCTTCGCAGTCATGTATCGCAAAAATCGAAAACTGGAGAATCCTGTTTTTTTCTTTTTCTTTTTAACACTTTTGTTAGGGTTGAAAAGTATACAAATGCTGACTTTGTAGTTATCAGATTTTGGGTAAAGAGAAAACATGTTTAGTTGCTAGAATGTTGAACTATTCAATCCATTCACCCAAAACTCTTATCACTTTGAGTTTGAAAATGCTCATGCAACAAGCTGTGTACACATATATAGTTTCTGTACCAGAAATATTTTGGCCTTAAGTGAAAAACAAAACTATTTTAAATTTAATGAAGGTTTTAAATAAAAAAAAAATCTGATTTTATTTTAGCTAGTTAAATGTTCTGGAGGAGCTGTTTTAGGCTACTGAATAGAGACGGGCATGAAACAGTTTAATCAGACTGCTTTATTATTAAGGATCATACTCAAAGTGATTGTTCTGGCTTTTTATTTTATTTGAAGTTGAAGAACTTTAATAAATCATTTTTAAATATATTTTTCATTTTGTTATGTTTCCTTGAAAAAAACAAACACTATCTTTTTAGTGATATGATAAATGATGAGATTAAGTTTAATAAGTCACGCTTTCCACCTGTAGTCGGTGTGATGTTTGCATTATATTTATATTGGCTCAGGGGAGGAAGAAAAAAAAAAATCACTAACTGGCTGTAGGTTTGAGTTTAGAGTTTAGAGAGTCGTGATTAACAAGGCTCGACTGTGAATATAGAAGCTCTTCATCACGCCCATTGTGTGGATTAATCTAAACCTGTTTTTTTTTTTTGCTGGAACTAAAAATATGCACCTCATGTCAAGAGCAATATCACACAAGGCCATCTGCGCCGATGCATGTGCTGCGATGTCTTGATCGGGCGATGTTGGAATGTTGGTAAGCATTTCCAAGCTCTATCCGTGTGTTTCCTCTGCATGGGGTGGTAGATGAGCGTCTCTCAGGTCTCAGTTAGTGTTGTCAAGCCTAACCACTGCACTCATGTTTTCCGTCAATGGCAAAAGCCAGCTTTATTTTTTGACCTCCTGATTATTCTCAGGCCTGCAACTGTAATGCTGCATTTATTAGACTAATAATACAAAATGACTGTGCACTGGTATACAGAGGTTTTCTCTCCAAGGACCCGTAACCATGCTCGATATTTATCCATGAGTGAGGAACTGGGGCAGCTCAACTACCTAGTGTTTTTTTTTTTTTTTTAAAATCCCAACACCTATAGTGCTTCACTTAAGAACAGCTGCTTCAGCCGATGCTTCTTTTTTTTTTTTTTAAAGTGTGGCATATTAGGAATGGCTCCATTTAACAAATGTTAATTGTTTAGAGATTGAATGGAAAAGAAAAAAATAGGAGTTGGGTTGCAGTGTTAATCAAAGCTGTACAGCTAATTACAGCCATCCAGTAAATTACAAGGTGGAAGTTAATGCTGGTGAACCATGTGCACTTAATGCTTGAAGAAATCAGAGATGAAGCCCCCAAATCAGCATGTGAAAGATTTGCTAGGAAGCAACGCTTAAAAACCCCTTAGACAGGATTTGTGTCTACATC
The DNA here is from genome assembly GCA_028565275.1 of Leiocassis micropogon. Lineage (NCBI taxonomy): Eukaryota > Metazoa > Chordata > Actinopteri > Siluriformes > Bagridae > Leiocassis > Leiocassis micropogon. The sequence continues at coordinate 21,757,368 of JAOVVA010000041.1, read as the reverse complement.
TAATGAATGGTACTGCTACGTGTGAGACTGTCGTACAATTAAAAATGATTAACAAGAAGTAACCCGGGATTCATTTTTTAACATTTCCTATGTACAATTTAATATCATGTTTCAGTTATCCACAGGTTTATAAAATAAATTTTCAATAATTAATAAAATTTGCACCACCTTTACACACAAGATCCTTGGTTTGAAAAAAAGAAATAAAATCAGGTAGGCCACATAGTCAGTCAAGCATTGGAAAAATACATTTATTCACAATTGAACCATAAATGAATTTCAGAAGCAATATCTGTATATACAAGTCATACAATTATACAGCACTGCTTTGTGTTTTGGCATTATGGTGAGCAACGTTTCTAACATATTTAAAGAAACTGTTAGACACAGTGATTAAATGACTATTGGCTGGAAATGGCAATAAGCATTTAAGTTAGGATAAGCCTGTGGCTTTTTTATTTTCCCCCTAAGTGCATGAACAAAGTTATTCATTTTCAAAGTTTCTTTTTGGATTAGATCAGCTGTGTTTAAACAGACAAGTGCTGTAACTGGTGATAATATTTAAAACCTGCCAAAGCAGTAAGTGACCGCATCAGGTCCTGTACACTGAAATCAGTTGTTATTGGCATGCTCTGTCCCCCCGCCCACCAAAAAAAAATGAATCTCTCCATTCGTATGTAGTACACCGTTAGCTGCAGCAACACCCGCTGTTCTGATCTTATATTAATGGCAATCACAATATTAAAAGTAATCACATGGATAGAACGTCACTTAAATCGATCAGGCATGACAACTATCACTCGACTATCAGTCCATTGACGTGCTCAGGCTGGTTGTGTGGCATCACATCACAGAAGCTTGTGCATCTTGTGCCTTATTTATTCCTCATTCAGAGACCACCCGAGAAAGTCCAGCCGTGACTCCCTTCACCACGGAGAGGGGACGTGTCGGGCATCGTACCATCAAAAACTGGATTGATTAATTCAGTGTAGTCAGGATCACGAATGAGTGAAGGTTAAGAAAAGAGATGCTTAATTTTTTTTCCCCCCTCCAGATCTTTTAAACAAGCACCAAAAATTATTCAGCTAGGAAATTAGTTCTAAACATCCTAAAGCTGACATTCAGATTGATTATTCCTTATTTTATAAAGCTTTAAGCTTTCACTCACCCTTCTCTAAAATATTAAAATTGACATCTATATTTATATATAACATTAGTCGTGTTGTAGAGGTGTGATACTCCACCTTTCTGAACAAGCATTAAGACTAGTCCAAACTGAAAAGGTTACAAATTTAACTTTTCCGACTAGTATCAATGTTGTTCCATACGCCCAGTGTTTCTCCTTTTAAATGTAATTCAGGCTGAGCATGTGCTGCTACAACAATACCTTTTATACAGCAGAGTGTGACTGATTTATTATTAACATCGCGTCCTGTCGAACACGCAGAGTCGTCATCAAAAGGCAAGGTGGTCATTAATCCGTCTCAGCATCAAGAGTAGTGTTTATAAAAACCAAGTCATTTAATCACATAAAACTCTTAGAATTCCACATCCCACTCTTTATCTAAAAAAAGTTTTAAATTTACTACAACCTATAAAATTACAGAAAAGAAGGAGCGTCTCCCCGCTCAGATCATAACGCGAGGGGAAGCCTGGATCTTTACTTGTACACATGGAGGGAAGGGGGTAAAGAAAATCACATTCTCAGGGAGAGATTAAACTGAACAGCTTACATCAATCAGAAATGTGTGTGTTGAAACGTTCCTCACTGTCGACTCCTCTCATACATGTTCAAGTTGTAGCAGCCTGAGTAAAGCCGGTTCCAGCAGCAGTCATGTACGTTCGCACTGCAGCCGCCACACACACACACACACACACACACACACACACACACACGCCACAGCAGTCTCAGTCTGTAAAGCGCTGGGGACGTTCACTCAGGCCTCCTCTTGCTCGGGGAAGTTGAGGATCTTGCGATGGGCCTGGCGGAGGTACTGCTGCTGTTTGAAGTACACCTTAAACGCACCCTTGATGGCCACAAACGCGATGCCGCCCTGCAGGAAGAGAACACCGTCCAGATACATCATGATTAACTGTACAGGATGTCGGAAAGACGAGACATGACCACAATAGTGATGGGAAGTTTGGATCATTTTAGTGACTCAGTTCTTTGAATCTTGTTCATCAAAATGATTTAATCTTTTTTTTCTTCTTTTTGAGTCATTTAGTTAATTTCGTTCTTTTGATCAGAAAAAAATTAAATCTTACATTTTCGATAAACAGACCAACACAAATTTTGGCTATAGTTCCAGTAAAGGAAAATATTAAAATGCAGATAAGGATATATTATGATAAACAGAATGAGCAGCTCACCTCATATCTTTGTTCGTTCTATTGTCACATGACTCTCATAGATGCTGTGCAGTGCATTACACTGGAAACAGAATTGAACGGTTTCAATTCTCACGAGTCTTCTAGTCCGAGTCGTTTGTTCTTTTGAATCTGTTGCCCTGCATAGTGTCTATGGGAGTCACGTGACAAAAGAACGAACGATCCGGATCAAAAAGACTCAAAGGTGACTTACTCATATCTGTTTCCTGTATATAACCTACTGAGGTTTTGCGATGCTTTGAAAACGAACAAATCTCTCTCTGAGATGACTCGTTCTTCTGAGTCACGTTAAAAACTCATTCAAAAAGAACGAATCGTTCATGAACGACCCATCACTAGAGCACAAATGTATCACACTTTTCTTTTTTATTCAGGAGTCGTGTCTAAATATTTATTGAATATAATTTACTAGTCCTATTTAGCAGCAAAGTTGGTTAATACTTCAGCTTAGCAACATAAAACAAATGGCATAAGGAATAAAACAGAACAGGGTGCACTTAAATGATCTACAGTGTGAAGGTGTAAATACAGCGAGACTCACAGCGTTAGTACTGTTACCACCCTTATGTAGATTTTCTATAACTGTTCCTGCAGTTCCTGAAGTGCTTTCTTTATTCTTTTTTTACCAAAAGCTTTAAAGTTGTGGTAATTCAACTAAAATTTTAAGTCCAATTTCCTCAAGCAAAGGTCCAGAACATCATTATTTCTATTGTGATATACAGTGATGGACAATTGGGTTTCAGGCACCTTAAAATTTTTATCATAAAATATTAATGGAAAACGGTTTTCTTTGTGTTTGTTATATATATATATATATATAAGGGCTGTAGCTATCGAATATTTTAGTAATCGAGTATTCTACCAAAAAAATGTAATCGATTAATCAGATAAAATGTACTTTTGCTTATTTAAACAGCAATGTAAAATATATAAGAGAAACAAAGATTACTTTGTTTTCTTTTTGGAAAAATCATCTTTTATTTTTTAAATGCATACAGCATTTTATCAAAAATAAACATCGTCATTATTCACAATACAAGGAATGACTTAAAGTTGACTGAGATGAATTAAGTGCATTACAGTCCATTATTATTTTAAAGCCTTTTCTCAGATGCAAAAACTAAAAAAAAAAACAAAAAAGGTATTTCAAATGACTAAGTATCAAAAAACTAAGGCACACATTCCAATAAATAATTATACAAAAACACTAAGTTGTGCAACTTAACTTTCAGGACTAAACGTTTCTATATCTACATCTCAGGCATAACATAAGCCTTTACTGACACTTTCTGTTGTTTTCTCTTGCTGATTTCTTCTTCTCTTGGCTCGCTGATATTTTTATCGCTCCTTTCCATTTTGTAGCCCGCAACAAAACGCTCCCTCAAATCAATACACAGCTAACTGTTTGCGTCTCCTCCTGCTTTTTTGGGTGACCTAAGCGTCAGTGTTTAGTGGTGGCTTGCATCCGGAAGCGCGCTGTCACGCCCAAAAAATAATTGCTTGAAAAAAAATTATGCAAGCTTTTAAAATTCATTAAAAGAAGCTTCGAGGCAAAAGATTTTATGTTTAAATATATATAAAAACACATTCTGTTATTGGTTGACTTTGATTTTGACAGTTTTGAGAACTAATTCTGAAATTATGAAAAATTTAGTTAAATTTTTTCTTGTTGACAAAAAAACTACCAATTGCATTTGTTTTGTGTCTCTTTGATGCAGCTATACCTTTTGAAACACAAAAGATTTTTCTGCAACTATTTCCCGATAATATTGAAGATTTTGTAAAAATGTAAAGGGTCTCTGAACACATCTTTCCACCACTGTATAATTAAACAGTCTAGTAGTTGTAGCGGCATGTGCGTGTCATCAACACATGATTCTGAAATCAACTTAAGTACAAAGCATTTCAACAATATTTATTGATGCTTAACAATTAACTAAATATGTATATTGTCCTTTTCCTATTAAACAAAATAGGCTGATTAACTTTATAAAATTAAAATAAAGTGTAGCAGCAACTTCAGTTTCACCCCTTTTAAACCTTAAACCGTTTCAAATCTTGACTCATCACCACAAAAACAATTGTCAACACATTCTTACTGATATATAATTATAATTCATTAATATATAAAATTATTATTCATATAAAATTATAATTATACATGTGCCCATTCAATTTCTCTGCGAGTTTCTGGGTTCAGTACCGTAAAGATGAGAAAAGCTGTGCCGAATAAAAATGAAGCGCCTCATCGAATTATCAGGTTATAGATCCAGGTCCGTACATGATGGCGTCTGGGTCTGGGTCCGAACCCCCTGTTAGTGACCCCTACTTTAAAGCATCAGAGACCATACTGCTATTTTTAATCCATTTATATCTCTGTTTGATGTGAAATATCCATGAGACATGTTAGTAGTTCCTGTTATAAATAAAAAGCAAAAACATTTCGGTATTAGAGAAATCAAAGCGGAAAATCAAGCTTTCCTTTTAAAAAGCACACGTTGGGGCCCCCTTACAAAATGTTTTTTCTTTTTTCATTTTCATAAACACCAACAACGTAATCGACCTTTTTTGTCTTCTGCGAGCAAAATTTTAATCATCATGCTTTATTAAAATTTCCTCAAGTACCTTATGATGTCATTTTATTTACCATGTTATTCATGCTTTATAAATTCACATGGCGTGTTGAAGATCTTTGAGACTCAATCTATTCATGTCACGTCCAATCATTCTTATCTACTTCCACACGACACTGTAGGTGCTTTTTTTTTTTTTTTTAACTAAAATTAAATAAAATAAAAGCTTTCTGTCATACCAGGATGGTCCTCTGCAGGTTAGAGTTGACTCTGCTGAACATGAGCTTGCCCACAATGGTGGCGATGGTGGGGAACACCAGCGCTCCGCACAAGATCCGAGTGGCCGATACATGATCCGCTAAAGGACTGGCCTCAGCGGGGATTCTGGGAACTGGACAACCGATGCCTGCAAAACACGGGTGGTCCCGGATTACAAAATAAATAAGGAGCAGCTGAGGAAAGGATTTACAGATAAGGCTAATTATAACTACGCTTAAAAGTCTCTAATCAGAACGTGTTGATTAATTTCCTCTAACAGCTCACCACGGACAGTAAGTGTTGCCTATCATTTAAATTAACGCGCCGGCTGTATGAGTTGAGTACGAACTCATTCACTGAGACAGATGAAAGATGAGCTACACGAAAGTACAGACCAGGTAACTAGGCATTAAAATTGGTAATAATACAAATATTTCTAATATAAATGTATTGAAAAATTAATTGAACATGTATTTTATTACAAAGGAAAATGAAAGCAAACCTTCACATTCCAATTCAATTCAAACTTATTTATATAGCGCTTTTAACAATGGCCAGTGTCTTATTCACAAAATGAAAAGAAAATTTATGGAAGTGGATATGAGTGAGAAAAAAAACGTGTTTAGATAATAATGAGATAATTATGAGGAAGCCGAGGGCGACGGTGGCGTGGAGAAACTCCCTGACATGGCAATAGGAAGAAACCTTAAGAGGAACCAGACTCAACAGGGGGAACACATCCTCATTTGGGTGATCCTCATTTATGATCCTCAATCCTCATTTCAATGTGGACGACTGCTTGCATCGTTTACTGAGCCTGTGGTCATTAGCTTTGCATTACTTTTTACATTTTTGAACGGACGGCCATCTTTGTTTACGTTGCATGCGCCGCCTGCACTATCGCCGAGTCCTGTTTACTATCTGTCTATTTAGAGACTGTTTTATCATGACTCCGGTACTGATACTACGAGTTCTACAGCCTAGTTCATTTACACCCACCCTGTACATTCATGATCACTCGTAACATAATCGCTGACATTTTAGAACATTAACCTAACTATAATTGAAAAAAATAAATAAAATAAAAATCATAATAAAATCAACCGAGATGTGATGCTTATTTCTAGGTAATATTTTGTAAATCACTTTGTCATAAAAGCAATAAAGCAGCGTAGGTGCGGCTGTTCAAGGAAAACATTCACTCATTCCACCTTACGCCGGGTCACATGACACCACCCTGGGTGTGACCGTTTTCCTCCAACATCATGTTTTAAATGTTATTTATTAGATTATTCATTCTTCTTATTAATAACAGTATTATAATGCACAGACCACACATTAGTATACACACCATACCCATGCAAGCGGAAGTATATACATGATGTCACATGATGTGTTTGGAGATGGAAGTTCTTTATCAAACATTTCAATAATAATGATAATAATAATAATAATAATAATAATTCTTCATCTGCTCCCTTCATGTTTTCTCAACAAGCACCTCCTTCACAGCTTTCTGTTGACGTTTCCTGTTGAACACTTTTCCGATCTGCACGTCACTGTACAGGAAATATTCAGTAACCACTAATGCACACAGTATTTCTTCTCCAGGCTGCTCTTAAATATTAGATTAGATAGATGTTGTGAAGAGAGAGATTAATCTGATTAATTGCTCTACTCGATCGAGATTCACTTCCCTTCCCAAATCACGTGTATTCTGTAAAGATAGAGCCATTAAAATAAATAAATAAATTAAAAAAAACGCAGAACAGCAGGCGTGTATGGGACTCGAACCTGGGAAGATGCTGTTGAGGATCTGCAGCTTGTTGGAGTACTTCCTCCACAGTCGCAGCACGTAATCCTCCCAGCGTATCATCTTTCCCAGGATAAGCATGACTGGGATGGTGGGCAGTCCGATGAGGAGGAAGAGTGGATCGGCCCGCTCCATCACGTCCAGACCCTCCTTATGGCCGACCACCTGTAGGAACAAACTGTTAAATTTTGCAGGTTTTTTTCCGCCCGAGCGTGTGAATTTCAGCAGGTATTTATCCGCGTGTTCTCACCTGCATCACCGTGACGGCGCCGTATGTGACGGCAGTCCAGTAGATGGAGCCCACCATGATGCCAGCTGCAGCAAATGGGCATGCCTTGGAGATGAGCCTGTCTGCCAGGTCCAGCACGTACACAATGGGTCCTGCGCAGACAACCACAGACAGAACATTTTAATTGTATTATTCTTTTTTTTTTTTGTGCAGCAAAGACATTTTATTCAATGAAAACATGACGCAGGATTTCAGTTATTCATGATCGAGGTTTTTAAGGTGCTTAAAATATGTAAGGACATAAAAAGGCAGGTTAAACACCACCTGTATTACATAAATTAGTAAACGCCAACCTTTTTTGCACTACGAACCAGTTTTCTGTGGACCGGTCATCACAACAAAGCATAATAAAGTGCACCATCTGTATGAGCCCTGAGCTTAGAGTATTTCCCTGTGACGAGACGTTCCCACCTAGGAGACATGGGGGACAGCGACACCTGAAGTGTATTCCTCATGTCCAGTCTGCTCCGTGATTGTATTTCTGTCGCCGTCACTGCAGACAACCCCGTCTCACAAAGACAGGTTGTTGAAAATGGAGGCAGGAGATTTGATTGGATATTCCGCCTTAATTTTAATCAAGAACGTCAGCAGAGTTGAAGTTGCTTCAAACGCACTTTTAATGCTGCATTTATTATACAGAGCGGGATGGGAGCGACCACTGACAAAGGATTACCAATCCATCTGCCGTCTAAAACACTTAATCCTATGTAGGGTCGCGGACGGATGCAGGGTTGAAGTCTATCCCAGAGAACTCAGGACGTGGATGATATGCTGAATCAACGTGTGGCACGAACACTAATCAAACTTCACTGCATGGCTTTGGATTTTGAGATAAAATCCCACATACATTCGATACACCGACAAGATTTGACCCCTGACGTAATGCGCAAGGAAAAAAAATATTAGTATTAAAAAAAAAAAAAGTGCTAATCGAGTAAGGGAAAAAGAACCTAAAAAGGTCTGCCTCTCCAGCAGGGGGCAGCAAATGATTTTGCTGGTGCTTATCAGCTGGAGCATTCTCAGTACACGATACATTCCCTTCTCCTGGATTACTAGCTGATGCTAAACTTGTTCACTTTACCAACATCGGCCCTGGCAGGAAGAAGGAGTGCACGGCTCTTACATAATCCAAACCTGTGGGAAAGGAAAAAAAAAAGAAAGAAAAAACTATTGTAATTTAAAATGAATGCTGCAGCACCAGGGTCGAACAAAACACCTTAAGTCATATGATATTTATTTTCATGCAAGAATCATATGAATACCAGGCACTCTTTATTAGAGTGGTCTCCACTCACGCTGTGGTTTCCTGCTGTGGCACAAGCGATCTGAAATACGCACTGATTTACATTTCCTTCCTGGGTGAATGTCGTGTGGTAAAAGTACACGGAGAGAAAAATGTCTCGTCGTTAATTACAGGGAGATTACACATTGTGATGATTTAAATATTAAAGCAATGGGAAAACAAATGTAGTCTGCTTCTAAACTCCCTCCACACACACAAACAAAAGGACAGCCTCGACTGGAATGTAAATTTACTGGTAATGACGGCGACTAGACTGAAGTTGATTGACTGCCGCTCCTTGATCGTTTATTATTATTTTGCATTTCATGCATAGTTATAAATGCTGGAGGAAAGCCGTGTTCACAATCAGTCACCAACACTTCCATTGGTGAGAAAATCCAATATTGATAAAAGCATTCTCCGACAAGCACTTTTTTTTAAAGAAAGCATGCATCCATCTTAACACGCCTAGCTTCACTTTCCTCACATTCCTGCGCAGCGCAATAAGACACATGCACGTCCATCCTGTAACATTTATATCGTTTATCAAACGCTTTAAAAAAAAAAAAAAGAAAAAAGTTCTGAATATAAGAACTTTACGAGGTTATTCCAGCAGCACCATTTTTGAAGCAAAACCTGAATGTATTTTGGAGGAAGAAAAGAAATTTCCCAGCCCAAGTGAAAAGCAAGGACATGATGCTGTTAATCTTACGCAGGCTGGTTTGAATGGAACTCCCGGCTGCTCCTTCCCTTTAAAAAGTAGATTGTGTGGCACTGTTGCCATGGCAGTACAGACTACCGAGGAAAGAACCGAGCATTCCCGACACTGGTGAGCGCCTCCCTTTCAGTTTATATCCTCCTTCCACAATAGTGACAAAAAAGTCCCGCGGCATCGAGTCCATCCGCGTGCACAAGTTCACATTACACGTTTAAATAGGTGTTTGTTTTATTTTTTATTTTTCCCCTTAAGTATCCAAGTCTACAATTCTGCACTGATGGCTATTCTCACTGCCACGGCCACAGAGAGAGAGAGAACACTAACATATTCATCATGTCTAAGTGGCTAAATATGAGCGCTTACCATGAGCGGTCAAATAAAGCTACCGGTTCCATGAGTCACTTAATATATTGGTATTGGCACTCAGGAACTCGGGAAAACTAGTATAAGGATTTAAAGAGGTAGAAGGATTTAAACAGGAAAAAGGTGAGAAACATGGACACTTGAAAACACCCAAAGATAACACTGTGCCTTTCATTTGTAATGTTAATTCATTTGGAGGAAGTCAAATTTAATCTCCCATAAGTATTTCTGTAGTATTGGATGGCCTTTTGCCTTTAGACATCACCAATGCAGCCACTTTGAGCCAAGCTCATCAATCCCCCACCCCCCAAACAGGAAGATCCATCCATCTCTGATGACGGTGCTGGAATCTATGCTTCCTTCTCTGTCTCTCGCATTACAGCGTGGCACTGTGGGGAGGGGGGGGCGCGGTGGGAGTCAGTCCTAATGGCTATTAGAAAAAGGAAAAAGCAGAGCCAATTGTTTCTACCGCCGGCCACAGATTACATAATTAAAATTATTATTTTTTTAATAGCAGGTGCAATATTGAGCCACCGAGTTCCCGGACTGATGGAAAAAGTTAAAAGTATTTCCAGCCCTTCTGTGCCAGCAGCTGGCAGTCTACAAAAAACTTTTTGTCCTCGATATTGGCCACCTGACGACAGCTACAGGGAACCTCAATGCCTTTTTTTTTTGGTCTCGCAAAAAGCCTACGCATAATCTGACCAAAGATGTAATAAACAAAAGTGATAAATGAGGAAGCTAAACTTGAGAAAGA
>JAOVVA010000041.1:21721287-21740894 GCA_028565275.1 Leiocassis micropogon | reverse complement strand
ATAAATAAAATAAAAAAAGATCTTGAGGTAAGATTTAAAAATAGGAAGAGTAGGGGCCTGTCTGATGTACAGGGTCAGCTCAGTCCAGGGTTTAAGGGCTGATACTGAAAAGGCACGATCGCCCCGAGCCCTCAACCCAGATTTGTGAACTGTAATTAAAATCTTATCACCTGATCCGAGAGACCATGCTGGAATGTATGGCTTCAAAAGGTCAGAAATACACGGTGGCGCTTGACTATTCAGGGCTTTTAACAACAAGACCTTGAATGTGACCCTTGAACTGCAGAGGGAGCCAATGCAGGGATGACCTTGGACAACACTAAAACACTGTCCAGTCAATCACTTAGGTTTCTACAAAAGATTTAGGGGAAGACGTCTCTACGAAAGAGTCAACAAAGGCTCCACCAGCACTATGAAACATGTGTCCCTAATGTCGGTGTTTGGAGGTTAAAACTCAGTATTAGTGTGTACAACACATACCCAGCTTTGGGAAGACAATGAGGTACTCAGCGTTGCACTGAGGACAGGCCACGCGTGCTGTGCTGTTGCCCCGCTGCTTCTCGTCCACCCAGCGCTGCAGGCAGGTCTGGTGCACCCACTTGGTGGAGCCGCGGCATCGGCACGGCCGCACCCACTCGGCAGTGCGGTCATCCTCGTCTGTGGCGAAACACACCCAGCAACTCCTGTGCAACACAAGGGTAGAGAAGAATGTTAAAATGTACATTCAGGTGCGATTTTTATTCATCTCTCAAAAATGCTCCTGAGAAAGGATAAATTTGCCCTAGTAATAACAGCAATTTCGAACAAGCACCCCTGTGCAATTTAGGTGTGCGTCATTTCTTTTCCTGTACTTTTAAACAATTTTCCGCTTATGGATGTTCAAATAGATCTAGACAAATTGAATACTTAAAGAGGAAACATTTTAACGCCTGTGAATCACTACTGGCGTGTATTATTAGATATAAAACCAAGCTAATTGTAACACGAGTCAGCCAAGTTTGGGCGGGGAGAGAGAGAGAGAGAGAGAGAACAGTAGCATTCTGGGTGTGTTGGTATTTTGGCTCCTATCCAGATCCACAACCCTGAAAAACCTGGTAGAACTAAACCATTCATTTGAAATGACCTTTTTTCAAATAGGATTAGGAACATTTGCATGTAAATTTGGTGAAGCTGTCATCCATCCTTACCACTTTTGAGCACAATGTATTGGTATCAGAATGAGGGGAAGCGCGAGAAATCAGAGTAAAGCAAAGTCACCTTATAAAAACCAGAAATTGTTCAAGTACTAAGTCGAGTAGAGCCTTTCTTTTTTTATGATTGATTGAAACACAAAAAAAAGACTAACATTGCCACCTGCCTGCTTAAAAAAAAAACAAAAAAAAAAAACAAGGAATCTAAGAATAAAAGATAAGAGAGCAAGAGAGGGAGGGACGGAGAGCGAAAACAGTAGACAGAATGAGAGCGAGCATCATTACAGAGAAACGCTCGAAGGACAGCCCGGCATTCTGTCAGTGACTAAGCACAAGTGAAAAAATATATCTTCAACTCAGCATCACACAAAAGAAACCTGATGAAGTGAAATACTGGAAGGGGGGGGGGGCAACGCACAAAGGAAAGTGCATTAAGCTCATCAAGGCGAATCTGTTTCTCTTGTCACTTCATAAACCTCAATGTCCTGCCTTCTGAACAAAGCTAGTTGAATATCAGTCCAGAAACAGAAGCACAGCAATATTTCATTTTGCATACTGAGGCATCATTTCCAGTAAACTGAAGGCAGGAACACCTTTTCTAAACGCAGTTTGCTCAGAGTAATAAACGATGAGTCAGAGACTGGACAAGCTTTCTGGTACCTTATAGCTTTCATTTTCCACTGAAGAACATTTTACTGATTACATTTTGTTTTTAACTTAAACCTACAAATCTACACCAGAGTTAATGACTGGCAAAACAAAGGGGGAGAAATCTTCCAAAAGCAAAAAAGAGGAAGAAGAGGAGGAGGTGACCAATTCTGGCAAAGAATACGATTTAACTCCGCCCCTCCCTCCTTTCAGTTCTCCGCCCATAAACACGTAGTGCGCATTCCCAAGGCAATGACGTTAGTTGACAAACATCATTATAAACCATCAAACAAATTACACGCTTATTTTTTCCTCCCAAAACTACAGGGAGCAACAAGGACGGTAACATTATTTGGCATAGCATTTCGAATTATCCATCAAGCCAAATAAACTCATTTTAATGTTCCTTGAACCAAAATCCATTAAGATATTAAGCCAACTAACAACATCATGAGGAAACAGGAGAACAAGACAGTTTCACAGATCCAGGGCACCGGCACTAGACAGTCATCATCGTGTGCATATCTTGACAGACTAGAAAGTAAACTGAATGTCTGTGGGCAAGTAATTTGATGTTACAGGTACCATCTGGGATTAGTCTTCACAACATTTAGGAAGCGGGACAAACAACACTGACATGTTGATGATGTGAAACAGAAAAACTAATGTCAAGCAGACACAGAGAAACCTCTACATTATTTTTCATGCTTTTAACTTTTGGAGGTCTCTCTACCATGGAAATGTCCTGCCAACGATAATGCATCTCTTCACCCCGCTCATATGACCTCTAAAAATCTTTCTTGCGGTTTCTCAGCCATCTCTCTTTCTTCGTCTTCTTCATGTGTGGAGTGCAGCATGTGTCAGATTTGGCCCACAGAGCACTTACCCAAAGAACCCGTCATGCTAGTTCAGTATATTTATATATTTTGGCTCAAGGCCTTTCCTTGTATTTACTTTTTCTTTCAGCTTATATTATTAGAGTTATACTGACATAAGACAGATTATACTATACAAAAGGGATGGAGATCACCAGTAATGTCACGATACCTAGGTGCCAATTAGATTAAAACTGCGATTCTATAAGTTTCATAATTTTATAAATATGTCTAGATATTACATTTTCCCCTGATTTTGTTACAATTTTTAGCCTTAAGTAAAGTTTAATGAGTAGTTAAATGTAGCCCTTAGTTTTCTCCTCACTTAAAAACTAAGGGCAGCATTTAAACAATACAAACTAACCTCAAATACAAGAGTTGAACATTTAACATTTTTAAACAATTAAATAAAATTTTCTAAACAAACTTAGCAATCAATTCACTCCTACCACATTGGATGAAAATGAAAACATGTACCACCTGCAGGATTATAAAGAAACGGTATCGTTTTATCTCCTCAAACGCCATCAAAGTCTCAAAACTCAACTTGACAGTGAGCTCGCGGGTTGAGTGGCTGCGAACACACGGGGCTTCTGATGCATGCGATTTTTGAATTAGTGCTCAGGGAGACTGGTGCAAGCGTGTGTAATGAGTGGGTTTGAGACCAATTTGCTCAGAGTTTGGAGAAAAAGCCATAAAAAATACGTCTATATTGTTATATAGACGTATCTATATTATCTCTATTATATTATATAGACGTCTGCGCTCGGTACTAGAACCATTCGTATCTGAGAACTGAAAACTAGCCAATTTTGGTCACTGCCTGATTGACCGATATTTTAATCCAAACATTATACCACATACAAACGTGTCATACCACAACATCCCTACTGCTCACATCAACTCTTAATTGATAAAAAATTATAAAAGAAAAAGAAAAATTACATCATGTGATTTTACAAGTGCCCTGGGTTTTTAATAAAATTAAAATTTGCATTTGTACCATAATAACAACAACTTGTCAGCAAATGCCCCTGTTTCAATCCACCCCGTCCCTGTTGTGTGCCGTCAGGCCAGTTTACCAAGCCCAGTTTATTTTTAATTCTCGCACCATCACATCTACATTTTCTAAATGCACTGAACCTTGAGCATTTGGTATTTCACTAGGTCATAGAAACAGTGATTAATCTCCATTGTGAATAACAATCCCCACCCAAACAATAATTACTGGAGAACGTGAGAGCAGAAAACTTGAATCCAAGTAAATGACGCGTCATCTGATGACAGGCAGTAAGGCTGACGCTATTTTGAGCTCTTGTACGGATGGAGACCATATGACCTCAATTAAAGAGGACAACGTATCAAATCTGCAGGCCAGCTCTATTAAAGACTCGATTAATGAATTACATGTGGTTGGATAGGTTAAAATAAATAAATAAATAAAAAAGTGTGACTGCGCACAGTCAGAAACACCAATGTAAATACATGTTGTAATGAGCTATAATGATTTCATCAGGGAAACTTTGACTTCTTGTATTCAAAAGAACGGAAAGTCCAACTAATTCAGAGGAAAGTGACACGGGAAAAGCCCTCCAAAAATCTACACCAACATGCTTTTCATTTTAACGATAAAAGTCACTCTCAGGTCATGCCTCAGTGGGAAGCCTCCTTTCTCTCCCTAATCTCCACCCACACCGGGCTGAGGTTTCAACAGCCTGCTACAGGATGTTAGTGGAGAGTCGGACATGCCGCAGCCCAATCGCATGCTACTCCATTTATAATTCAAAGCTATAAATAATGCAGGGGTGAAATCTCTGCTTTTGTCCGCCCCAGCGTGTGCTGCTGCAGCAGCAGGATGGTCACATCTCACTCGACCATTCTCTCAGGTGATTCTTTCCATCCAGTGCTTCTGAATTAAACATGCGGCAGGGCTGCTCGAATGACTTAGGAGAACAACCCTTAGTCTTATCTGACAAACTATTAACCTTTACTATTGCTGGGTCCAAAGGCCATGAGGTGACACCATGAGACCAAATAACGCGAGTGTCGTCATCTGACTAGGAGCTAGCACACACTGAGCGATCATAAATATGTTCTCTAGAATGTTAGATCAAGTGAAGCCATAAATAACACATCTACGTTCTCTTAAATGGGAAATGGAGTCAGCATTTAAAAAACAAAAATAATTAAAAAAAAACAGCAAAAAACACTGGTGCGAATATTTCCTGGGATCTGTGTTTAATTACTTTGCCTAACTGTAAAAGCACCGGGGTTAACGACATAAAATACCTCTGGACAGAAGATCTCTCCCAAATGAACAGATAGAAACATATCAGTTAAAGTGAAATTTTAACAGACACTGAGTGAGGTACACAATGAGTTCTTGCCCCCCCAAAGCTTCTCTTACTTTTGTTACTGTAACTCTGCCTCCTTCATGACGGCCGCTGATAGAGAAGAGCAGAAACGCAATCCACTCTGTGAAACGCAAACCTCTGTCTGATAACGCACAGACATCCCGTAATACGAACACAACATACAGAGAAAAGACATTTACTTCAAACTATTTGAGGTAGGGGTTCTCAGCTTCTTGGTCCATTGACCGCTTTTCAAGGGCTCAAAATTCTCTGGAGTTCCCGTCTCCATATTGGATTTCACACAATATTTTCCCAAGCGTAAAACCCATTTTACACCGTGACTAGCACGTTTATCGCAGCATGGCTCTGGTTTGGTGTAAACATGACTTGAAGGAATCTAAAATCAAATGAAAGGTTAATAACAATCTGATTTGTTTTTTTATTAAATATTAGAACCCGAATTCCGGAAATGTTTGGATGATAAAATTAAGTTTGAATAAAATGAAAACTAGAAGACTTTTAAATCACATGAGCCAATATTTTAATTTACAATAGAACATAGAGAACATAAATGTTGAAACTGAGAAATTTTACACTTTGAAAAAAAATTGGAGCATCATTAAACCGAAAATATGTCACAGACGATCACAAACTCTTCAGCAGCTAGAAACCTATATCAAGCAAGAATCAGGGAAACAATTCCAACACCAAAACTCTAACCTCAATGCCCAGACTAGGGCTGCAACAACGGATCGATAAAAATCGATTACTAAAAGCGTTGGCAACAAATTTCATAATCGATTCGTTGTGTTGCGCGACGCGGAGACATTTTGTTATTTAAATTAAAAAAAAACTTTAGTTGAGCGCGGAGCGAACACACTCGGTCTCGCGCACTGATGCTAGCAGAGTTCGACGCCTCATAGACAGAGCGGAGCAAAAATAAAATAAAAATACGAGCGGAGGTAGAGGAAAGACACATGGCGGAAGCTGCTGGGTCCTAGTGCGCGTCCCTTACTGGTATAATCAACATCCGTGCACGCGTGTACTGTTTACTATAACACTGACCATGTGTGTGCGCGTAAAACATTTTATTTTGTGTTTGCGCGTGTGTACAGCGCGCGTGTAAAGCAAAAGCAAGTTTCATTAGAGACGTTAAAAATCCATGTTCTCTCTCTGCTCAAGGCTTAGCCTGCTCTTTGCTTGCTGTGTGTGTGTGCGCGCACATTGGACATCATTGGACACCATGCCTCACACACAAAGGCCCGTCCTACTTTCACCTTCTCTCACACACACACACACACACACACACACACTCTCTCTGCTTTACACAGAAACACTGCTCTGTCGCTATTCTTTTCAAAGGTAAAGTCCAGGTTAATTTGTTTTATTTTAACTTTACAGCAGTGATTCTGTTAGTGTGTTTTTAAAAATTAAATTTGGTTTTCGAATATTTTGGAATACGAGCCACTTTCGGAATGTATTATGCTCGTAATCCAAGGTTCCACTATATATATTTGGCAGATGTAAAGCATACATGTCTATGTTTTTTGTGTTAGTCCATTTTTATTTTATTTTATTATTATTATAACAGCTCAAGGAGCAACATGTTTGTGCACTTTCTAAAGATTTTAGTTCTGTTTTTGAATAAAGGGTTGGAAATGAATGTTTTTCTTGTTTTTTTTTTATATATATATATAAAAAAAAATTGACAGATTAATCATTATTAAAATAATCGTTAGTTGCAGCCCTAGCCCAGACGTCTTCAAACTGTTATGAAAAGAAGAGAAGATGCTACCCCATGGTAAACATGCCCCCGTCCCAACTATTTTGAGACCTGTAGGAGGGATCAAATTTAAAATGAGTTCATTTGTGCATAAAATTTTTACATTTCTCTGTTTAAACATTTCTTATGTTCTCTATGTTCTATTGTGAATAAAATATTGGCTCATGCAATCTGAAATTCTTTTAGTTTTTATTTTATTAAAATTAAAATAATGTCCCAACATTAGATCAAGACATGTACCACCTCTTATTACAGGGAGCACGGCCCAGACTGCCTCAAATCTGACCAACAGAAATCTTCCATGTGTAATGCTCTGCCAGGAGAATGTCATTTTCAGTTTTCTTTCCAAGATTTCTTCAGGGCCCTTCATTTTTGTAGGATGACTGACTGGTCAGGTTCATGTTCAGAATTTCTCAAGCTGAAAACAATGCCATGGTTGTGATAAGCTGGATTTAAACTAGCGATAACAGACAAAACTACTGATACCACTGCAATTCCTAGTAAAGTATTTTTTTAGCATTAAAAATGCAAGAGAGTGTTGTTGTGATGCTTGTCTAAAAGCCAGTAACAGGACAACACAGGATTATATGTTATCTATCTTTGGGAAAAGAAAAACAAACCATGCTATTACCCAATCCTTGCTTTAAACAATGTTTCTGTTTATGCAAAATGTTTTAATGCCCAAATGATCACGACAGATCGAGTTTTTAAATTCAGCACAAATGTCTCCCTTAATCACAAATGCATCGTTAAACAGTGTTCACCACATAACCTGACATGAAGGAAGTTTATGAAGATTCTAATAGGACAATCTTGTACAGTGTGTAAAATAGTAATCTTAAACATTGGCCATAATAGCGCAAAGTATTTTATACATCATCAGTATCATGTAAATTTCATACTGCTGTCTGGCAACCTTCTGTCTATGAAAAAAAGAAAAAAAAAGAAAAAAGCCTCAGAGACATATTATGTACTTGGAACACGTCATGAAGGCTGCGACACAATGTGACTTGCCTCAGAATAAAGGAACTGAAAAATCCTCAGACAAAACTGAAACTGATCCTTTAGCTCACTCCTCATCATATTACACTCAAAGTCAGTGTCACTGTGCCTAAATAAGAAATTGCAACTTTAATAACTTGTGGGAAGAAATCAATTTCTGCAGAATGTCAAACAGAAGGACAGATAAGTGACTTGTCCTCTGGTTTCCACTCAGTACAAACTAAAGTCTGAAAAGTATGATCTAAAGACCAGGCGAACAACTAAATCTCTACCTTCTTCTCAAATCAGCATGGGTCTGAAAACTGAGCCTTTATCAATTTCGACACAAGCCTAGAGTCAAGTAGATCAGAAGCAAAGGGTAATGTCAGTGTTTCACTCTGGATCAGAGCCTGGCTTTTACTGCAGCAGATCAGCACACAGTGTTCTACCCAAGGGCCGGATCTGTTACGACATAATTATAATAAAAAAGGAGAGGAGAGAGAGGTGATGCTCTATTGTGTTCCAAGCAATGAAGAAGAACTGATTAAAACACTCTTATACTAGAAAATATTAATGTTGATACGACTCAATTAAACATTACTTCATGGCAAACAAGTGCATAGAATAAAAACCATATTTTTAAAATCAGAATTTGCCTGATTGTTTCTGGAAACAAAGAAACGATTTCACTAAATAGTGCGTTAAAACCTCGGGCCTTCAGTTTCTGCATTCATTTGTAAAAAATAAAGGCTTTTAAAAAAATGGGGTGTGGCGTTTGTTTTACCGTAAACAAATTCTACATAAAATTCCATAAGTCACTATGTTTATACACAACTTTATACAACGGGTTTGTTCTGGTCCCGTATTTGATTGAAAAAGCTGATTTTCATGATCACTGATATTAATTAGAATCCACTAAAAGGAAGGTACAGAGCGATGTGTTGGTTAGCCGTTTGCTTTTATACTCTGACTGATATGAATAAAAGTTTTAGTTAAAAGGAAAAAAGCTGTCATTTGTATATATTTTGTTAATTTATTTGTTTGATAAATTTCCTTTGGATAAATATTAATAAATAAATTATTTGGATAAATATTTGCCAATTTGTAGATGCTATCATAATGTAATTAATACATGTAATTAATAAACTATTGTAACATGTACAGTATATATATATATATATATATATATATATATAATTTTTAAAAAAAAAAGACAGTCCCAGAGAGTTGACACTGAAAAAAAGAAAGGGGGGGAACTTGGCTCTTCTGTCAAAGTACTCTTTTGGTACCCAAATCATTTGATACCCTTTTAAACTTCAACTTTTCAGAGCGGCCTTTTCAGAGTTTTTCCTACTTTGGGAATTCAAAAGTGACTGCCTCTCTCAAACTGCAGTAAGCAGTCCTCCAGTATTGGGTGATTTCACTGCTTAAATATACTTGATTCAGGTTTCTTGAGTGCCTTCAAACTGTGCTGAACTCTAGTCCTTTTCGGAGTGGTTTTAGTTACTCCTGGATGACGGCAACAAAAACCTCAAGAGCTTCGGCTCTATCCTACTTCAAGCACTTTATTCCCCTACAGGCAGAACACCGAGTGCATTTATTACAGCACATTATTATTGCAACAGGGGTTCATAACAGTAGTGCCTTTAGGTAGATGAGACTGGCTTTCAACAACAGGGAGTCATAATGATTCTGTACCAAAGAATATCAAAAACATTCTGATAGGAGTTTCCTAAATTACATCAATTGGATTTTAAAAATTCTGACAGTCATGTTTTTTCTTTCTTCGGTTTACTTTGAGCAAGGAATAAAAAACTGTGTCATTTATAAATACCCATTCTCGGATCGGTCTTGGATCAGGTGCCAAGAACTGAAAACCACAGCCTCTAAAATAAACCCTGTGCCTACAGACTCGTGTGTTATAGCATGCGTGTTGGTTCCCACTGGAGAACAGTTCTACTTTCGATTGTGACACTAAACCTCATTCCGATCAGCATTGTTACTGAGAAGAGCAATCACACTCTAAATTAAGATCCCAGACCTCTAGATTACCATTAACATTTCAGTGTGTGCAGGATTATAACCTAAAGGGTCTTTTAGATAGAATCTGCTGGCAAGAAAAGTGATCCTGCTCACCTTTTTCTTCGTCCAATTGCAGACACATTACACTTCACAGACAGACAGAGTGTAAGGAGCTACACCAGAACAAAATAACCCTATGGAATTAAAAGCTCATCCTATGTGTGTTATGATGCTATAAACATGGGAACAGCTTTCAATCATGATTTAAATCTGAGGATGCACATGGAGCTGAGCAGTTGAGCTTCATGGACCTTTTCCTAGAGCTCAACAATGGCTCTTTGTCAGCTGTGGGACTTGTACTAACAACCTATAAATAAAACCATTTCTTATTCTTATCCTGTATCACTAAAGAACCTAATCAAGAGGGCTTTACTAAATCTCTTGCTCTTTATGACCCCCCCCAGTGAAAAAAAACACAATCCACAAGCATTTATATCTGGAGTCTGGTCTGAACTTGATCTGGGCAATGATGCAGTCAGCTCTAAACTTTTTCATGCGTTTTGCATATTTAAAGAACTTGCTAAACAAACAAAAAAGGGCAACCACCCAAATACCTTTAGCCATCCACTGGGTGTGAATGTGCATGTGAAATTCTTAACACATTTCATCATGTGCTGAAACCAAAACAAATCACAAACAGAAAGCAGGCATCCAGGAAGCACCAGACATGTCATTATGTATGCTACTGATGCCTTGCTATGTTTTTTTTGTACCAAAGTCCATTTAGATGTAGCGCCTAAAGAGGGATTCAAGTCACCTAAAC
This sequence comes from Leiocassis micropogon, assembly GCA_028565275.1. Lineage (NCBI taxonomy): Eukaryota > Metazoa > Chordata > Actinopteri > Siluriformes > Bagridae > Leiocassis > Leiocassis micropogon. Next base: position 21,730,218 of record JAOVVA010000041.1, on the reverse strand, counting down.
AAAGGCTCCTCTCGCACGACTGAAGTCACATGACTGTGGGAACCTGGTGCATGTTCGATACAATGCTGCTGTGACACCACAGGAAACAAATGCATTTTCATCGCTAGTCACTGAATATCACTCAATATCACTGAAATCAGAACGGTTTCTCTGGTCTTGTGCTCCAAGGTCCTATAAAGCTACTTCATCCTTAAAAAAAAAAGAAGGAGGATTTAATTCTTGGTGAAAATCTAAACACAGCTGTCCTACAATTCATCACTAGACAGTATTTTATTAGGAACAATGAGAACCAAAACTCACAGCCGGCACATATTAGTCCACCGACATATATTTAATACATTTTAATTACCGGGTGTCCCAAAAGTCTGTAAAACGGGGAAATTTACACTTTATAGCAAAATGATTATTTATTTATTTAAAATAAAACATTCTACAATCTCTCCCACTCATTTTGGCCAAAACAGAAAAAGTAGAATTCTTACCAGAGGGGGAAAAAAAAAAAAAACAAAACGACACTAACAAACAAAATGTCAGCACTTTACAATAATGTTAACGTTAATCATTAGAAAGTGATTACATACGTTTTATTGTGCACCTCTGTACCAGGGCAAGCAAAGATCAACAGCGAAAAATGTTGACAGCATGAACATTAGACAACTAATTTGTAAAATAATTATATTGAAAATATTTTTACTGTGAATTATTTCAGAATCACCTTAAATCTGCCATCCAGCTGCCTGCAAGCAGTTCACAACCGCATAGCTGGTTATTACGATTTTCTGTATTCTCCTTAAAGCCTGAAACAGTGGAATATTAAAGCAGTAAAAAAAAAAAAAAAAAAAAAGCATGACTATAACCTATGTACACCTCAGCCATCACCCGTGCAACCCTTTACAACCCATATTTGCAAACTGTGCAGGTACACACCCTGACAGAACCACGCTTCAATTCATTATACATCTGTACTTTGATCATCTAAAAAAAAAAAAAAAACTCCATACTCAACAGACACATTAAATTCAGTTACAGGATTTGCTTGATCATCTCCCACAGAAGAATGAGATTTACAGGTAAAACAAACTTTAGCAGATGTTCAAGGGTCAAGTCAAAGTCATACATATGAGAAAATCACATCTCAGATTTTAACTATTTATCTTTCTAGTTAATATGTAATGCTTCATTTATATATAAACAAGGCCCATAAGGTTTTTCCATTCTGGTAAAAACTTAACATAATATACCAAAACTAAATTGCCCACCAAAAATTCAAATACATGCGTCTTTTCTTGTGGACTTTCTCCTGTCCAATAAATTTTGCCAGCTGAAGGGTTAATATCAAGCAGAACCAACCAACCATCTATCTATCTATCCATCTAGGAACTTCTGTAGTCCAACGTGGGACCGTGGAGACCACTGTATTTGTTCCCACTTTGTATGACCGCTGTAGGACTTGAGACATTTATTTTCATCCCGTTCTTGCTTTTTTTTTTTTTTTTTTTTTTTAGAAATGCACCGACTTCAGTTTTCCATTCCATTTACTCACTTATTTTTCTGACCTTCCAATTCTGATTTTCTTTCTAAGAATGATACCTGACAGCGCCAGCAAAGCTTTTTGTTACTATTAAATAACTAACATTTTTCCAAAACTGCACAAGGTTACAGGACGCCTCCACTCAATCTGATCTCAGTAATAATAATAATAATAATAATAATAATAATAAAAAAGGACTCCAGGCTACCGAACAGAGCCCCTCAATAAAATCCATCTGATAGTGAGGCAAACATCCTGCTTGGCAATTGGCATGGGTAAACCTGCTTCCTTTGAGACATGACATGCCAGCTAACCAGACCTTTCTGAACTGCTAATCATGCACGGTTATAGGGTGGGGTAAAACACTCAGAGGTGAGCGAACAATTTGGAAATGCCAGTTACCCTACTCTGCACGTCTTGGGCGTGTGGGAGAAAACCCGAGTATATGGAGGAAACCCAACAAGCATGGGGAGAACATGCAAACTACAAGCACAGTTCCTCTGAGGCTAAAGAGATTTAATAATTATGAAATATAATGCATGCAGAAAAAAAATATATATATAATCATGATTTATTGTGCAATTTCAGTCTGTTAATAGTGGGTATTCTTTGCATGTACAACCCTTATAGGGCTGACTACCTTGCAGATCAATGCCTTGTGCACCATGTGAGATTGCATAAGTTAATTTTGAAAGGTGTGGTATGGGACTTTCATTTGAAGTACCACAAGCAAATCTGAACTTGGCCATTTGGCTACATTTGACTTGGAGAGAGACAGCTGTGTTCTCCTGAAGAGCTCAACCCCCAAACTCATGCACAAGACCCCATGAGGATGTCGCAAGCCCCGCAAGGTATCACGTTCCACCTGCAGACATTGGTCTGTCAGAAGAATGTGCAATATGCTTTGGAATAGTTTCAATCACCTTCTATGTTTTCTTTCCTCTACAAAGTGCTGAATCTAAAAATGTGCTCTCCAAAAAAAAAAAAAAAAAAAAACACAAATGTTTAACAGCTTATGGTGCACAGTCCGAGCCAAAATAAATCTATTATCCAACAGGAGTTGAGGTGTATGACAAAAGCAAATTTTATGTTTAGAAGAAGTTTATGTGATTTAACAATCAGTACTCTGTCCAACCAATTTCGCTCACTTTCAATCAACGTAGCTGGACATGAAAACCTAGATGCTAAATAAAATCAGGTTTCGTTTAAATCGTTAGTCAGTGCTTTGCCTGTGTTCTAACCGCTTACAATTCTTCTTGTGTTTATCTGGCTCTTATTTATAGCAGGATGAAACTGACTGGTTTCACAGGGCCGTTAGTGGCACACCTGGGCATGAATAGCATCCTGCTCCTTTATTATATCAAGTATGCTTTTCAGATCCTGAACTGATTATCAAAGACTAGCTGAATATGAATGGTTTAGTGATAGAGGAATATTTATGGTCATAGCCAGCTTCTTTCATTAAAAAAAAAAAACATTCTACATATGTTAATATTAGACATATTGTTCTTGGCATTATATAGAACTGAAGAAATGCATAAGACCCATTCCGGGACGGTTCTCCAAAACGATAAAAAAAAAAAAGAACGTGGTACGATTAAATTCTTTCTAAAACATGTCCTCAGTTTATTTTCTACTCTGGAACAATAACGCTTGAAGTCCGATATCTGAAAACAAAATGCAAGTTTAGTGTAATGAAGAGGGTGTGTGGACAGAAAGCGAAACTAGAAAAAAAAAGGCAAACAGCTTTCTAAATTAAAATGAAAGACAGTAAGGGAGGAGAGCGTCTATGAAAGGTCAGCGAGGATTCAAGCGTGGCTCTCACTTTCCTGAAAGTGAAAGACTGCATTGCAGAGGGAAGCAGCTGGGGGTGGCATCCTTGATAAAAGCTCCTCTCAACCTTCTGCCCTAAGCTGATAGAGTCCATCTCACATTAACCTCTCACTCACTGCCAATGATATATAGCATCATGCTGTTATCTGTCGCTGCACGTGGCAGGGGTTAGCAATGAGATAGTACAGCTAGAACTAACTGCTGCACTGGCGCAGGGGCAGAGGATTAGCTGACGTTACTGAATGAAGAAAAATTTATAAATCGATATGTGGAAGTTTAACATGAGGAAATGTTTTCGTGTATTTTGTCCTTATAAACGTTAGTAAACAAGAGGATATTTGATGTTTTTTCGCAGTAACATGGTTAAGAATAGCTTCATATGGGGGAAATTATCTCCATGAGCATTTTAATGTCTGTTCTGATCTATATTATCGTGCTAGCTAACACACATCAGAGCATAAACATACACTGTCCAGTTCAAGTCAAATGCACCAAGAGTGGCAGAAATCTGATTGAAATCTTGATTGTCCTTGCCTAAATAAACAAATTATGAAAAGCAAAAAACATAACCAGCTGGCTATCATGAGCTCTCCAGGTAACACGGACTTATGACTGGCTAATGACACAAACTCCAAAAACAAAATTAAATTCACTAAATCATTCACTAGCTTCAAACTGATTTAAAATCCCTTATAAAACTCTTTGTCCTTATTTCCTTCTCCTCTCACATCCCCGTCTACATTTCCAGGATTTTGCAGATTTCCTCATACAGATTTTGCAGATTTGTTATACATCTGTTTGTTTAAAATAACATTATACTAATAGACTCCTTATTAGTTAGAGTTTTCTTTTTCAACCTGAGGTTATGCATCTGATCTGAAATATGATGCATCCACAAGAAATTCCAGAAGTAATGAATGAGAATTAATGCAAAGCCCATTATAGGATTTTCAGGGTGACCCTTCTGCAGCTCAGGCACACTTCCCCCTTTTTTTTTTTTTTAAACAAAATAAAAATTCTGTGCACAAGAGCTTTCAAGGCATGGTAAGAAGGAAAGGCTGAAGGTTCATTTGACAAAACAAAAAAAAACGATTATACAAAAAGTATAACAGAACAGTAAAATAAAACTGAGGACAAAAGAAAATTTCTATTTATCCTCTGCCAATCACAACTAAAGAGAGAGAGAGGGAGAGATACCCTTGTGGTATTTAAAAAATAAAAAGGATCACAATCTCAGCTTTCCAAGTAGAGCAGCAAACTTGGCTCCTTATGCATTTGGTCTAGTACACAGTTTAGCTATTTAGCACAGATGTGAACATTGTGCATGTGGCAAATGATGGTGTGCATTTGTTCACTCATTGAAAAAGGAAGAAAAAAAATGAAAATTAAAAACACAAGGTCAAGATGCAGAAAAAGCCTTGCAGCACAAGGGAAGACACACAACAAATAAATAACTCTCTGCTGCAACATGACCCACAGCCCATGCCAAAAGCCTGCTATATTTAAACGACCCAAGATCACAAACATGAAGTCAAAGTCAGATAATTTGATAACAACGCAGCTTCAGGATGGCTAAAGTGGTGCTGCATTTAAGCCTGTCCACTTACAATGAAAAAATATTTGCCACCAGTCACGCCTTCGGAAACAGGATTTGTGCCAGACTTTCATTCTCAAAACAAATATGTTTAACATGCGCTAGAAGATTGATTAATGACATCCTGTGTAAACAGTGATACACTAATGACTTCAGGTCAAGTTTAAACATGGAAACTCATCCGCAACCCTTAAAAGGTTTAATATTTTATACCTGGACAACATTGATTATGAAGCAGGTTTATCTAAACTAAGGATGCACCACTGATATAGATTTTAGCTTATATACTTATTAGGTCTAAACTTAAACAGGTTTGAACTGAAACAAGGCTAGAACAAACAACCCTCTCACTTTTGCAGCAACAACCTAGTTCTAGAGCTGCTAACGTTTGCTGGCCTTACTACAGAAAGATTGTGTGTGTCAAACATATGTACTGTATACAGGGATAACCTGTATCGCAAGCAGGCACTACGATTTATCTTGCAGGGCTTTAAACATGGCAAGAACAGGGTGTGCGTCATGCTGCATTTTAATTTACCTCACAACAGGTAAGCTGGAACTCATCGCTCACGGCCTGTGTGTGTTCAAACTATAAAGTGAAGAAAAACCCTAAATGTCTCCGTGGTCTATTTTATCGTCAACAATCGAGTTAGTTAACTGTGATGTATATGAGATAACATGGCCAAAAGGGTGTGGACACCTGACTTGTGTTCATTCAGCTACAAGAGAATCAGTGAGTTCAGGTACTGATGTTGGACGTGAAGACTCTGTGCTCCAATTTATTGCACAGACATTCGGTGAGGTTTACAGTCAGGGCATCGTGCATGCCTCTTGAGTTTGCTGCAATCTAGCCAAGCTATGAAACGCTGTGCACATAGCAAGACTGTCTTCATAGAACATGTCTGGGCTTCTTAAATCCAGTGAAGAAAAAAAATATCATAATCGACCTTGTGTTATCTGTAGATAACTTTGAGGCATAAGCTTAAGAACACACACATAGTCGTCTGAGTGTTCACATACTTGTGGACAAATAGTGTACATTTGCATAGATTTAACAAGCAGAAATATCTGAATGATAACACTGTTTTATATATAGATATGAATGTTATATCTGTTCGTTAAAACACTTAGATATATAGTAATTTTTTTGAAGGAAAAAGCTACTACTTTTTTTTGTTTACTGTTTATGCTGTAAGCAGCTATGCTGACTTTATGCTACTAAATATCGAGGTTGGAACATCATAAAACACTAGACTACTGATCAGAAAGCTGAGAGTTTAAATCCCAGTACTGCCAATGCTCACTTCCTCTCTCCATTTTAAGCCACTTTGGATAAAATCATCAGCCAAATTAGGTGAATGTAAATGCAATCAGTTGCAGTCTGGGAAAGTAAAGAGAAAGAGAGAGAGAGAGAGAAGGGAGGGGGTAAAAAAAGAAAAAAAAAGGAAAAAAATGTCATAACTGATTTTATTGGTCATATTTAGATTTTAGGGAGGAGCCAATCGTGTAATTTATAACCAAGTCATCTACAATTGAGGTGATATATTAGGCAGGTGTGACATAAGACGTCAAAAATGTCAGACGTAAAGAAAAAAAGATTAAGAAAATGCAGTGAGCAAACTGATCAATAATTTAAAAACGCTACAAATACAATATTATAAAAAAAATAAAAAAGGGAAAGAAAAAAATATAAAACAAAAACTAATAAAACAAGAGGGTTTATGAATTCTTAAATCTAATTGGTCTGAAGGTGCTGACAAAATATCTAAGACAGCAGCTCTGACTATAGTGTCAGCTGTTGCAATGTTATTAACTTTCATGTGCAATGTAATAAAAGGTTTATGACAGATGGGGATATATTTATACAGTGACACTTTTCTTAAAGAGATAACACAGGAAGTAACATTTATGAAAAAATTACAAAGTACCAACATTCATGGTCTTCAGTGTCCACTATAGGAAAGTCTCAAAGACAAAGTGCTTTGTTCTTTTTTTAGTTTTTGGTCATAGAGAGAAAAAGAGAGGTTGGTAAGGAAACAATTGCAACACCTGCTATAAAAGTAACTGGAACTAATTTGTAACTAATTCATTAAAAAAAATTCAACTGTGGGCAAATTGCTGTTATAAAAAAATTAAACCACTTTCTATAGGACACGCAGAATAGTTTTATGTTTTATTTACAACTGTGGTGCCAGCAATTGCGCCACATACCTTATCAAAAGCAGGCAGTGGTGTTGAGGTGCCCTTGTTTGTTTGATGGAGGTAGTTTCCAGTAAAGGTGACCTTAATCTGTTTTGGCCACAACATTAAACCTACGTCTGAATTCAGCAGGCCGTGTTTAGGCAGTAGAGCATGGCTCGTCTGCTCCAGTCCTGGAGGGCCAATGTCCAGCACAGTTTGTAACTCACCCAGACCTAAACACACACTGAACATACAAATTAACATTGGTTAAATCAGCCGTAGACTGAAGGGGTTCGTTTCCCGGCCAGGCTCGATTCCCGTCTCTGTGTGCATGGAGTTTGCATGTTCTCCCCATGCTTGGTGGGTTTCCTCCGGGTACTCCGGTTTCCTCCCACAGTCCAAAGGTTAGGCTAAAGCAGTATAGAAGATGAGTGAGTGAGAATGAATCAGCCGTGTTTGAGCAGAAGAATCACCAGAATGTGTTGGACACTGGCTCTCTCTAGGACTGTTGAAAATACCTGGTGTACAAGCTTAAAATCACAAATATATTTGTGTGCTCAATTTACGGTAAATCGCTAATTGCCTGCTGTTTGATAAATACTTTTTCACAGCCCAAAACTATAGAAAGAAGTAATGTCTCCCTGAAGACTACAAACAGACTGACCTAGCCCACAAAAAAAGCTATTTAAAAATAGTGAAACAGGTGCATCTTAAGGTAAAATGGGGACAAGACTTTTCTAGAAGAGAGGTTATATAAGCGGCAGAGTGCCCTGGAGGAGGGCTGGAAGTGAGTGATGTGAAAGGAAAAGCACAAGAACCTAGATAGGTTCATAGACACCAAGTTCCTATTAGCGGTGTAAAACATTTTTTGTAAAAATTTCTTTTAGTAATGCCCTTATCTTTCTGATCTCATGTGGGTTGTTCTCACAAGACAATACAAAATCCACCTAAGTGTGGATCTTAAAATATTAATACACTCCAATATAAGATGTACGATGATGTTTCATATGAACTCATTAATTGAGATTTTTTTTTATTATTATGGGAATGACCAATTGGGATACTGTCCATGCTTTTATATTTCTAAAGATTCAAATAATTACATAAAAACATTTTGGACAAGCAATACACATTTTAAACCTTTGCCTAATTAGGTCACAACGCACCTTTGAAAGAGTCGGGACATCTTAAAACCTGTGTTTTATTCACTTTTCCTAGGCCATGAGAGTGTTTATTAAAATAGAACTATTTCAAAGGTTATTTGTCTTATACTCTACACAGCATAATAATAGTTATGTTTAGCTAAAATTAGCTGAACAGTTGTTAAAAAAATTCATTTTAGTGTAGTTTTCCGTAATAAAAAAAATCCTGTGTGAATAAACAGCTTGCATTCAGTATTGGAAAATTTACGAGGGGCGTTTCAGTCAAAGCGGGATTGTAAAACTGATTGATTTGTACAGACTTGAACCACAGTACATTGATGGGACTTTAACTGCGGGAAAACACTTAAATGATGCAAATGTTTTAAAGAAGAGCATACATCCGCGAATGACAATTATGACCGAAATGGTTCGGAACCCAATGCAGTCGTTCAGTTTGTGAACATTCAGCAAGTGGAACACGTGATCCTTAAAAATCAACAGATAATGGCCTCCGAGTGGCGCAGTGGTAAAGCGCTCGCCCTATCATCCGGGGAGCGCTGGTTCGAATGCTGGTGGTGATGCTGTTTTCCTCTCACAGCCGGAGGCACAGAGAGAGCTGATTGGCCGAGCTCTCTCAGGGGGGAGGGATG
>JAOVVA010000041.1:21683918-21707026 GCA_028565275.1 Leiocassis micropogon | reverse complement strand
TGTTCATTCATAGTTTTGATGCCTTCAGTGAGAATCTACCAATGTAAATGGTCATGAAAATAAAGAAAACACATTGATGGATTAGAAGGTGTGTCCAAACTTTTGGCCTGTACTGTATGTTATTAACTCTACTTCAGTGCATTTATTTTTTGGGAATTTTTCATTTTTTAGCTAAATAAATCATTTAATCATTGTAAAAGCCAGTAAAATACCTCTTTGAGGTAAAAATGTAAGGTGAATACATCTTTAAACAGGTTTATTCTCCTGTTTAATTATTAGTAAATCATACCTTTTTCTGTTCATGCCAATGGTGGTAATAAACTGTTTCTAGCAACTGTTTCAGCAGTCTGGTATGATGAAATGAGGGGAGGAAAAGGAGGAAAGGTTGAGGGAGGACAGCCAGAGAGCGGTTAGAATCCCAAACCAGCTATTGGGCCAGATCACCAAGCAGACAACCACCAACCCTTATGCATGTCACTTCCATGGAACTGTGTCCTCCATTAATTCTATGAATTAGCCCGTGAAAAGGAATTTCCACATAAACGCATAACAGTATGGCTCTGCAGATTTAGGTTGGAATAACCAGCTGCCTTATTTGAGCCAATAAAGAACCTTTAAATGTATAAACAGGAAGTGTTTTTACCTTACAAATGAAATGCTCATTGTTGCCACATTGTCGAACAGTTAATAAAGAACAAAGAGGATTTGTCTGCTTTAATCTATTCTAGATTTATCAATTAGTTCAAGATTCATTTTAAGGTTGTATTTAATTTAATCCGATCAACTTAACACTTTACATGGACGCTGACCCAATAAGATGTTTGTCTACATGCTTAAAACATTTAATCAGATTCTAACTTGACATGCACAAACTGGTTATGTCGGCTGTGCAACGCTTAATCTGTCGGAAATATAACACTAGTTGTTTTTTTCCCCCCAACTTTGAGAAAATTCAATTCAAAGTGATGATCATGATGGAGCCACATTGTGTCATGGGGGCAATATTTGGGTTTCCGCCGTTCTTTTTAATTTCACAGCGATTTCAAATGCACATACTCCTCACTCAGTACTTAAACAGGAGGGGAGGGTGAAACGACCTTTTATAGCTCATCAAAAATGCTAAATTTCCCACCTGCATACTTCTAAGGCTCATCCCACCCCCCTCATTCTGAGTGACTATTCATTCCAATCAGGCTGGATTGATTCAGTCTGTTCTGGTTGATGAGATTACACAGTGCGTTATTATTCTGATTGGGCTGTTATTCTGATTAAAAGGGGAAGTATTAGGGTTCAGGGATATAATCAGGTTGCTCCATTCTTATATTTTAATCGGTGAAACTAAGGTGGTTTTTCACTATTTTGTGGTTTAACACATAGTCAGGTGCTGCTTACCAAAAGACAATCATAGTTAACAGCTGTAGTTTACAGCAAGGCTTTCTTTGAAATATAATAAGAAACAGTTATGTGTGGAATAAAACAATGTGCTGATCCAGGAAAATAGGCAATCATTTGAGAATATTTTCTTTCTGATTCGGCTTTGCGACAGTTAACATTGTTAAAAGTGTTGTATGAAACTGAACTGAATTGAAATGACACCAAGCCAACTGGTTATTTGATTAATTTGACTATTCCAGTAGAGCACAGTCCAAAAACGTTTAATTACCCGAATCTCACAGCAATTTGCCAAGAGTATAAATAAAATACAACACACGTGATAGTTTTTATGGGTTTATAATTGAATGTAATGTTTTTGACCATGCAGGGTATTTCTATAGATGAATGTATAAAATATTCAAATAAATAAATAAAACTGTCAGGCACAAAAATTAATTCACACTTTCAGAACAGACAGCTTTAAAAATTCAACAGCGCTGTGGTGTAAGAGAGCAATACTCCATGACTCAAGTTATGAAACGAGGATTAAGCCTGCTTGTTTTTTTTTTTAAACGGCTTTAAGCGAAATCGTGGGAAATACCATTTTCGAGACCCCCAGTCACACGCTCACCTCGCGACATAGTGGAATTTTGCATTCGGGTGCTTGTCTGATCTTCTGCAGTCAAACCAAGCAGGGTGGCTATGTAAATGTGCTGGAGATGCAAATCCAACAGGGGTGTGAATACTTTGTTTTTAAAAGACATGTGAATTTAAGCTACCTTTCTTGTCATTGACACCCCCCCACATACACACACTCACACACACCATAATTTTTTTTTTTTTTAAAAAGCCTGAAATTATCATCGAGCAGTGAGTTTGACATGGGTCGGGTATCACCTGGTACCGGGTATCGCTGGCATGAGTGTTAGGATAATTAGAAACTGAAATATTTAAGGTCATTTATAGGCCAAGAGAACATGATCAGTTAATAATTGTTGCTTTCTGACATTGTGACTGCAGCATGTACTGGCAGGATGTGTGTGTGGGTCTCTCTGTGTGTGTGTGTGTGTGTGTGTGTGGTGTAGCGCCTGACTGAAGTGAGAAGCTCAGCGTTTTGAACGCTCATGATTAGTACAAAGTGGGCAGATTCCTATCTGGGCTCAGACAGGGGAAATAACACTTTTTGAAAGGCTTCGTCAGTTACATGACAATAGCTGTGGTGGTGAGCAAACTGGGTTGCTGAGCAGGGGAGGCTTCAGCTACCTCTTTCTCTCTCTCTCTCACACACACACACATTCTTTCTCGCCACTGCCGTACCCAGGTTTGTACCTGATCGTCCGTCTCAAATTTGAATCCTCTTTCACTGCAGGTTAAGATTTATCTCATGGCCCTGATTACAGTTATGGATGGACTGATCCAGCACAGAGTATCATTATTAGGCATGTCCATTTCAGGCAAAATGACTATTTGAATTTTTCAAGGCATTATTTAAATAATATTCAAATATTGGAACTGCCATCCACATGCACATGAAAAAGGCCCCGGATGCCATTAATAACGTTAAGTGTAGTGATGCAGTATTCCTACAGCCAGAGCATGCCATTGCATTCCACGTTCGAATGTAATATTTGGTGAGCTTAACAAGCTGCATTTATGCCACTACAAGTGCTACACACTCGGTTTCACAGCGTACATTGTCAACGATTGACGATATCGCGTTTTTTTTTTTGTTGTTGTTTTTTTTTTTCTTCTTTTTTCCCAAGACACCATTTTTGTAACAATCGATGGGTCATGCTTTTGGATTTAATTAGACTTAAATTTGCCCCCAATTGCCTTACACCTACTGAAACCAACACCGTATGAGTTGAGGGGGAAAAAAACCCCAACAACTAATTTTTCATTTTCAGCACTGAAACGGAAAAATACTGCACGGTGACATTTTAGTAATGAAAGAGAGCCATGATACACTGCCAGTGGCGGTCAGATGACTCTTTGTCTTACGTTTTTGCAGAAATATGTTAGGAGTGTATGAATCTGTGTTAATTTGACCACAGCACTATTACAATCTCGATTCTGATTGGTTAAAAAAAAAACACTATTAATATAGTTTATTCACAAATTATTTGAAAACTTGGAACGCCTGTGGTTTATTCATGCTGGACGTTTTAGACTGTCAAAGCAGAGCCATTAAACACCATTTACTTGTTAACAACATGAACATCATAGTCATCAAAACAAGTCTTAGCTGATTTATATATCTATATGCTGTGTATGCCTTTATCCATGAGTTTGGATGCGATATGGGTTACAGTACATGTCTAGTCTTTGGCGTGAGTGCTAGGATGTTTATCTGATCAGGCGTGTCATGACCAAGCAACAGTGTCGCATATTTCCTTGAAGGCATACTTGATTGTGTGAGCTGATGTCTTAAATGTCAGCAATGTTGCCTTTTCTGAGAGATGAGTGTTTGTTCTTGGTCTCATGCCATTAGAGACAATTGATTTATTTTGCTCTTAGCTCTATTGCCTTAAAGTTCCCACTTCTCAATGCTTACCCATGCTTCGGATCTGGTTTGTGTGCTTCAACTGTCTTGTCTTGTCCAATTCCCCATTTTATTTATTTTTTAGTAGTACCAGTCATATCCGCATGACTAAGTGATCCGAGCAAGATAATGTGTTCGACAGCAGCGCATTTAAAATCAGAAAGTGTTACTTTTAGTTTGTGAATTCTAACCATCTCCTTTTTTCTCTTTCAGGACCGGAATCGGCCCTTTGATCCATTTAACTTGCAAACTTTGGAGAATTCCTTAATGGATATGATAAGGACTGACCACGACAAAGGTAAACACCACCCTGTCGGGGGCCCACCAATGACTATCGCTGATATTGTATGGAGGAATCATTTTGCAGGTTAGGAATATTCATACATCCATGCTTTCTTTGCTTCTTTTTAAAGCTTCAGGCAGATCATCCCAGATTGACGTGGTTTTGTTTTATTTTGTACACTACCCACGACCTTACCTGCAAAATCAGCTGTATGTAGAAATATTTATATTCGTTCAGGTTGTATGTGTGTGTATGTGTGTGTATGTGTGTGTATGTGTGTGTATGTGTGTGTATGTGTGTGTATGTGTGTGTATGTGTGTGTGTCCATCTGTCACAATTGGTTGCCTGTTTTTTTATTATTATTATTATTATTTTTTGTTAATTTCATTTAGTTTTAATGACCGCCTTTGTTTTTCGCAAAGCACAAATTCTCTGACTGTGTTATTCGGCGTGAGCTGATTATCAATCTGGTGACTTGGTGTGATTTAAGCGCAGCCTGAGGAATTACAGCATGCATCTATTGGTGCATTGGTGTGTCTGTTTTCCCCAGGCTGAGACTGAGGGATCTACATAAATGTCACGTAACAGAACATGGCCATATGTTTTCGTTGGTTAAATAACGGCCCTTCGTTCTTGTTTATTAGGTTCTTAGCCATAGATTATGTGGATAATACACCGTAAAAGCATCTGTCAAACAGAGGTCATTTAAGAAACCATCAGAATGATTTATAATAACACAAAACTCTCATTTGAATTATATAGCAGGTGCTCATGTCAGAGCTGTGGTGTTACAGAAAATAACTCCAGGACTGTGATGTAAACACTGATGCTCAGAAGCATCCAGAATAACTTGGAAGTATGATTTGAAGTGTGGCTGTGAATTAGCACTTGGTGAGCGAGAAGACTTTTTTTAAAAATTTTTTTAAGTTTGCTTTTCATGCAAATAAAAGGCAAAACTGTTGAGCGTGAAGCCAAAATCTTGTGCAAGCTGCTTTCACATGTTTGAAGGAGAAACATTGTGAAACAACATGGGCATTCATGAGCCTCGTGATGTTCTTATTGCTGCTTTCTTGGCTCACTGAGAGCTCTTGATGAAGTAGATTTTGAGGCAAAATGTTTGTCAAGAAAATGTTTGTGCTCATGAACTTGCTTTTCAGCTATGAGTCACATCACTCTCTCTCTCTCACACACACACACACATCACCCCTGTTGGGTTTCGATCCGTTAAAGCTGTTTTTGTGCACGCACGTGCGTGGCATGTTACATATGTGTGTTCGTATATACATGCACACACATACACACTGCCTGGCCAAAAAAATAAATAAAAAATGTAAAAAAAATCACCACCTGGATTTAACTAAGCATATAGGTAAGAACCTTCCGTTGAATAATTATTGCAGTGATTAATATGGTGAGTAGCTTCTCATTACTTAAACAACCATGTCAGAAAACAGATCCTGTGGTTCTTGCCATGCTTCAAGCGAAGAAACTAAGGAGATTGCTGAAATGACGATTTTATTAGTAATTTATTAGTAATTATTTTATTTATTCTATTACTATTGGGTCGAGAACTGAAAAACGCATTATTATTACAACCTTGGACAGTGCTGAACCATCATCTTCGAGAAAAAAATGTGTTCGGAAACAAACATAATGAATTAGCTTTGATGTTGGATCACTTAAATGCTTAGTTGAATCAAATTGTTTAAAAAAACCAGTAGAACACTAGGAACCCAGTAGGCTATGTTTAATAATGAAAGTAAGAGCATTTCCATATGCACAGTGCAAAGAGAACTCCAGGGAATGGGAATAAACAGCTGTGGAGAACCTTAAGAATAAAAACACTTATCGTTGAGGATAGCTTCAATTTGCTAGGGAGCTTTAAGAATGGACTGCATGTACCCACCATGCCTATGAGTTATGATCTGGGGTTGCTTCTTTTGGTCAGGTCTAGGCTCAGAAATGTTTTTCCCCATCCGTGGATTTTATAAAAAAAAATTTCTTCCCTGCTGGCCTGAGCATATTCCAAGATGACGATGCCAAGGATTCATTAAACTTAAATTGTGAAAGAGTGGTTCAGGGAGCATGAGACATCATTAGCCCAAATTGCCACAACTTGAAGTCCACACCTTAACCCCATTGAGAAAATTTGGGATGTGTAGTTTTTGGAGAAGAAATTAATGCGACGTAATGGATGGAAATAATTATCGTGACCTTGCATAAGCTTATTGAAATGCTGTCACAGCTGTAATAAAAGCAAAAGGCAGGCCAATGAAATATTATTGTTGAACAACTTTTTTTTTGGCCGGGCAATGTTTGTGTGTGCGAGCGCAGTATGTAAATAAAAATCTAAGTTAATTGATGTTTAGTTCCTTAATCACCCTATTAGATAAACTTACTTATATGCTAACTGACTTGGCATCTATATGCGCTGAGAACCTGTGCTTTTTTTTTTGCTTTTTTTTAAAAAAATTTTAAGCACAACAATGTTGTACGAATTTTTAAACATTTAAAAATAATCCTGAACATTCAACATAAAAGATTCTACTTTTCTATGCCCCTATTTAAATGTAAGCAAATTTTTGACACTGACTATGTCAACTGCTTTATACAAAAGCTCGGCTTTTCCTCATGCCTAGTCTCTTTTACTGAAGCGTGTGTTCGGACGACACGCCGATGCATTTGATCTAAAATGGATGATAAGATTTTGCACCAACTTCTGGAGCCCATATCGGCTTTAGTCCACACTGTCATTAAAGCAAAATTGAGGACATACCGTATACTAGAAAACATGTAAATAATACGAAGATTATACTTTTCACACATGAAAACTTCGAAAAGAATGGAAAACCTTTTTTAATAAACACTGTCATTTTGCTCAGTAACATGCTTTGGTTCCTTTGGCCTCTTGGATGGAGGAATCGCTACGAATCAAAACGAAGTCTGATCATTTTAACCTGTGATAAGACATTTCTGATGACGGTGGTTTCTTCCAGGAGAACATTTTTCACATCCAGAGGGAACCTGATGATATCCGTCATCTAGCTGGAGATTTTGGAGTTGCCTCTTGGAGAACACTGTCCACCACCCCTACTTAAGGGGATTTCTTTTGAAAGAGAGTTTATTATCCAGTACAGTTCCAGAAACTCTATCTCAAGGTGCATTGAAGCTGTTCTGTTGGCTTGTGGTGCCTCGTCTCCTTACTTCCTGTTGGTTTTTCCATCCAAGCAGTTGGTGCACTATAAACTTTTGTTTCGGTTTCATGGAGCTGTTTTTCCAGTCCTTCTAATACATTTGTGGCTGGGTTTATTTTTGGCTGGGAGATTTCCAGATTTTTGAAGAATTTTAGTAGAATTGTGAAGGAGCTGAGAAATCCACGAAGGTGGAGGTGCCATACAGTATGCAAGGACATCACTGTATCAGGACAGTTGAAGCTTTTAATTTTCAGCTATAAATAGTCAGCTAGCCACTGTTACTGGTTCCAAAATAGAAAAGTGTCATACTAATTCTCTTGATCTTTCCATGGGTTCAAATGAGGTTAATAGCTAGAAATTGTGATGAGCAAACTTTGGATTGTAACACTGCTAGTGCAATTAAGACCATTTGATTGCTGTATGATAATCCTCTTTATTGTGTTGCAATTATTTGATCTTCATGGGCATGGATCAGGCAATGAATTCAGTCTATATTTGCGATATTTTCAAATTACCCTTACTTCCGCTAATGTATTAGTCCAAAGTACGCAAAAAACAGGTATAAATGTCTAAAAACTATCCGATTTGTTCATACTACTTTAATTCTCATGCATGTAAGCCTCAGGGTGCGTCACCCTGGGAACAAGACGGGGACCTATAATGTAATGTCTGTCAGGCTGTCGGTAGCTTTTATTTTCCTCATTTCTGTCACTCTTTTACTTCTCTGGATGGGTAAGATTTATACGTGCATAATCTCACCCGGACACTGTCATGTGCTTTTCCCAGTTCAAATTTAACGATATATTAATACTGATTATCAATTCGACATACTTGGTACTGTTTTCAATTTCCCTACATGATCGTGTACTGTGATTTATACTGTACTAAGATTTATAATTTATAATCTGGTGATTTTATAATTTATAATCCTGGTAAACCCAGGAAAAGATTAGTTCTGGTTTCTCACACGCTTTGTTCCTCATGATTTCTCAGGGACTTTTTCCTTGCCACAGTCACCTCTGGTTTTCTCATTAGGGATCTACTGTTGGGTTTCTGTCAACCACCTTTGAGAAAAAGCTTATTGTTCAAAGTACTATACAATTAAAATGGAATTGTATTGTAAGTCTCTTTTAGGCTTAGACAGTTACTGAAAAACCCCATATGTTTAAAAAGTTATAATTTCCCTACAGGGGAAACTCAACTGGAGTTTCTGTTACCACCAACTCTCCATGTTTAGCAAGTGCCACTGAAAGTATTTGTCACCTTCTGGTCATTAGTGAACAGGTTGTATGTGGGAAAGTGGTGTGAAAAGGCCATGAAAGGCAAAGGTCAGCCCCCCCCCCCCCCCCCCCCCCCCAAGTATGCAATCAATTAATCCACTGTAATTAAATTTTCATTTTGTCTGTAGGGTCTGCGCATGGGTTTTTTTTTGTTTCACAAAAGTAATACAAGGGCTGATCGAGTCAAACCAGTTTTTGTAGTTAAATTGGTGAATGAAGGCGTAATACCAATTGACATTTACAGAAGATTTTAAGCACGGTCCAGTGATGAGACTCTTAGCCGCAGTAAAACATTTGAATGTTTGCAAACATTTTAGAGAATGCTGTAGGCCATGAATGACTGTCCTGCCGCAAGGTGGCTCGGAGCCCTCTACAGTCGTTCCATTGAACATTCAGCGAGTTAAACACCTTAAAAATCGAGAGCTTCTGCCAACTTGTTGAAGAGACTCATCTGTCTGTGGGAACTGTACACAGAATCATTAACAAACAGCACTTTTACATTACATTATCGCCATATCCCCTGTACAGTCTTGACCTCACTCCAAGCCATTTCCACCTGTTTGGGCTGTCCTGGGAGGCCAGCGTCTCAGACGTAAAGCAGGCAGTCCAATCATGGTTCTGGCATACTGGGAAATATTTCTACATTGATGGTATGAAAGGCTGGGATAAACACATTAGTGTAGCAGGAGATTATATAGAGAATTGAAGGTAGTGTTTCCTCCCACTACCTTTTGCACCATCAAAAGTCCCAGTAATAAATAGAAATTATAAACGTGCTAAAAGAAAAATCAGTTTTGTTGGATAAATATCAGCCTGTGACTCTATAGCAGTGTGAGGAGATGAATGCTCCACTCTAGAGTGCAAAATGGACAGCATTGTGGCATTCAGTGTCACTTCTGCTCTACTAAACCCAAGGTGCCTGATTTTAAATCCACAGTTATATCTGACCATATGTCTGCGAGAGAGAAGAAGACATGCATCGGATGTGTATTTTTAGTGCACACCTTTAACTTGCAGACCATGACGGTGCCTCTGAATCATACTGCTGCCTTGTGCATCATGAATAAGAACATAACAAATACACGTGTAGTATTTCATGCTGGCTTCACAGTTATTTGAGTACCCATGCACACCCTTAGTCAAGAAGGATCTGTGTGTTTTCTTTAACCTAATATACTGTATAATCATAGCTTTATGACTGTACTCAACGGTTTCCGACAGACAAATATTAACCATCTTGCCAGCATTACAATAGATATCATAAAGGTTTGCTATTATCTAGTGTTTGCAGTGAAGGTTAAGAACTTTTTTTATATATATTTTTTTTATGTTACCTAAATAATCCCTTACTGTCAGATAGCAAACATTTTATAAATCCTCTCATAAATCATGTTAGCTCATGCATGATAAAGCTAACATTAAAGGTAAAGTGATAAATATTTTGTTAAAGTAACTGCAAAATCCGGTCAGACTAGCTCAGGTTTGCTTACTGGCTCAATATTAAATATTTTTCATTTCAGGAGCATTTTGTAAATAAGACTTTTGTAAATATGACTGTGAGAAAGTCGGGTCATGTTTAGCTGGCTAGCTCATCAGGCTAGCTGATTAAAGTTAGCAGCAAAATACAAATACAGTGGTACCTCGGCAAACAAATTAAGGCTAAAAAATTAAATATAAAAACATTCAAAACATTTAGAAAAGACATGTAAATTAAAAAATTTCTCTTGGCACTGGCTGCTTTAAAAACAAAACTGAAAGTGCCTCTCTTTTTTTTTCTTGCTACTGTTTGTGCTAATATTCCTGGGACCCATGGTGCCATGCTTTTACTAAATCTTACACAAAATGCAAAAAACCCCACAAAGAATATGTAAACTCTCTTTGCTTGGCTTTCCATTGACGCAAACGAGTTTTGAACAGCTCCTGGATGTACACGCAACTTAGTCGGCTTGGCTTAGTTCGTTCGCTCGTATGCCAAAAATGCTTCGTATACCAAGGCAAATTTCTTTTAAAATTTTTTAAGGTCAAAGTTTGTGTGGCAGGGTGGGACCTAAAATGTCTGACAGACTCGGTCAAGTTTACTCGATAGATAACCGTATCATTTTATAAATAAGACTTAAAATTCCTTGTAGAAATCTTATCAGGTTAGCTCATGTTAGCTAGCTAGTTGTCCAACAAAGTCAAAATAATAAATCACAGAACCGATCCAGTGAAAGTCTTGAGTAGGCAGTTAAATATTAAAAGATTGAGTCACAGAAGAGAAAGGCCATGGGTGTAAAATGGTCATGATGTAGTCACTGTGTGGTGCTGCATGACGCATCCGTTCTGTAATCCTGATTTCATGCTTTATTCTTCTCAGGGTCACTGTGGTATTAATGACCGATTTGTCTCTGTTTTGGAAATAAAAACCAGTTAAGATTGCTGTAAAATGTTATGAGCTGGTACGAAGGATGAAAAACGGACAGATATAAATAATATGTAATATAAAATCCGTGTTGGTTCTTAAAGCCTGAAGACAGACACACTGCCTGGCCAAAAACAACGTAACACCTCTAGGATTTCATTCAGTCAGATTCAGCTCTGATTTATAGTGCGCAATGTGGTGGGCAGTTTATGTGTGAAAATGATTCCTCGTGCTCCCAGAATCACAATTTGAGTCCTGGAATATGTCTGTGCCATCAGGGTAGGAAAAACTCCATATTTGGTCATTCAGTACATTCAGGTCATCAGCTGACTTTGTTTGTTGCCACAAAACATTGCTGATCCTAGACATGACCAACTGAAGCAACGCCACTCGTAAGGCTCGTACAGTGGCCTCTATGCATGATGCATTCTCACTTCATCTCACGATCAAGCTTTCATTGGTAAATGAACATTAATCTGATTGAAATAGAATGTGCACGGATTTCATGTTCTGAATGGCAGCCTGGGCTGGCAAGGACGAGGAGGAGGAGAAGCAGGGGAATGGCTGAAGAGGGATTCCTGAACAAACACAGCCCCTAAATTCCCCCCACCCCCAAACCGCTTGTGGCAATGGTATGTACCCAACAAGGTGAGACATAAAGTCCCACTGTCGCCACAAACAGGGACGCATATGCAAAAGATTCCACTACCAAACACAAAGACGCCTTGTGTTAGGGGCTCATGTGTTTACATGCGCACAGCCTTGTGCGTTCACATACAATGACGACACACTTGCGCTTACACGTGTACACACACACACACACACACACACACACACACACACACTCTCGCACAATCTCTCTTTCTCACATACGCTGGCCTCTCACATGATCCACCTTCTGCCCCAGGGCTAAAGAGTTTAACTGGAGCAGTTATTTCTCAGTGCTTCCTTTGAAAATAAGCTCTGACTTGTTGAATTCTTTATGAAATTCTTTAGGTTCTAAGCAGAGATTTTTGTTTTTCCCAGTTAGTTGTTGACCAGAGCAAAAGTTACCCAAGGAACAGTAATTGGAACGCTCATTAACATACACTTCTCAAGACGACTTTGATATAGCACTTCCTAATATTTTGAGGAGTAACCCAGTGTTCAGTCTTGGACTGAAGTCATAGACACGTGGAAAGTGAGCTCGCACCACTTCAGCAGTTTAGAAATATATCTCAGGCCAAGCCTTCTGAAAGGCTGTGATTTGTTTTCCCCCATTGTGGTACTAAATCAGAATGGGGAGGTGTCTAAGAAAAACTACAGCGACAAACAGAAGTGGTGCAGGAGATCAGCAGTCAAGTCCCATGAATGTACTAAATCTAGCAGTTGACATTTTTTCAATTCTGTTGAACAATAACTTGAAGGATTTGGAAGTGTAGGAGTTTTGGGACTATTTAGTGCAAGTGCTTGTCAAACACATTGCTCATCTCGGGCCTGTTCTGTGAGCCGAGCTGTCAGTGTGTGCTGAAATGAGAAAGCAAAGGACACTGGGTGGGGTGAGCTCACCATAAAACTAATCAGTCAATAACTACGGTATGAAATGATCTAAACCAAAGCTCGACTGTCTAACCATGCAGGGTGTGTCTGGGTGAAAATGCTCGAAGGGTAACTCTGCGTCCCTAAAACTGTTTAGCTCAGCTCTTGGAAAGAAGCTTGACCATCATACATAAACGTTTGGTTCAGGTTGTCCTGACCCTCCGGGAAAGTCACTATTGTACACCCTTGTGCACATGCATGCATGTTTGTCTGTTTTTTAATGACCTGACGCAGCACTCCTCACTGCCTAGCAATATATTTACATCAAATACAGTATGTAAAATCACATTTACATGTAGGCATTTGGCAGACACCCTTATCCAGAGCGACTTGCACTTTTATCTCATTACACATCTGAGCAGTTGTATAATGATTAGCATGTGATCGTAAACCCTTTCCTTGTATTTATTTACTTTTTTAAATGCTATGCTAGCTTTACTATAGAACCTAGAAAAATGCGAGTAGAGTTTGAGATCAGAATTTCCCCCTCATCATACATATGACGTGTTTAAAAGTGGATCTTGAGTGAATTACATGAATCAGACTTGGCTTTTCAGCAAGATTTAAGAACATCATCACGGCCCAGATGTAGTAAGACCGATGAACTGCTCTTTGCTTATTGGCAGAAAACTCCGGAATAACAGCTGCACTTTAGAGGTGAGTTGGAAAAATCTGGAGAGTCAGTTCCTCCATTCCATTAGCACTGTTAATGTCATTCTCTGGCATTCCTTTGCCGGGTTTGGCATTGCATACCTTTCCGCTCGGTGGATTAGTAACTTCTGTATTTTTCTTTGGAGAGGATTAGTTGAGTTAATGAGACAGAAATGTGGATGTGTGAGCATCGGTGGACGAATCCGAAATGAGTATTAACTTGAGTGCTGAGTGCAGTGCATACCAAGTAATGTTTATTGTTTAACTATCTACGTAGCTGAAATCTACCACATATTTACTCAGCAATAATTCATAGTCTTTAAGTTTAATGTGGGTCTGACACCATCTCTGTAGTTCAGGTCACATTTGTCACCCCTCCATTACAGGTTTGGCATCTTCCGAATCAGCAGGTTTGTTTGGTCTGCCTGCTTGCACTACTGCTTAACCACTCATTTGGTTCAAGTCCACGATGTGTAAAGGGATCTTACTTTCTATATATATGTACATGCCCTTTCAAACCACCAAGCGTGTTTTCAAACACGGCTAGCAAACGGAAGCACAGGCACTTAGTTCTCAAAGGTTATCCATTAACTATGGTTTTCACATCCAGGAATATTTTTGGAAGGTCATTATTCCTGACACGGCATTATGCAAACTAGAAAAAGGTTGCTGTTTATGCCCGTCTGTTGCAATCTGACCAAATAGGAAGATCGGAAAAGGAAACCAGTATAGTACCAGAGCGCGATGAGGAACTATAACTGACACACCAGTGTTCAAGACGTACCTAGATCCATTTCAGGGAAATTTTGAGAAAGTTCTTGTATGTCGTATATATTTAAGGTGAAATTTCAGTCTTTGGCAAGAAATCCAAGTGTCTGATCTTGATTGGTCAGGCAAGTTGCCCATGTACTGTATATGGACAAGAATTGAATATATAACAAAACACTTTAGAGAAACATTGCCTTATTCTTTTTTTTTTTGCAAATCTATTAAATCCGGTCTCTCTGAATTATTTATTACTGTTGATATTGGGTTGTTCTGGAAGAGGAACCATCTTGTATACATTTAAGTTGCAAAATGTATGTATTGTCCAGTGTTCCTTGTTTGGCTTGTCTACCAAAAAACATGTGGGTGAGTCAGAAAGAAAGAACCAATCAAATCTTTTCATTTCTCAACTTGTTTTTTAAATGAGAAAATACATATGTATAGCAAATCGATAAAATGACAGTAAATGTAATTTGTTGTATTATACTATATTTTAAAACTTAGTTCATTTAAGCAATTAGTAAAGTATTATGGATCGTGCTGTCATAGTGTTATAGGAAAATAATCAGTAATGTGGGTGCAATGAATCAGAGTTACTGCATCCCAGAGTAATTACAAAAAAGAAAAAAGAAAAAACGTCACACATTCCAAGACTTCATTGACGGCCTTTAGCTTTGATTACGACGCACAGTGTGGTGGCCAGTTAATGTGTCAAAATGATTCATGCTCTCAGAACCACTCTTTTTGAGTCTTGGAACATGCCTGTTCATGTGGGCGGGGAAAAGAAAGTCCACTGGACTAATAACCTGGTCGTGTAGTACACTCAGTTCATCAGCTGACTTCATTTTATTGGCACACAACGTTACTGAGTGTAGACCTGATCACCTGAAGCAACCCCAGATCATAGCACTGCCTCCAAAGGCTTGTACAGTGGCCGCTATGCATGATGGGTGCATTACTTCACGCTCTTTCCTTCTTACCCTGACACACACATCGCTCTGGAATTGGGTCAGTCTGAACTTATCAGACAACATGACCTTTTTCCATTGCTCCAAAGTCCAATCTTTATGATCCCTAACACAATTCTGTGTTTTTTCTCCTGATTATTCTCATTAACAAGTTTTCTTAGCTCTCATTTTTCCTGTTAGTTTTTTCGTTTTAAACCATGCATCTTTACTAAGTGTTTAAGTTAACACCATTCATGGTTTCTTTTTTGACAACACTTCATGGAAGAAGTTGAAGGTTCAGCACAGCCCTTACAGGTTTTATTAATGGGTTGGATAGCAGTGTTGATTTTAAGTATTCAGTTATTTAGTTATATTTTCAAAAATGTAATCCGTTATTTAGACAATTTATGTAATCCGTGAGCCAGACAGCAGTCATTCCGTTATTGTGCGTTTGTGAAAGTCGTCCTACAAGCCCCGCCCCCGATAACCCGCCCCCTCAGTTATTCCTGCTGCTATACCCCTATCTCACCTATGCGGTTTGACTCGCGGTGAGAAGCGGTGTTGGGCACTTTGAGTTGCTGTGAGTAACCGCCCAACGTTCCGCGAAGTTCTGCAAGGTCTACGAGGACCGACGTGTGGAAAGATGGAAACTTAATCACAGCACCAAACCTCGCGGTGAATCGTGATAAACCGTATTAACGGCCACCGCACGAAACCGCGTAGGTGAGATAGGGGTATTAGTAGTTAACAGATTATGGGCCAAACTTCGCAGAGTGATGATGGTAGAATAATTATAAAGGTCTTGACTAAAACAAAATGCATGAGGAATCACAAAGGAGTTTTCATTTTATGCAATGGAAAAGTCCTCGAACTAGTTACTTTTATCAGAAAGTAACACTGTAATGTAACTGATTACTTTTTAAAGACAGTAATTTTGTAATGTAATTAGTTACTTTAAAAAGTAACGTCCCCCAACACTGTTGGATAGTTCTTAACCCAACTCGAGTCATGTCACATCTCTTAAATTTTTCTCAGTACTTGAAATATGCCAATAAATTGACCGTTCTGAAATGGTGATTTATTTTTTTATTTTATTTTTTTTCCACACTCACACACTACCACTTAAAACCTACCATAAAAACTACCACTCTAAAACCTTTTTATTCCATGGTCTTTCCTGATTTTTTTATTCCTTTCTACTTTGTGAAAACAATGCTGATGATCGTTCCAAAACATGCCATAACCTCTTTTGAACAGTTTATGTTGAGATGTATCTGCTGCTTACGCTCTGTAAAGCCTTCATAACGCCTCTAATCCGAGTTGCTGGTTATTGGTGATTTTTGAGTCTGGACCTCTCTTCTGCAGCAGAGATAAGTTTTGGTCTTGCTTTCCTGTGATGGTCTTCATGAGAGCCAGTTTCATAATGGTGCTTGATGGGTTTTTACAAATGCCCTTGATGATACTGTTCTTATCTTACTGTTCTTTGGGTCTTAAAATAACAACTGACCGTTGTTGTTGTTGTTACTTAATTACAGGGTGCCACGTTATTCCATAGTTTTGAAAAATTCCAGTATTGTTCTAGTATGTAGGAAATAATTCCAAACTTGTATCTCAACTTGTTACATTACATTTCTTATGCATTTGTGGTTGCATTTAATTTCATGGAAAATCAATGAAACATGTTTATTCCTGCTATCATTTGCATCAGTGGTTCCCAACCCTGGGAACGTTTTCGGTTTGCTCTGCTCTGGTTCACACGTAATCTACTACTAATGACCAGCCCTTTCTGAATAGGCGTGGATCTATTAGAGCGGGGAAAACACTAAAATATAGGGCAGGGCAGGGGGTCCTCCAGAACCAGGGTTGGGCAACTTTACATTGAGCATTGTAGCAACAGTTGGTTGCTCATTTCTCTCTTAAAGTTATTAAGAAAGAAAATAATTTCAACAATGTTAAATAAACATCTCAAAGAAAGCCCCTGTATTTCAACAATTTCAGGGTTTTAATCTGAATAAATCTTTAACTAAGAGGCCATGCTGCTATAGAAAATTACGCAACACCTAAATATAAAATAATACAGCTAGTGTCAAGTTTAGTTTTAGGCTTCGCGTTAATCATTTGAGCTGCAGCCCTGAAGTAATGAACTAAGCTTCATGACAGGGTTTCAGAACATCTTCATAATGACCCAGTGAGAAACCGGGCGAACTCCATGAGACAAAACAGAGCAATAATAACTACTTGCATAACTTACTGGAGATGTGCTGGAAAATCAGGTGAATCATTTTCATACTGTGAGGTAATGCTTCTTGGGCCTGCTTTACGATGAGTTTAAACAGTAAATAACATTAGCTTCAGAGTCAGTTTGCTGTTGATGCAGTAATAGCTGATCAGTGCTGCAGAATTCATAACCGTTACAATGATGGTAGGGTTCAGTAATCGTCAGTGAGCGGACGTGTGATAACCGAGATTCCAGAAGGAATTTTTACGGTTCTCTAGGGAAAAAAGGTGCCGTTTGACATCAGAAATGAAATATTTTTTTATCTGTCAATCAGGTATTCCCTAGGTTTTCTTTATTTACATTGTTGTAGTATTAGCACTATCGCCTTGCACCCTCCTGGGTCCAGGCTCGATTCCCGTCTCTGTGTGCATGGAGTTCGCATGTTCTCCCCGTGCTTGGTGGGTTTCCTCCAGGGAACTCCGGTTTCCTCCCACATTCCAAAGACCTGCAGATTATGCTAATTGGTGTTCCCAAATTGCCCGGAGTGTGTGTGCCCTGTGATGGATTGGTGTGCCTCGCCTCGTGCCCTAAGCCTCGTGGGAGAGGCTCCAGGCCCCTCGCGGCCCTGAATACAGGATAAAGCGGTATAGACAATGAGTGAGTGAGTAGTGAGTGTTGTAGTATTATAGTATTCCGCAGTCGTCAGCACGTTCTACTTTAGGCGCTGATTATAATATGTTATGTTGCAGTTATGATGATGTACATTGCCTGGTCTGTTGTAGCTCGCTTTCGTCAAGGTTGTGCAAAGTCTTTTGCATTCTGAACTGCTTTCCTGTTCATCATGATCATAAGCAGTTAAACCCCGTTCCCACTCTCATGAGTCACGAATTCGCCAACTGTGATGAGCCATGGGTAGTCGTACAACAAGATGGTGGCCTGCCAGGGGGTGTCAGGGTGACTCGAAGTGATCTGCAGCTTGCTGGCTAAGGTTGTGAATTATTTTTTTTATTATTATTTTTTTTTTCATAAAAATATTTCTGCCGTATGTTTCCGTAGGCCTGTTTCAGGTGGAACCTAGGATCGTTCAGACAAATGGCTAGACAAAAGTGAATTACTGTAATACAGCCCTGCTACAGTGATTATTTTTTATAGACTATATAGAAATTCATTACATTTTCTCCATCAGTTAAAATGCAGAGTCGATATGTTTCGCAAGGAAGCTTTAAGTGGCACAAGTGTCACGCTAAGAGCTCGAAGGCTCGAGGCTTGTTCTGACGGAGGGCCTGTGAGTCGCAGTGGCCCCGCTGTGCAAATTCACACCAGTGCCTTATCGTCATCGTTGTGTTTGCATACAAGCCAGTCGGAGCCTGTTGAAGCTGCAGGTGTCCCCTTCAGGACACTACAGGGTGTGTTGAAAACGGTCACTTGGTTTGGACAATAATTGCAAGGCAAGAACACCAAGCTTTGAGGAGAGTCAGTAAGATGTTGGAGGTCTGTGTGTGTGTGTGTTTGTTTTTGTGTCAACTTGATTCTTGCTACAGATGGCACATCTCTCTGGCTGACTCGGATGGGGTTGGGGTGGCTCAGCCAGGCACAGAATGCATTCTCTGTCAAATTCCCAGCATTCTCCTCTCCATTGTCTGAGCTATGAAGCTCTCTTTATGCTGCGCAGTCCTATGCCGTCGCCTCAGTTGGATTACACTAAAAGGCTCACTTGTACTCAACTTATGCCTCTCTGAATGCGCAGGCATCTTCCACAGATTTTCACTTGCTGTTCTTTTAACACGCCTGCATTTGGAACAGTTTCTAGTCATTTCGTCTCATTCTGTCGTCTCGTGTATGCAGCATGTACTGTATTTCATGAAATCTGGTTGGATCTCGTTCCAACCCCCACAGCTATCGGTTGTAGCTCCTTGCACAACACCAGTCAGTATTGGCCTCGTGCGCATCCCCACGTGAGGATGCGGTTTCAGAGATGTGCATGTCTCTGCGATTTATTTATTTTTTTTCCCATAAGCCCTTTGCTTTCGAGCTAACACATGCATCTTCATGTCCTCTGCGACTGCAAATATTAAAGGAATTCCTACTCCATAATAAAAAATAAAAAAAAGTGATGTGGTTTTGTCTGAGTAAGATTAGATATTTTAACTTTAATTTCAACCACTTTGTTTTCTTTGTACATACGATCTTTAGAGCTAGGAGTCAGGTAAGTTTTGGGCTACTCGGAAGCTGCCATATACAGTAGTTTGTTATTTGCTATATTGCTTTGTTTTATATAATTACTGACCAATTTTGTCTTTTCTTTTTGTTGTTCTTGTGTTTCCCCAGGACGCATGGGTCTGAACTTTCATCACCCAGCAGCAGAACATATAATGCCACTGAGTGAGTGATTTTTGTCCATTTTCCTCATTCCTAATTATGCACGTGTGCTGTCTTCGTAATCCACGTTGATTGCATTTATGAATTATGTCTGTGATTACAGTTATGCGATGTCTTCCTAATGGCGAATCCGCTCCAGATACATATACTACATATAAACGGACTATTTAAAAATGTCTGTCTATAAATATCGGTGTTGCCCGTCTCCCTGTTTAGTTTCATGGGGCTGTTCTTTAGAACAGCTGGCTGTACGCCTGGCTCATTTTTTCCTGTCTGTTTGACCTTTACACAGCCTGAACTCCTGGCTGTGTGTCTCATAGTTCACAATGCTGCCTCGTGGCTCTGTTTGACGCACTGAGCCTGGAGCCGGCACACATGAGCACTAAAATAACAGCCTTGAAACCCTATATATCCGTTCTGTCCCCTTCAGCAGGTGCTTGATAGCCACAGGGGGCATCCAGGGAGGGACACTGCCCTAAGCTTTTGGGACGATTCCAAGAGAATGGCTGGTTTCGTTTAGCATATCCATGTGTGCCCCAAACAATTTAGTTCGGGGGTTGGAATTTGGAATGTATGGCAGTGCTCATGGCACCCAGTAGGTGTCTGCTGTTTTCTGTCAGTTGGTGTTGTGTGTATGTGTCTGTCTCAGTCCGGGAGAAGTGGATGGAGGACATTTTTGTGGCCTGGTGCTGTATCCGTTTAGTTTAGGGGCGATGTTTAGTGGGTGAGCACAGAGCCAACTCTGTTCCTCCCACCGCCATGCCTTCAGAAGGCCCCTTACTGAAGATTTCAGTGGGAAAATTGCCTCATGGACATGTGGACCACTGGTTGCTTTAGGACCACTCGTGAAGGGACATATAATTTAGGACCTTACAGACCAAAGTATTCCTATTGTCAGATATTTTAGCAGTTAGCAGTATTATACACTTGTATCAAATCTACCTAAGTAATGGTCTGATGAGTTTCTTATTGGTGAATAAATTATCTTTTTATTTATTTATTTATTTTTCTAAAGTATTTGTAAAAGTCTGGGGCACATTTTTAAGTCTGAACACTTCGTAATACTGTATCTATCCAAGTACTTTTCTTTACTGGTGGGATAGGTTTCCCTTTAGCATGCTGCATTTTCTGTGTATTAATAACAAGAGATGGTAAGAAAAAATATATAAGAAAAAAGGATAAGTAAATGCATGCTAGAATTAAATTGATCTGTTACAATGTAATCGGTAATAGGAATTAACTTGTGAACTAGATTTTTGCAAATGTTTCACAACATTAGCTGTTAACTACTATTAAACAGTTGACGTACACTGCAAGGCCAAAAAAGGTGCACTTCATATTACATATTATTTCATACAGTCTGGAGGCCAGTTCATGTGTAACAGTGATTCGTCATGCTCTCAGAACCACTCTCATACAGTTAGAGTCCTGGAATATTCCTGTGCCATCAGTAAAGAAAAACTCCATAGACGTGATAACCTCGTCATTCTATACATTGAGGTCATCAGCTGACTTCATTTTACTGCCACATAACGTTGCTGATTCTAGACCTGAGCAACGAAAGCAATCCCAGATCATAACACTGCCTCTGGAGGCTTGTACAGTGAGGCACAATGCATGATGGTTGACATGTGCTTTACTCTGGAATAGGGTCAATCTGGACTCATCAGACCACACAATGTTTTTCCATTGCTCCAAAAATCCAAACTTTATGCTCCCGAGCAAATTAAAACATTTTTTGATAAGTCTCACGAATAAATGGTTTTCTTATGGCTACGCAGCTGTTTAGTCCCAATCCTGTGAGTTCGCATTACATTATGTTGTTGAAATGCTCTCTTCCACTATTTAAGCATAGCTGTGATTTTTACTGTCCTTTTCGTTCCTGTTTTTTTTTTTTTTTTTCTCCATGACTTTTTTATTTATTTATTTTTTTTTTACCACATTTTATTCCTATGACGTTGATGGTTCAGCACTGTCCTTCCAGGTTCCAATAATCTCCCCTGATAATTCTTAACCCAGTTCTAGTCCGATAATTCAACCATTCTGAAATGCTGACTTTTTTTGGCCAGGCAGTGTCTAATATTTAAAACTTGGTATATTCAAATTGATCATGTCAAACTGTAAAAGTCCGTCTCTTGGCTGAAAAGCCTTGTTTTGGAGGAAATAATTAATCAGGTGAATACTCTGCCATATTACTGGTGCGATATTATCAGCATGCTCGCTTTTTATTGGGGTCAGAGTTATCGGCAAGCCGTGTACCAGTTAAAGGACTCTCGAGGTGGTGATTTTTATTTACTTTTTTTCATTTATTTTTTTAAAATACAAAAAACATAATTACAGCATGACTTGCACCGTCATTGTTGTTCAAGCTGTGCCAAGATCAACGGCAAATTTCTTTTTCTTATTCAATCTTTCCTGTTAAATTGTGACAGCAGTCACAGAGATAAGCTCACTCATTGGTTGCCTTAACCTTCCACCAATTGCCCCAAAGCAAATTCCACTTTATGAAACACTTAAACTTTGGAACACCCCCCCCCTCCACACACACACTCTCTCACACTCATTGGCTAATATTGTTTCACAAGACATTTCGTATCTCTCTATCTCTCTTTCTCTTTCTTTCTCGCACTCGTCTCCCTCTTGTTGCTAGGCACTCTAGACTCCCTGACCTCATCTCATCAGGCGACTGAGGTCTGCTCTTAGCAGCTAAACACACAGAGACGCTTTAAATGAAAAAGGCCGAGATGTGGGATGCTCCATCCAGTCAGTCTGGAGTAAATATTGTCCTCCTGCAGTGAGAATGCCACACAGTCGGGTGATGTTGGAGTTCTTGCTTCGAGGAGGGAGCGTTATAAAGGAGCCTGCTGAGGGACTGTTTAGCTCATTGGACGCTCTGTTCTACGAGACTCAGCGTGAGCTTTATTCAAGCCTAGTGCCCTTCCTACCAGACTCTAAACAAGATGATGTGATCCACACTATTCTGCTCCTTTGTGGATTATAGCCTGTGCAGGAATAACTTTTGCATTAGCAACGTTGCTAATAGGGGGTAGGAGATTGTAAGGGAAAGGGTTAGAAAAGCTAACTAGCTGAATACTACCTAGCGTCGTAGTTCCATTTAAAACAAGGTTTGATATTCCGTCAAAGTGACTATTTTGTGCACACGTTCGGAACATGAATGAGCACAATAAGCAGCCTAAAAAGTTTCAACTTTTGCCCAGAGCACAACGGCTAAACCGGCAGCATTTTCACAGAATTTGCACAATTTTCTGCAATGCAAATCAACCTCTGGGAGTGTGTTCTCGGTTTTGCCTGATCGGCAGGAAACCACAAGTTCAAAGCTAGCGATGCCCAAGCATCATGGCAGCGCCCGAGAGTTTAAATGATCCTTCATTTCTTCTGTGTTGGTTAATAAAGTACATGTACAAGGTGACACAAAAAAACAGGAACTTTTTTACAATATTTTATAAAACATTTTTATGGCTAACGCACGCTGTTG
>JAOVVA010000041.1:21668210-21679796 GCA_028565275.1 Leiocassis micropogon | reverse complement strand
TATATATATATATATATATATATACACACACACACACACACACACACACACACACACTATTATATTTATTTTATATCACGATTTTATAAATAACCCAATTCGATATTAACATTTTATTCAGATTTTGTTTTAATTCTAGCACATAATTTGCTCTTACCAAAACTCTGTATAGTTTAGAGCATGCTACCTGCAGGATTATACATTTTTCGACCTCAAATGCGAGGTATATATATTTATATACAGTATTATATACAGTACATATACATGAATTGCCACAACAAAAAAAATCATGATATTTAACTCAATCGATCTCCTCCCCCTATCTCTACTACACTGTTTATCTGTGGTTTTTTTTTTGTGGTTTTTTTTTTGGCTGCCAGTTCTCTCTTAGCTGTGATTTTATTAGATTGGATTTGTGTTTTAACCAGCACTGCAGTGTTAATCAACTCCTGGCGTAACCCAGGTCTCAAATCTGCTGTGTAATTTTCCTGCTCGCACTGAACCTCAGCGGACCGGCCCTTTTCGCTGCTGTGCTTTCCTGCTGAGAGCGCTGACATTGTGCTCAGAATGTGAAATCAAGCAGTCCTAGATAAGAAGCAAATTAATAGAACCCAAATTATTTCAGCACCTAGGTACAGCAGGGTTGTTTAAGGAAGGACGTTTGCTCTTCAACAGTTTTCTTCCTGGTTGCTTCTTTAATGTTCAAGTAAGATGACTAACCACAATATTGCCCTTCCCCTTCTTTCTTACCTTTCTTTCAACCTTATGTTCTTTCATTCCCTTTTTGTGCCCTCTGTCCTTCCTTCTCTTTCTCTCTCTCTCTCTCTCTCTTTGTCTCTCTTTCTCTGCATGTATGTATGTGTAGGTCGCTCATCACTGTTTCCTTTCGAGGATGGATTTTTGGACGACGCTCACGGAGATCAATCTCTCACTTCAGGGCTGAACTCCCCCACTCGCTGTCAGAATGGTGAGAGGATTGAGCGTTATTCCAGGAAGGTCTTTGTTGGTGGACTGCCTCCAGACATCGATGAAGGTATTCGCTGTACAAATTACTGTTATGTCATGTAAAATGAGGTACTCCATTAGGAATATGCACTTTTTTCCCCCCCCTTTTGAAAATGAAAAACTATGAATTCTTCCTACAAAGGTTAATTTTGTATCTCAAGAAGGTCTTCTCAGGTACCAAGTCGTCATCTCGCATTAGACCATCTGTTTCTCTTTGTAGGATAGCTACATACTTTTTTTTTAGAAAAATTGAAGTAGTTCAATATGAAGTTGTTAAAGTCCTTTTCACTAAATTGCTCTGTAAACATTGTAAAACATATCAAGGAAAAAAGAAAGATAATCTCAACGCGTCAAGCTGCCAAAAGTGTGCCTACACAGGAAAAACACTTATGGACCAGCTGACTGGTAATGACTAGTAAAAGAGGGTTTTACATTGCTATTATTTAAGAAAATCCACAGATCTTATAACAAGATAATTGTACTATCCATGTCAGCCATTCTGAGTCTGGCCTATCTCAGGATTTCTTCCTCTGGTCACGTCATGGAGAGGTTTTTGTTGTGACTTTCTCTATGGTTAAAGCACAATAGAAACTGGATTTAAGTCTGTTTTATGCCCCCTAACCAGCAGGGGATATAAATTGAGATATGCAGAGATGTTACAACAAAGTGATGCAATAGCTGGATAAACCACCTCAGCACTGAGGGAGGAGTGATTCCTTACATTCACCTTTTCCATACCTACTGTATTATTTGCTTCCTGCTAATTTTTTCCACAGTGCCTAGTGTATTCAGCAAATACGCCGACAGCTAAGTCCCAAGCTGGCAGCAAGACATTGTTTTGCACTAGTGGCACCATGGCAGCTCTCTTCCCAAGTAGATCTGCTGTCCTAAAGCAACAGAAACTTGGCACCCATGTCAGTGTAAATCTCATGTAGGTTTGGCCCC
The DNA here is from genome assembly GCA_028565275.1 of Leiocassis micropogon. Classification (NCBI taxonomy): domain Eukaryota; kingdom Metazoa; phylum Chordata; class Actinopteri; order Siluriformes; family Bagridae; genus Leiocassis; species Leiocassis micropogon. The sequence goes on along the minus strand of JAOVVA010000041.1, from coordinate 21,677,846 downwards.
CTGGGGTAAAATCTCCAAATAAGGTGCTGTACAAGGTCACCCGTATTAGTAACATCAGTGTACCCGTCGTCTCTGCTCACCTTTCCAGTTAGATTCCTTATCGTATGGATAATCCCGTTTATAACCCAAATAACACACACTTGCATACAGTATGTGCCTGTTCTGTTTTTTTTATTTATTTTTTTTATGTTGAAACTGTAACATACTAAACTGGTTACCATTGATAAATATGCATTTTTACACAACTGGGTCATCAGCAGATGTGTGTGTATTATGTAAGCACATAATATCAATGTGGATGAGAAAATGTTTTTTTTTTTTTTTATTTCTTCCTCTTTGTTGGAAAGATTTCACGGTCAGTGTTTATAGCGTTTTTTATTCCTAGCTAATTTTGTGTGTTGGCTCTTGGCCATTTCAGCTGCACTGAGCAGACTCTGAATTTCATGTAAGAGTTGTGATACTTTGCACTCAAGCAGTGTGAATAGGGACACATGCAACTGAGCTGCGAGAGCCTTATTCAGAGAAATTAGGTTTTTAATAAACTTGCTCCCTGCATGTTGAACTTTGGTCAAAGTGACTAAAAACCGGCCTAAAGCATGCCAACATAGAAACCATAGTTACTTTGTTTTATGATGTCGTCATCATCATGGGCTTTGTGCTGAATTCTCCTATTATTCTCCCCACCCCCCTCCAAATAGATGAGATCACCAATAGTTTTCGTCGCTATGGACACCTGGTGGTGGACTGGCCTCATAAAGCAGAAAGCAAGTCCTACTTTCCTCCTAAAGGTAAGAACAGTGATGCATTACTGAAGTCTACTGCTAACGCTTACCAGAGCTTAATTTCTTAATGTCCACCAGATGCTCAAGTCCCGTAATTATGTTCGACCATAGACATTATTTCTTACCTATCCTGCATACTGCTATTCACCAGATCTTTGCAAAGTCACCCATTAATGTTATCCACGGCTGCCTGCCATTCTGCGATACCAAAAGGTTCCCAATTCTGGAATATGTTGGCAAATATGTTGGAAAAGTGTTCTCTGAGACCAGGATTAGGAACCTGAGCCTAGAGTTGGGAATCTTTTGGTATAGCAGAATGGCAGGCACTGGTGGATAACAGTGCCTGCCATTCTGCTATACCAAAAGGTTCCCAACTCTGGGATATGTTGGTCTCTAAGACCAGGATTAGGAACCGAAGTCCAACAACCATTATCCACCATGGCTGTTGGTCATCCGCCCTGCCACCCCTTTTTATCTTTACCCATCTCTATCTATTATACCAGTTCACTGTTATCAATCACAGCTTAACATCCCTCTACGTTTTTACCCATTTTAGCATTTTTATCCCCAAACACAGTTGGCCACTAGTTTAACATACCATATTTCAACACTCTTACCCAACAGAGGTCTATTGTTCTTTTAGTCTATTGTCCTTCACCAGAGCCTGCCATCAATTTACATCCTTCCCCCTATGGATTAGCATCCATCTATAGCTTACACACCTGAGAATATCATCTTTCTACATGTTTAGTCATCAGTGCCTCCAAATCCTTTACATACCCAATGGACTATGCTATCCCCTTATATCCTTCCCCACCAGAGCCACCATCCCTGTACATCTTTATTCATCAGAACCTTCTATTTTTCTACAATCACATTCACAGATTATACCATCCATTTATATCTTTACTCTCTGGAGCCTACCTTCCCTTTATATCTTTACCCACCAGGAGTTACTGCCCCTCTACATCCTTACCCACCATAGCCCACCATCCCACAACATCTTTACCCAAGAGGGGTTACCATCCTACAACATCCTTACTCAAGAGGGGTTACCATCGCACAACATCCCTACCTACCAGGGATTACCATCACTCAACATCCTTACCTATCAGTGGTTAATGTTCCTCTACAACCTTACCCATCACAGCCCATTATACCACAACATCCTTACCCATCAGGGGCTATCATCCCACAACATCCTTACCCATCAGGGCAAACTACGCAAATCATGTACTTAAGAAAAGTAAAGATTCCCTAGGGCAAATAGTACTTAAGTCCCCCATTTACATGTCTACTTGAGCAATAGTAGTTACCTTCAAATTTACTTAAGTAAATTTTTTCATAGTAAAAATACTAATTGAAATTCCAGCTTCAAATACTACACACCACTGTGATTAGGTAACACAGCGCCATGCAGAAATGTACTTAAGTAAAGGTAGAGATGTTTTCTGTATGATGCAGTGGAGTAAAAGTAATAAAGTATTTAAAAATGAAATATGTGGGCCTCCGAGTGGCGCAGTGGTAAAGCGCTCGCCCTATCATCCGGAGATCGCTGGTTCGATCCCCGGGTGAGGCTGTAACCTCTCACAGCCGGAGGCCTAGAGAGAGCTGATTGGCCGAGCTCTCTCACAGGGGATGGATGAGAGGTACTTCGTGCTCCCACATTAATTACGGCTCTACAAGCCAATCAGGGGCGTCTGTGAGCTCGCGTAAGCGGAGGGAGCGGATAGCGCTGTCCTCCGAGTGTGTTACTCCGCCGCCAACGGTACGTGAGCGAGCAGTTCGAAAAGATGGTCGGTGACATCACGTGGGTCGGAGGAAACACGTGATAGTCTGCGTCCCTCCCGACTGAATGGTGGTAGAAGCTTAATGTGGGAGCCCCCTAGTGACGGGGAGGAATTGGACATTACTAAATTAGGGAGAAAATCGGAAAAAATAGTTTAAAAAAAAATTAAAAAAAAGAAATATGTACATTTACTTTTACTTAAGTGCATTAATGAAGTACTTCACCTCTGGCAACACTTTTTAATGTTACCCTAAAAAGCTTTTTGTTCCCCTACATGGTTACTTAAACAGAGCTAAACACCAGTCGTTGTTGTTACTCCCACATCATATAGTCTGATAAGTCTTACACAATAAGAATTGTATGGCAGCTTTTGTTCCCTGTATCTGTTTATTCCGTATTTTGTTCCCTGTTTGTCCCGCCTTCAACTCACCTGGCCGAACTCATTAAGGGCTTAATTATCTGATTAGGTGTGTAACCAGTGGGGAGAATTTTAAACTGTGCAGCAAGTGCCTGGGGTTAAGCACCCCTATTAAAAAATAATTTTAGTGCAATTGTAGCATTGTACTGAAGTCTAATAAAATGTAAAATTATTTTACTCATATTGAAGTGCCTGTCCCGATGATGTACGGTTGAGGGAAAATAATGACTTGTAATTGCGTTATACAGCATCACTCGGAACAGGATGTCTTCTTTTTGAGTCTGGTTCCTCTTAAGTTTTCTTCCTCAGGTCACATTATAAATAAAATTGAATTGAATATTGAGTTCCACTTCAATATTGCTGAATATAGAACTTGTTTCAATGGAAATAAGGCTTTTTGCATTCTACAGCGCATTGTGGCTCATTTTTTAAACTGAAAGACATTGTTTTTACAATTATGTAATGCACTTTGTGTATCTTCTGTGAATTAAACTAATACAGTTTGCACTGTGGCAGTGGCATGCACAGACACTTCTAGGCATGCTTTGCTCAGACAGCACAACAGAGCCCGTCTGTCTCCCAGGCACACACATAATACACCCTTCCTGCAGGTGTAGCTGGTAGGGAGGACTGTTTGTGCTCAGTACCTTGAGTGATCGGTTCAGTGGGAGAGCGTTTGGCTTGGCCAGGTGATCAGAGCTCAGCGCATGAGCCAGAACCTGCGTCATCTCAGAGGAAGCTCCTCCATAACACTCCATGTGTCATATCAAGGAAACTATTAACACAGTGCTGGATGTGACTCACATTCCTCAGCCTGAGGCTAATGTGCTTCATCTGGGGAAGGCCTGAAAAGAATTCCTGTTCCTTTCCATCTCCCTTTTCCATCACTTGATCCTTTTTAGGGAATTAGAAAACATGGGGCTAAAATAGCTTTGTATTGAGAAGAAAGCAGTGACCTTGTACAGGAGTCATGTGATCTGGAAGTGTATGAGAGGAAAGGGTTCCCTCTCCTGAGATTAGCAGTGCGATGGAGTTGTACCTCATCTTAAACTCTCCTAAAAATGTTTTTCCTTCAGCTCTGCTCATAGTGATGTATAGTGTTTACTTTGTGTGACTAAACCAATTTTATCTTACTGCTTATGTGTGTGTATTTTATACAGTGCTTAAGGAAAATTTTCAAACCCTTTCAAGTTTTCCCACATTTGTCATTTTTTCATGCTTATTTGCATAAAACAGATTCAAATCCTTTTTTTCCCCATAAAAGCAGGCGTTTGGTATGTTTTGTTAATTTATGAAAAAAACCCAAAATAAATAAAGACTGAAATATCCTATTTAAATAGGTATTCAGACCCATCTCTTAGTACTTGGTTAAAGCATCTTAGATCCCAGGGAATCTGGAGAAGGTTTTCACTCGGGATAGATCTTTATTTATCTGCATCCATTTGTCCCTCTATACGGACAAGTTTTTCAGTCTCTGTAGCAGAAAAAAAAATCCCCACCGCATGATGCTGCCACCACCATGTTTGACGGTAGAGATGATATTAACAAGGTGAGGCACAGTGCCTGATTGATTTCCTGGTTCCAAATAGTTTGATATTTGTTCTGTCAGACTAGAGGATTTTGTCTTTCATTGTCTGAGGGTCCTTGAGAGGCATGTTTTTGATGTTTGCTGTTAGCATGGTGTCAATGTGCCTTTTAGTGAGAAATGGCTTCTATCTGGCCACTCTACCATAGAGACCTGAATCGTAGATTGCTGCGGTGATGGTTGTCCTTCTGTAAGTCTTTCCCATCTATACATGTGAACTGAGGATCTCATTTATAGTGACACTTCGGTTTTTGGTGACCTCTCCGACTGAGGTCGTTCACCCTGATTGGGCAGCCAGATATGGAGGGATTGGAAGTTCAGTATACCTTCCATTTGAGAATGATGCTATTGGGTTCTTTCAATCCTTCGCCAAATCTGTCTTGACACAATCCCCTGTTTACAGATAATTCCCCCAACCTCACGGCTTTGTTTCCACTGTGAGACCTTTTATATAGACAGGTGCATGCCTTTGCTAATAATGTCCAATGAATTCAGTCAGACACAGATGGTCTTCAGGCAAGTTGTAGGAGCATCTCAAGGACCAGTAAGTAGGAGTAGGATGCACCAGAGCTCAACTGCATGCGTCATAACAAAGGGTCTGAATACTTGTGTAGCTTGGCTATTCATAAAGCATTTTTTAAATTAATATAAATAAAGTTAACAGTAAACAAGAAGTGTATCCATTCTAGAGTAGCGTTTATTCACTTTGTATCTTGCAGTAGTCTGACCCTTGCAGTCATTAATCTGGGAGGAGTCATTAATCTTATCTCTTTTTAAAAAGTGCAGGTTAGCGAATGGAAGATCCCGAACACTTCTCCGTGACATACCGTGTAAAACGATCTTATGTGTCTTTGGGCTGCTCTGCAACTGCTCCCGGTGCAACTGACTGACTCATACTGTGGCTCTGCACCACTTGTGGGCAAGAAGCAATACCCAACTTGCCATGTGGTTCTCAGCTATGCGCGTGTGTATTTTGAATAACTCTCGAACAGATTGCAGTGTTCAGTAATAACGTAACCGACTTCCTCACTTTAAACGGAATAGAGTGAGAATAAGAACAGGCTACATCATGGTGTAACTCAGTATGTTGCACCTGAAGGCATTGGAACAGATGGCAGTGTTTCTAGAACTTTCTTTCAACTGTCATTCTCATAGTACATATTTGTCTTTGGGTTTGAAGGGTTAAACATCTTAATTCTCTCATAAGGTCTTTAGATTATTGCAAGTGTACATTGTGCTCAACCAACGAAATAATAAAATCATAAAACCATTAAAGTATATCATGGACCAAAAATGTGGATCTTTAGGCCTTAGGAATTTTTCTGTTCATTTTACACTTAAGATGGCATCAAAGCTAACAATTTAAGATGAAATGGAACTCGTCATTATGTACTTTTTCAGCATTTGCTTGTTTGCTTATGGAGTCGGACTTTTCTGTATTCTTAGTCATTCTGTATAAGAGGTTAAAAGCAAAACATGTATTTTAATTAAAAAAAAATATTCACAAAAAATAGTTTATATTTCAAATGTTTGATGTTGGAATTTATTACCGACTGATTCTGATGACAGTTTTGCCCAATTTTCTGCAGTAGTAGGTCTGTTTTTTGTTTTTTTCCCCTGTAAACACAGAGAATAAGAATGATATAAATAATTGTTACAGAAATGTTCCATGTCAAAAGCAAAAGTACAAAAAAAAAATATATATATATATAATGTGCGCACACATACACAATACAATGGTCTCCAGTGGCCTCCACGGTTCCTAGTTGGACTACAAAGGCTATTAGATGGATGGATAGATACTATCTACCATGCCGTGAAAAAAAAAATTTGCTCCTTCCTGTTTTTTTGGTCACCCTTAAAAAATTCATCCTCCAACAAATTTTAATATTACACAAAGATAACCAGAGTAAACGTAAAAGTCCAGTTTTTTAAATGATTTCATTTATTAAGAGGGAAAAAGCCGTCCACGCCTGCCTGGACCCATGTGAAAAAGCAATTGACCGCTAAATCTAATATCTGCTTGTGCCATCCTTGGTAGCGACAACAGCAATGAAGCTTTTGTGGTAGCTGGCCATCAGTCTTTCACATCACTGTGGTGGAATTTTGGCTCATTCTTTCTTGCAGAATTGTTTTAATTCCGCCACATTTGGACGGTTTTCAAGCATGAACGACCATTTGGAAGTGGACTTGCTGGTGTATCTCAGATCATCGTCCTACTGCATAACCCAAGTGCGCTTGAGCTTGAGGACATTCTCCGTCAGGAATTTCTGGTAGAGCGCAGAATTCATGCTTTTATCAATTATGGCAAGTCGTCCAGGTCCTGAAGCCCCGGCAAATAATTGGTCTTTTTGTTTTTTTACATGTCATTAATTAAAGTAATTGACCATTTTCCCTATTGAAAAAAAAGTCCTTTAGAGTATTTGTAGCTTCCCCTGAAAAAACAAAAGCAAGTCAGCTTAAGAGCTGTAGCGTATTCTCCAAAATTCTTGAACGTCATTTCAGGTTGTAAAACTGCTTCTCACACTAAATCTTGCCCTTGTTTTTTTTTGCCAGACAGTACAGCTCTGTCTGACGGCGTCCCTGCTCCAGCGCTGGCTGTCTGTCCTCTTTTAGAAGCCATGTTTTCATTATCAACCTGTTTGTGTAGTCAGGCCATGCTCACTCACTCACTCACTCACTCACTCACTCACTCACGCGCTCGCTCTGTACTTTGTCAACGTGGCTGTGTGTTTTATAACCGTCGTCTGATCGGGCTGTCTGCTACAGTGTATTGACATCCAAGGCGTTTTGCTTTGTGCTGTTTGAGCATTAATTCCACTTCCTCCTCCGTGCTATAAATCTGAGCACAGATGAGTGGATGAGAGCACTTCCTTCATCACTGTAATCATTTCCACAGTTACGATGAATCGCGAACGGCTTCCCATTCACAGCGTTTGCTCATTACAGTATATTGTGCGTAAGTGCATCATATTTCTATTGGAATGAGAGCTTCATGCACAGAAAAAGAGTGACCCCAGGTTTTAAGAATGAACTTCTTTTATGTAATAGCTTTTCATGATGCATGTTTAGTTTGTTTAAGAAACTTAAGGAAGCGGATTTTTTGGGGGGAGATTTTTTTGAAGCATTATGAAATCCGAGAGCTGTGAAATCCGTCATAGTCCTACTGTGTATGAACATGTATGCACTTGAGTGGTAAAACTATAAATCTCATCGCAAGCTACTGCACTGTGTGTGTGTGTGAGAGAGAGAGAGAGGGAGGGTGAGAAAACCCTGCTAATGATCCTGCACACGCACAGTAGCACAGCTGTTCTCTCCAAATAGCCTGTGAGTTTCATGTTCACACTTTTAGAAACTTTAGCATAAACTCACACACGCACAGTCTCAAAACACATGCACAAACGCACAGGGTCACTCCGATGCTTGACTGATCATGTGCAACTCTGCTGACTTGGCAGTCTAAAAGGCTTCATGTTTTTTTTGTGTGTGTACATGGTTATGTGTTAAAATGAAGTTTTTTTTGGTTAGTTTTTTTTTAAATCCCAAATTTGGTCATTGCGAGTTAATTCTCCCATCGCTCATTATAGAAAAATTTGCAGCTTCCTTGTCATCCTTTTTTTACATGAGCATCTATTGATCTGCTCACAGGGCAGCTGCCAGTGCGTGCTTGGAGCGACCACTGACCCCGTCCTCTTTTGCATCTATGACATCACAGAAGAATAGCCTGTGATTGGTCAGTGTCACTTTGATTGACAGGAATTCTCATTCAGTTCCTTCTCCTTCTCGGAGAGAGAGAAAAAGAGAGCACAGTTCAGTTTTGCTCTCTGGACTCAGGGGGCTTGCAGGACTGTGGTGGTGGCGTCTCTCACAATCCGTGCTGCTTGGGAGTATTTGACCAAACTGTGTCTAGCCTCACTACCCCAAAATACACAACGCACACTTTCAGCAGTTTCTATTCTTATACCTGTCGTCTTCTTTACTTTGCACTTTGTTTCAGGTTTCGTGTCTATTCGTTAGCCTTATTAAACTCTTGCTTGTATTTTGTGTTCATTTTTTCATTTCTTTTTTCCTGTCCCCTTCCTCTTTCGGACAGAACATGGTGTTCCTTTCTTCCATAGCAGTTCCCTGCTGCCTTGGCCCTGATCCCCGTTCTCAGGCTGCTGGCTTTCAGAGGACATTCGCCTTCATAGACCCAAAGATTCTCTTTCGCTCTCTTGCTCTCAATTTCAGTATAAGAAACTAACTTGAGAATTATCTAAACTGGGTTAGATTCACCAAAGGAAGTTGAGGAATGTATTTTTTGGATTTGGAAAGGATAACCTATAATGAAATTTGCCCAATTTACCATGAATAGTTGGGTTCCTGGGTACATGTCAGCGAGTGATACATGAGAAGTATCGCCGTGCGTGGACGTGTCGGTACCCAAGTTATAATCCGGTTACAATGAGGTTGATTTTGAGTCGTGGTGAAATTGTGCCACAAGTATAAAAATACATGATTCATGTTTGTAGCTCAGTCCATTTCATTAGGGAATAAAACATTACTGGACATGCTGTTATAGAAAAATAATCCATGGCACAGTGCGTTCCTCTTATGCCACAGCACTTTGCCAATGATTTCATTTCCCAATGCTTCTTCTTGCGTTGTAATGTTTATTATACAACGGTTAGTTCCGACCGAGTAATCTGATTGGACGAGAGGCTTTCTAATAAGTGATGATATGGAGCATAACTGCACTGGGACTTTTAACTATACTGTATGTATCACTCTGGGTCACAGGTGTTCCACCAGTCGTTAACTACACTAACTGACGGTCGCAGCATGGGTGAAAGTCAGTCGGTACTGTCCGGAGTACTGAAAGGAAGATCTGATAATGTTATGTCATCTTAGCAACACTTTGTACTCTTAGTATCTACTTGTAAGTCATTGCGAATCGCCTCTGAACCATCCGTGTCCTAAATATTCTAAAGCGGATAATATACATGTACAGTTGTGTTCAAAATTATTCAACCCCCACTGAAATGGAGTGTTTTGGCCAGTTTGACATTGATTTTGATCATTT
>JAOVVA010000041.1:21625695-21659156 GCA_028565275.1 Leiocassis micropogon | reverse complement strand
TTTTTAGGCCTTTATTTAATTTTTTTTTTTTAGTGTTATGTACATGTAATGCTGCAATAGCTTTTGCTGCTAAATCCATGGTATATAGATGTATACCATAGTACTTTATTCAGGCTGGGGAGTGGATGAGAATCGGTTAGGGCGCCTGGTTGGGAGGTGAACAGGCCGGCGTGAGAGCGAGCGTCGGCCTCGGCGGGCCACGGAGTCAGCATTCGCCCCTGAACTGCATGTTTATCCGAATCAGGTCGCTGCATGCAATAGAATTTTCAGTATCGAGTCTTTTTATTCATCTTGGCCCACTTTGCACATTATAGACGAAGAAAAAGAGCAGGAAAGTGGACCGGAGGTGGTGACGCCGCGAGAGGAAAGCCCGTCTCGCTCGATGGCTTGTTTCTGTCTCGCTGACCATATCATATGTCAAAAGCTAAAAAAACGTGAGCAGAAATCTAAACAGCAACTCTGATTTAAAAAGGCCTAGATGTAGGATAAGCCTTCAAACAAAACTCTGTCTAGTTGGTGAAGAACATTTTTCTTTTTCAGTGATTGTTAATATAATTGTGCAATTTTTTATACAGTGTGTAGTTAGGTTTGAGTATATATGCCTAGAACTGTGATTCGCTTTAACTGTTCTTGATGTCTAACAAGTCCTGTGAAAACTTCATAACTAGAGTATACAGTATACACACACACACACACACACACACACACACACACACACCTACCCTCAGTCTTCCCTGTCCTTCTATTCCGTATACACACACACACACACACACACACACACACATACACACACACACACTTTTGATAGTTCTCATACAGGATGTGTAACAACTCTCCACCCCCTCCACCCCCATACACACACAACCTACCGACACCATTCAGTAGAACTAACACCATGTCAGGCCTCGTCGCTTCTGCCTGACTAGGGAAGTGATTAGTAGACAAAAAGAAAATACTGCAGTGATGCGTGTGTGTTTTTTTTTTTTCCCCTCAAAGACCCACATAAAGAGTTCAGACAGTGTGACTGCAGCACTTTCGATTAATGTCACAAGAACATTGTGTGCTCGCTGCATTTATACATATATATCTCTCTATATATATCTAAATATATATATAAACACAGATTTTCCTGCAAAGCTTGAAGAATAGAACCAACCTGCTAATAATGATGGTGGATATTTTTTTAAGACTATGGCATGGGCTTGAGAGAGGACGAGTGGGAGTTTAGGAGAAGATAAACAAGTATTGGCTGCTGATGTGATGCGTTTAAGAGTGAGAGAGGTTTCACGAGCCTGCGACAGTCCCGAGCTCAGCGGGGGGGGGTGGACGATGGGGTGTTGAGTGGTGGGGGGCGGGGGGGAGTTGCATGGAGTTGCATGGAGCGAAGCGTAAAATCGTCCCATCCCTTTTTCCAGCAGTGACTAGTCTGTCGGGCTGGAAAAATCCAGAGCAACCGTGGATCGGGTTTTTAAATCCTAAATCATCATCTTTAGGATGGAACACTTTGTTCGCTTTTGAAAAAGAAAAAAAAAAAAAGATGTAAAACAAGAGCTACTTTTTTACTGATGGGGAAAAAAAAGAAAACTAATCATGAATAGCAATGAAGATCCTTATGGACGTGAATTCTGGGGGGTTTGTGATATTTCCTTCCCAACCCAGAAGGGTTTTCTAGATCTGTTCCTTTTCTGTAATAGACATTTGTTATGCACTACTCTTTGTATCTAGATAGTTAGCTATCAGTCAGCTATTTTTTTGTTGAGAGCGAGCGAGAGAGAGAGAGAGAGAGAAATAGAAATTGTGTGCTTTCTGACTGACGTGATCTTTTGCAATACCTCAATTTTGAAATATAATAGGAGAGAAATCAATATTTTCTAAGTAAGTTTATTCAAATACAAAATATATTAATTTAAATTAGCAAGAAAATGATTTAACAGATGGTTAATTTTATTTTTGTCGTGTTTATTTTGCTTTTATGTTTAATTTTATTTTTTTGAGGAAAAAAAAAGATAAAAAAAAATAAAAAAATAAAAAAAAGCAACTGAAGGAGCTAGAGCTTTATAACTTTAATCAGCTGAAGTAGAGAGACGACATTAACACGGCGTTAAAAAAAAAACGGAGAGGGAGAACCGCCACCCACACGCCACAGTGTTAAAAAGAAAAAGAGTTCATACAAAATCCTACTCCAGAAAAAGAAAAGGAAAAAAAAACAAAACGTGGAGTCGACATCCATTAGGTGCTTGAAAAGCCAACTGACGATACTTCCCTTGGTTTTGTATGTTTATAATCAGTCATTTACTGACCAGTGAAACTAATAATTTTTTTTTTTTTGTTTGTGATTTATTATTATTATTATTATTTTTTAAAACAAAAAGCTTTTTTATGTTTCTTAAATGTAGCCCATTTGTTTTGTAAAAGCGAATTTGCCCTACTTTGTTAACCTGATCTAATTTAAGCTAAACTGATCTTCGAGGGTTCTTGATTAAATGGAGAAGAAGAAAAAAATGGAGAGAAAGAACGTTCTTTTTTTTGTTGTTGTTAAATAAAAAAAAACACACAAAGATCCGAACAGTTTCAGCTGTAACTTGATCGAAAGCCCCCGAGGTGCGTCAGCAGCGCGGTGGCCTTCTATTCACCTAAGACTTGAATTAGTCCCATTTTTTTAAGGCTATAACCTCGATTCTTTGTTGTAATGTGCAATACTGTTTGTACTGTTTGTAAAAAAGAAAAAAAACGAAAAGGAAAAAAAAGACGCATAAATCTTTATTGCAGATTTATTTTCATTGCAAGCATTGTGATTCACTAAAATCATTTTCTACTGTGTATTTACCTACTCTACACGCTAGTACCTTCCAGTGGTAATGTAGCCTTTATACTGAGAAATTTTTCATTATTTTTAGAGATTTTTTGCAAAAAAAAAAAGAAAAAAAGAAAGGAATTAAAACATTTACATATTTTTTTTCTTCTTTTTTTATTTCATATTTCTTTACAGACTTATTTCTCAACCATTAATATTGGCTATTTCTGGGGGAGACTTTCATACCTGGTCAATGTCGTTAATATTATTTTGTATTTTTACTTGGAATAAATTAATTTTATGATGCTAATTCTTTAAAAAAATCTTTTTGTTTTTATTTTATTTGATGAAGCTGAAAACATTTGTAACGTTACTAAAATGTCTAGATTTTTGAAATGCGACGCTTTTGTGTTAACTCACTGATGTTGCTTACGTTAGTGTGACGATGATCTCAAGTTATAAAGGGGGGGGGGGGATTTTTCATAAGTGGGAATTGATGTCTTTGGGTAATGGAGAATGATTGATTGGTAATGTATGGACTGAATGGGCAATAAAACGACATGGCGGAAAGGAGCGGTATTTGAGCTGAATGTTGTGATGCAGTGGAAGCTACACAGTGATTTAACTACTACCACTCCAATCACTGCCACTGAAACGCCCAGGATGTGCTGAGCTGAAGAGAATCACAACACCTTTCTGAGAGCATTCACTCCCAAACCTTCCATCTGTAGCAACAGATTGAAGTGCAACACATTCCAATGAGACTGATGTCTTGCCCTCTTCTACACACACGAGCTCGCAGATGCAAACGGTTGGCCTGCGTCACCGTCATTAACATGGGAGAACTGGGTTTAGGGATAACCGTCCCTCCTATCAAGAGGACAGAACCGATTTTGTCCTCTTTATAGTTGTGGTATGGTTGGGATTCGTGCTTGTTCTCCAAACACTTTTTTTTTTTTTATGTTGCCCCAAGATAACCGCCTTCTGACAAATTAGATTTAGTGCTGGGGTCTAATCATAGAAAAAATCCTAAATCCGGTCTATCTGGCATCGCTGGGATTGAACATAACATTAGCGTTGTATAAATAATGTCGTGTGAACCAGGCGTGAGTGGCGGAAAGATCGTAGAGCTCTTGAACAAGCCTTTTGATGCTCTTAGCTAATCAGCGACCCTGCGATTGGACCCCGGCGTTCTAACTAAACCCGGGTAAATATTTGCTATATATTGGTTTTCATTGTCCTGGACTCCACTGTACTGTATCTCGGTCAGCGCTTAGATATGCAACTGATCCATCACGTTTTATAGTTTAAGTTAAACTAATGTTTGCTCACTTAAAAAAAAAAAAAAGTTTAAAGACGCCACCCTTGCTCCAGCTCTGGTGTTGTGGTCGGCTCTTCAGCGCCAAGTTCAAAACGAGACCGGATGTCCTCTCTAGCTTGCCTTTTTCTATTCATTTTTGTTTTTTGTTTTTTTCGTTCCCTAATCCCAGGCTTGCCTACTAACCTCTTAGTGTCCTCCTGGAATGTTTAATTTGCCTTCACTGGTAACTGTTGGTCATTTCATCATTTGCTCACTGCACTCATTTTGTTTCCCTTCGTTCCTAAAGGAATCTAATAATAATGATAAATGTCACTAAAGAGCCGCTGAAGAGGAGAAGACGAGATGCCGCGTCCTGGTGACTGTTTTACACTCTCTGTAGATGCCTATATATTTCCTGTTCTAGATTCGGGTAGTTATTTATTCACCTGTGCTTCATGCTCATTCTCCGTGGGTGGATCTGCAGCCCACTTTGTATCAGTCATGTGAAATATTAAAAAAAAAAAAAAAAACGATATAACTATCTACATGAAGGATTGATTTCTTTTTCTGCGTTTCCTGTTTTAATTTATAACTAATGACAGGTTCTATCATGACAAGGTTTTGAAATTGTTGATTTGGACCTGTGCTTGTCTGACGTTAGTTAAACTGTGATTTAAAAAGAAAAAACTAAACAAAAATACATGGAGGGCAGTGCTGCTATTGCTTACAACTTGCTTCAAGTTTGTAGTTCCCACCTTCATTATTTCCCCCTTTTCTGTACTAATAAGCAGATCTTATTAAACATGGTTGTATGATGCTGTGAAGTGTGGTCGTCTTTTGCATGGCCTCAGTGTTTTTCCTGTAACTCCTTATTGCATGAGCATACACCATAACTTAATTACATGCATCTTGTATTTTATTTACTTTTACAAAATTGTCAGTGCCTGTGTATTTAATGAAACTCAGAGCAGACTGACCCACACCCTAACTACTAATTAACCTCTTCGGTGCTCAGTGTGCATTTAAAGTATATACATTTTAAAACATGAAGAATCATCAGCAGCTGCGCCAAAAAAAACCCCCAAAAAAACAAACACTTCTTTCTCAAGTCCAATATGGTGAGTGGAGCATTAAATGTCAGTAGGGATAAATCTCTTGCTAAGGGTTATGGTGTAAGGAGCCAGGAGCTGAGACAGCAATGCTAAAAGAAGGCCTAAGCAGAGGCACAGCTCTCTCGCTCATATCCAGGCACACACACGGAGCACTTGGTTTACAACGAATCTACAGATCCACCTACAATATACTATTATATGTACTATGTCCATGTGTCTAATCTGACATTTGTGATTGAATGCGATTATGAGGTTTGATGAATCATAAAGGCACTTGAGTTTTGGTTAAGCGTTTCATTAAACAAGTTGGATACAAAACTAAACCAATGCAGCTGTGAAATGCTGATGCCCAAGTGATGTCAAATGATGAGGCCTGGAGTACAGTCGGTGTTCCACTTCATCCGAAAAGAGTTCAGTGCAGTTAAAGTCAGATGTGTTCTACACCATGTCTTCAAGGAGCTCCCTCTGTGCGCAGGAGCATCATATTAAAACAGGTTCATGGTGCTACAGTAAAGGGAAATCATACAGCTAGAGCGTACAAAGCACTTTTTTTTAAATGTCTTTTTTAATCTAAACTGATTAAGGCTGGTACTCTGTTTAGAGCTGTCGATCAGCCCAATAATCATTCCCAATGTATGGAAGGTATGCAGCTGTGTCCTATTAAAAAAGACAACGAGTATGACCTGCTGTACACTGAACCATGACTCATAGAAGAAGATCCTTCATCACATACAGTAACCGCCAGACGCCATTCCAAATTTTACATGCTGCACATGCAATAAGGGAACCGCTGTAAGTAAGCAATACAACATGAAAGGGCGTGCTGTTACAGGAACAGCGCAAGATGCGCTGATGCTACAACGCAAACTGCCTTAAGCGCACAGCCATCACAATCATGTCCATGTTTGGAATGCTGTCTCAGTGTGAGGATGTCGGGATTTCATCAGTTACAGGAAATACTCCTGTTTGCATATCAGGATTACAAAATAAAAAAATATTTTTAAAAATCCCATGGTGCACCCTTGTTGCTTTATTGTGCACATTTTACAAATTAGAAAAAATACAGAAATATGGAAATAAAGTCTTTTTACAACTAAAGTTTTTCCATATCTATAATTTGTAAAATTCTTATTTCATACTGATTTTTTTTTTTTTAGGTTATCAGCAGTCGTATTAGCATTTTACTTCACATCATACTGTGTATGTGACAAAATTTGAATGTTTTTTTTAAAGAACAGACAGGCATCAAAGAAAGCTCATTAGAATTTATTAAAATTCTATTGGCTTAAGCAAAGAAGGCAAATTACAGACATATTTACAAAGTCCTTGTTTTTCTTTTTAAAACTATCCGACAAGGTTCCACGAGCATCCTATATCTGCCAGGTGAACAGGACCGATGACTCCAGCCAGCACGGTGCCCTTGCACATGCCAGACTTTTCACATTTACTCTGGGTGCGAGTGTGTGTCATAGTAGGCCGGGGGTGATGCTCCGAACTGAGCTACAGACGTGGATGAGAACCGACAGGCACAGTGCATCAGAAAGGAAGGGGGAAAATATCACCCCCTAGTGGAAAAGATGATTAATGTTCTTCATTCCAGTTCATTTCTCCTTGTTTATGTATGTGTACAGTGTCCCCTGGTGTTCAAGATACAAGGCTCCAGAAGCCTTTTTGGTTAAGATGGCTGTGCAGTCTACAAAAATAAACAATATATACAAAATCCTATGTTTTGTATATTGGCTTATATGCCTATTAAGATCCAATACTGACAGGTGTTTGGCCTTTCGAGGTAAGCTTTAAGACTGTAAGTGCAGGAGGATTAGTCGAGGATATTGTTCATGATCAAGAATACAAGGGAGATCCCACAGCATGTGTGAGAATAAAATCAGTGGACCAAGACTGCAGGGGAAATGAGTCAATCCCAGTGCGTTCCTCCTCAGCTTGGCAGTGTGGGGTCCGACAGCATGCATATGGAGTGCGAGTTCTTGAACAGCAAAGTGAAGTCCAGACTGACATAACGGATCAAATGTTACGTAAAAAGGTACCATGGCCAAATCTTTTAAATCCAGATGGTGTTTCATTCTCTTCAGGGCGATGATGACTCGTTATTGTCTGTAACAAATAGAAGTGGTCGATCCTAAAAGGGCGGCTGTACGAGTAGGGTGTGCTGGGTTAGTGCAGCGAGAGCATGAAATTGTCCAGATCATACTCTGCCTCATACTGCTGCTGATCCCACAATTCCCCCAGGCCGTCCAGTACAGACTTCATACTGCCCTTCCCTGAGGAGGAGGAGGACGACGCCATTTCGCTCTTGTCAACTTTATTGTCCTAGAAACAACAGAGGTAGTTACATTCTAGACGAAATATGCACATTTCACATTATGAGAATCTTCATTTAATCGCAAAGTTTACTGTTTGACACCCAATCAGCTAGTCTATGACGCGTGTAAGTGAGTCCGTATAAAATGATGCATGGGAGGCCATAAAATTCCTTTGACTTTGAATTTAACAAAACAATGTATTGCCTTTGTAGCGGTCTGTAAGTGTAATACTTTGATAGATTTACAGTAAGTAAAGAAAATCATAAGAAGCTAGAAGCTATGTTATTGACATTCAAAAACAAATTTAAAAAGTGGATTTCCCCTTCCATATATACCTATGCATTATTAAAACCGTGCTATGCAGACAACCGTGTGCTGTCTAGTCCAAATGATCCATGCCCTGTTTGTGGGGTTATTAATTCACATGTACATATGGTAAGGCGTATAAAACTTAACACCATTGTGTACAGACATAAGCACTAGTGTTTAATAAATCCCTCCCACTCCCACAGAGGAAACCCCTCACAAAGTCCCAGTGTATGAAACATGAGGGCTCACTTGTACCCACACTGAAATGAGGGAGTAGGAAAGTTTTGGGCACACACATGCCCTAACTGAGATGAGCAAAATGGTGACCCTTATGCTTATTGTTATGTGAAGAGTTCATACTGTACAATGTTGATACAGCAGCAATAGCTGCATTTACATGGACAAGATTTCTTTCGTCTGATTGAAAATCACTCATTAGAGATTTCAACTTAACTTTAAGCTGAGGTTTACATGCACAAAACATTTAATCAGAATCAAATTCTATATAATAACGGTGTTTATATGATGCATTTTTGATCGGACTGGCTCATTATTCCCATTATTAGTGGAATTTAATAGAAAAGAGAACAGAAAAGAGAATGACGAGAGGCACCCTTACCTTGTCCAGAGTGAAAAGGTTCAACAGCTGGTCTGTGCCCATGCTCTGTAGACTGGCGTTCTCCTGGCTGATCACGGTGTTGGCTATACTCATCTTAAACTTTTGCAGACCCATGATCTTCTCCTCCAAAGTGCCACGAGTGATCAGACGGTACACGTTCACCACACGTTTCTGAAACCCAAACGCACCCAAAGTTATTTTTTCTTACCAAAGCCTGTGAGACATTTGTAAATAATAATTGCACCACACATACTTACCTGCCCTATTCGGTGAGCACGGTCCATTGCCTGCAGGTCTCTCATTGGGTTCCAGTCATGTTCCACAAACACCACAGTATCAGCTCCTGTGAGGTTCAGGCCCAGACCACCTACATGTGTCGTCAGGAGCAGCACATCTATTGATGGGTCGTTGTTAAACCTGCAAGACAAAAAAAAAGAAAAAAAGGGTAAAGGCAAAAGGTGAGCTGTTGTCCTGCAAAACTGCCGAAATCACCTGTGGGCCACTTTATAGACAAAACAGGGTGTTGATCAATCGACTTTTGAATTCCGATGTCGTTTTTTCATTCCAACACACATTTTCTGATTACATATGAAAAACAAGTGCTTTCAATATCTTTGTGACCAAATCGCAGATGCCATTTTATTGGGAAAACGAAGTACTGTTAGTTTAACAATGCTCTTGGGTTACACCCGTGTAACATATTCAAACGTAAGCCATCTGGAATTTGGCTCAACAATGACCAGCTTAAATGAATTATTCCTTTGTAAAGACACAAGGAATGGAAATGAAAAATAAACACGGATTCTGGCTCGTCTAAGAAATCTTACTAGGTAAAAATCTTGGACTATAAAAGATACACATCGATGTATAAGCTCGCATCTATAAAAGCTCGTCACCTGGAGACAATGGAATGGCGCAGGCCTGCAGGCACACTGCCGTCCAGACGCATGTAGGTGACTGTAGGCAGTTGAGGCTTCAGAAGGTCATGCTCCACGATGTCCAACATGCTCTTCAGCTGGCAGAAGATCAGCACACGGTGCTGTGCCACCACTGCCTCTGTACTGACATCCGAGGAGCCGGACGAGCCCAGACCACAGTCCAGCAGCAACTACATGATGAGACGGCATGTTGAAAATTACGAGTTCAACTCTGATGTCAGTGATAAGTAATTTGTCATTAAACAACTAGAATAATTGCTTTTGTTTTGTTTACTAAATGATGCAGATCAGTAAAAAAAAAAAAAAAAAAAACAATATTCAAATCTTTAACATTCCCTCCCCTCCCTCTCCTGTTATCTCAGGACCTGCAATTAGTAGAGTTCCCACCTTTAAAATAGCTTGGAGCTAAAATATCCTCTGACTTGTCATGATGCCCACATTAAGTACATGATTTCGAAGGTGCGCCCCAGAATATACCATCTTTACTATTTTTGCTACCCAGTATGGGGTGGTCTACCTAAAGGTCTCTCTGAGCAGTTAGAGAGGATCCAAAAGCGATAATAGGCATTCCGACTTCAACTCTATCAACACTGAGCGAGAGGCAAGATGAAGCCACCACACGTATTTTAACTAAAATATTCACAGACAGTTCATTACCGCTGCATTGTTTCCTGCCTATGGCTGCAACACCTACATATTATATTAATATATTAATTTAATGCTTGCATGGTTAATTTTTACTTGTTTTATATGAAGTAAATGATTGCCTTGGACCGTGTGTTATTTGACACATTTCAGGGTTTCTGTACTGCAATAGGCGGTCTTGTCAAATGTTAAATTAAACCCATCAATCTAACTATGGTCACCTTATAACTAACAGTTTCTCAGGGCAATCTACAGATGTCCTGGGTTTCCACTTACAACTTTACTACCTGCTTTTGGTCGGTTTCTATTGCAAGGCATTTTTAATTTTGCCAGCACAATGCACACCAGAATATTCCTGCGCATTGAGAGGCAATTACACAAACTAAAAAAAGAAAGCTCTTTAGATCTTCGTGCTTCTACCTGTTTAAGTGCAGAGAGTTTTGGTGCATGCTGGATGTCCCGGAGACTGGAATTCTGGGAGGTGAGCTGCTCGCTGATGCGCTTGTGCTCAGGATGCTGAGGTGTCAGGACCAGCGCTGGATGGTTACAAAGCTTCCTCAGGTATTGCAGTGCCTACACAATAAGAAATGTATATATATATATTTTTTAAAAAGGTAAATATCACATCATTTAGTAAAAACTGACCAAATCAGTAGCTGTTTCTAATATAAAGTCTAATAAAATTTACATAATATAGTGACAAAAATTACACAAACTCTCATCTTTAATTTCTGACATCATGTCACTGTTGCACAGAAGTGACTAGCAAGTCTAGCTAAGTTTCTGTCAAAGAACAAAGCAGAATCCTGTGTACATTTCACAACATTCCAGCAGAAAGTGCATATAATGTTTAACAGCCAAACCACTTATATCTCACCTGGAACACATGTCCAGTGGCCTTCAGCTTGGGTTTGTCCTCATCTTCTTGGGCTGTTGGGGAGAGGACATCGTCCACGTTCACCTTTGCCCGAGATTTGGCAAAGTCCTCATACAACTGAACCTAAAGGCAGACAAAGGGGAAGGAAAAGATTACAAAGAGAGCAAGGGGGGAGGGGAGAAGGGAACTGAAGGGAATATTTCCCAAAACTCTTTCCTTAAAGTGACCAACACTTGATCATATATTGTAATTTATTCAATTGAAAAATTGCGGTTTTACTCTCTGCTGAAGGCTTGCATAAGTAAGTGGACATGCAAATGACAATACCTGTAGGGGACTCAGGTTGCAGTAGTAGTCTTGTATAATCTTGGGTGGCAGATCTTGAAGGACATCCTCCTTCATCCTCCTCAGGAGAAAGGGTAGCACCTGCCGATGCAGAGCCTCCATAGCCAAAACCCCTAAGAGACACAAAATATGCTACTACACACCACCAGCACTAGAAGCTCTTTTAAACAGTCCAAAACATTTAACAGACCCGATACCATCTGCCCCAAAAGTTTGGTATGTTATGCATCAAGGCACATACACACATTTTATACATACATATACAAACAGACTGGTACATAATTACTGGTACTATATAAAATGCTGTTTTATAACATGACAAAATACCAATCATTTCCCTTTTTGGCAAACAACTGAACACAAGAAAAATCAATGTTCAAAATTACCCAATCCGCAATGATGCTCTCTTCCAAATAAATCAATTCTAGGTGCAGAAACAATCATTCAAGTAAAGTGTAAAAATGCCCTAAAAGAACAGCAGTTCAACACAGAACCTAACAAAGACATCAACCATCACCTAAACATAGCCCCAGTCTACAGAACAACAAAACGAACATACAAGGTCTTCGCTAAAAGATTAATGATACGCTGTTGAAAACCGAGGAAATCGTGAAAACCCCTACCTGCTTCCTGTTCACGGGAAGAGCTCTTGGCGTCTCGGCTAGCGAGGATGGGCTTCCCGTAACGAGCAGCAAACTGGCGCTCTGTACCCAGAAAGCCTGGCATCAGGAAGTCAAAGAGAGACCACAGCTCCAGGACATTATTCTAAAGAGAAGAAAGGATGAGAGAAAAAGGACAGAGTCTTTTCCATCTTAAAACACTTTCAGAAAACCTTCCTTGCTGCAACTTACATTCCACTTGAAATACACTGATTTCTCAAAGCAGAGGTTTTCTTACATGTTGCAGAAACACAAGCAGTATAAATAGAAAACTGTAAGTATGGATATTTAGGGGTGTCCTTCAGATAAAGTTTGTCTGCTTGATGATATACACATACATATGGATATATACAAATATGAAACCATGTGTAGATCCTAAATATGGCAGCATGATTGTTTCTTAAAAGGATCCCCAGGTTTGTGCTCCTTGTCGGAGAGCCTTCTATGATTTCTAGCAAAAATGTACACAGAAATAAGCATTTATTTGTTTTACACTGACCTGGATGGGAGTTCCTGAGAGGATAACTCTGTAGTTGGCAGACAGCTGCTTGATAGCTTTGGATAGTTTGGTTTTCCCGTTTTTAATAACGTGACCCTCATCAAGGATACAGTAATTAAATTTAATATTCCTGTTAGGATCAGAAAAACCACTGGGCTAAATAGAAGGAAAAGCTGATTCTTTGAAATTAATACATACAGCATGCAAAAATATTCACCTAAAAAAGTCGATGTCGTTCCGTACTACATCGTATGATGCTACCACAAGGTTGTGCTTTTTTACTTGGTGCTGTAATCTGGAACAGGAACAGTAAAAGAGATGAGTCAACTAAATAAAAATTTTTTTTTAGCAGGCCTCTGCTGTAAGAAATTGTTAATGACGGTCCGCAACAACAATCCTGCAGTGGATGGTGAGCCTACCGTGCTCTCTCTGTAGGAGGACCTGTATAGTGCAAAGGGTTCAGGTACTCCTTTGAGCAGAACTTGCCCACTTCATCCACCCAGTGGCCTGTTAAAGTAGGGGGGCACACGACTATGGAGGGCAGAGGACAACAGTCGGCAGCCTTAGTCCTGGCATACTCTTGTGCCCTGCACCAGAAACAAATAATCAGCAATGGACATTTTAAAAAAGGCTGACATAAAACAGGACAGCTTCAGGAAAAAAAGGGCCATGACAGAAACTAAACGAATGAATGAATGTATAAAAATAGCATGTCTCCAAAAAAAAAGAAAGAAAAAAAAGTGACATTTCGTAGTCCAACATTAGGCCAATTCTCGCTCAAATGATCTCAAATTTTAACGAGATGTATAAAAACTAAGTTTATTGTATTACATTTAATTCTGTTTTGCTATGCAACAGAAACTTGAAGACGAGGAGTTAGGAAGGCGTAGTTAACAAGCAACAAGCATAGAAGAAAATACCCACACTAAAGTTGAGCACATGATGGACTCGCCGCAAGATATGTTACAGCGTATTTGGCAGGAGATAGACTACCGCGTGTCATGTCAGAGGCAGTGCGCATATTAATCATTTGTGAAGCTTCGTGTAATCGGTTATAAAATCAATATACGTTGTTGGAATTTTGCCTTTTTTTGTTGCTTAGGAACATAATTTTCTTCTGTTATCTATGCTCAAAATCACACCACTAATATTCTAAAATCTACGCCCCTAATCCATAATGGCTCGAACCGATTAAAAGCAGTGAGGATTACCTGAGGTAGTGGTCACCAGCGAGAATGCAGATGGATTGAAGGGTTTTACCCAAACCCATGTCATCACACAGGATTCCATGCAGCTTGTATTTATTCAGGAAGGACAACCAGTTCACTCCATCCTGAAGATAAAAAATAAATAAATAATAAATAAAAAAAATTCATTCATCGTTACCTTGTTCTTACCTGGCAACTTAGAGATATCAAATACTGAACTACGTAAACTAATATAAAAGAATTCTGAGGTTCGCGGGCAGTGGTAGATGAATGTTTTGGTCAACAAAAGTATGTTCTATTGTGTGGACATACATTTTACACATTTACTGCAAACAAAATTTAAGCAGTCCTGTGTTACATTACAGCCAGAGCACAACAGGATATACAGTATAAAACGGCAAAAATAAAAAATACTAAATAAAATAAATTATGGAAAGTTCAGAACATGTGGCTTATAATCCCATTAAAAGCAATTTCATAGCGATTAAGGGATCAAGGGTATAAAAGCGAGTGTGTGTGTGTGTGTGTGTGTGTGTGTGTGTGTGTGTGTGTGTGTGTGAAGTGGCACGGTGTCAAATTACGCGCATGCACACAACGGCAGGCTGAGGGAGAGAGAGAAAACGGTTCTTTAACCTCTCTAACGAGACTTTCTTTTGCTTTACACGCGCGCACACACGTTATAAGAAACAGTACACGCGCGCTGTACACACGCTTACAAACACACGTTATAGTTAACAGTACACGCACGCACGGATGATTATACAAGATAAAAACCATTGGCTCAGTTGTGATCACGTGACGCTCGGTGTCAAAACAAGAAGCGCATGCGTGATACATGGTACTCGTAAACCAAGACTTGTTCGTTTTTCAAGTCAAAATTTATTAAAAATCTCTGAACTGCGTTACTCGCAATCCGAGGTTCCATTGTATAATCATAATAGAGTTTGACAAGCAATCAAGCATATACAGTATGTTACTAAATTAGGAAGAATGCAGTCCAGTCACATGCCTATTATAAGCCACGAAAGGGGGGCACATAGCATGCTTCCTGAACTCGCTTCTCACTTAAAATGTCTTCCTTCTTCATTTTAACTGTGTATTGCTCAATCATCTGTTCTACAAACTTTGTTCTTATCCTCTCTAAATTGTTATTGTACTTTTGCAAGGAGAAGTATATGCAAAGTTAGCTAGTCCACGAGCAGATCCTTCACCCTGGGTATGGTTTCAGTCCACTGGGAAAAAGAAAGTGAGAAGGCCACGTGAGACGCTTTTGTATTTGTTTGATATAAATGTAATTTGTCATCAACACACACCCCTTCTGGCACGCTTTAATTTAAAGGCAAAAGCCATCTGTAATATTGACAGTGGGGATGGAGAGGGGATGAAATGCTGAGCGGCCACGGGTTTAATTGAAATGCAGAAAGAGCAGAGAGCCCATACTTCACCCAGCACTCAGGCGGAGTGGTGCAGCACAGGAGAGCTTTCAGTACACTTAGGCAATATGCAAATGCATACAGAAGAGGCTACATTATCACCCTCGCCCCAAGCCAAGTCAACAAATACATGCATAAAAAGGCCCTCCCCATTTGAAATACGCCATCATGACACTTTAATTTAAATCCTGTGTTGAATATTTATCATTTGAAAACAGACAGACATTTATAAAGCAAAGGGCAAGATTACAAAACCACCTACCTGCTGATATTTCCTGAGTTCTGCTTTAATAGGGACAGGGATTGTGTAATTCTCCAACTTCCTGCTATCCAACAACTGCTCCAAAAAGTGACGCTCTCTCGCCTTCTGACGAATGAGCTCATCTGACATGGTGGGTGGGTTAGGGATGCCAGCCTATAAAGGACACATCAATAAGAAAATAAGCACTACATTACTCTTTTTGCATGCAAAGCAGAGTAGAATAAAACAGCCTTTTTTTTTGCAAGGTTGTATAACATCCATTCATTCACTTGCATTATACAAAGCATATTCCCTGAATGAATGTGCATATTTAGTTAACAATATAAATAAGTCGTACATATTAGGCACAAATTCCAACCAAGCCCATACAGTGCCTCATGTGGACAGTTAATGTTTATAAAACAAATGTCAGATTCAGGCATTTTAGTTATATTGTGTTTATAAAATTCACATCTGCAGCATGTAGGCCATATGTTACCCCTCAGTGGTATGGTCCATGCTTATCTCAATTTGTTTCATTCCAGTTCCAAATGAGCCCTAGCATAGTTTGACTGCAGTGAAGAAAAAAAAAGGGGGTTAAAAAAAAAAAAAAAAAAAAGACTCCAAACATGCATTTGCATGCTGGATGTGTATTTTTGTAGACGCAATCTGCTAAGGCAAGGGACAGAAATGTACCACTGGCCGAATGTTTTAACCAATCGACAAAATGAGAAAACAAATTCTGGATTCATGAATGTTGATTCTTTGATATTGTTTCGGTCAGCCAGTGGCACCAAACTTTTGTATCTAAAGAAAATAGTAAAACTATAATAACGTTTGACATAGCAGGTGGCCTACCTATTTTGTGAGATACAGAATTTATTTTGGGGTGAATCATAGGTTTGGGGAATTGCAATTTTCTATTTGATTAAGTTAGGTGGACGGCAGGGATAATCATGTTCACACTGCGAATACCTTTTTTTAATGATTAGGTTTTTTTTTTGTGCATACCATAAAATATAATCATGCCGGAATAGCACTTTTTATTGTGCGCATTGCCTCAAGAAGCTAAAATTTTCTCAGGTTTTGCAAGAATGCTGTGTAACTTGTGTTTAAACGTTCATCTCCTACAAAACGCTAATCTTTTTTCCCCCCTAATCCTATAAATATTTTTTTTATTCTATACTCAAGTCCAGAAGGTTTTGCCCCAACCATCCATAAACGCAAAAAAAAAAAAAGCAAACGGTTCAAGCTCTTTAAATCTTCTGCAAAAGCTGTGGTACAATTTTAAAGAATTGGTCAATTTTAAACCATTTAACAGTTGTTAGATTTTGACTCAAACCGAATCGAACTACAAAAGATGGATTAAACTGCATAGCTAATTTAATCGCACACCTCTAGTTAGCACTGTCGGCTAACGCCTAATCTTGTACTTTGTGTGTGCAATTAGTAAGCCTCCATCAGGTAATCTGGTTTCCTCCCGCATTCCACATATGGTGTACATATAATTAGATGTGCGAGTGTGTGCTTGTGCCCTCACATGGGTTGGCACTCTATCCAGCTTGTACCCTGCCTTGGGCTAGGTTGCAGGCACTGTGGTTCATAGAATATGCAACGAGAAGTACGCACCTCCAGAGGCAGCAGGCGTATGAGCGTGGCGAAACACTGCGTGGCCATGAAGCGTACACTGTCACTAGGATCACTCATGCGGCCCAGCACAGGAACGACCAACAGCACAATGTAGGGTATGATGTCCACATCCAGCTGCTCCATCACACCTGAGAGCTATAGTGAAGGACTAACAACACTTACGATGCACTATGAAGAAATACAGTAACCATTTACCAATTTTTTGCAAAGATCTTTAAATGTACAGACACGCCAACTTCACAGTTTTATGTTTTACACACACACACACACACAAGGATACAGGCCATTGCCTCGATGGCTCCCTCCTGCTTGGTGCTGTCATCAATCGCCCCCAACCATGGTAGCACCTGCTCCAGGAAGCATTCCATGGTCTCCATAGTAGCGATTTTACTGAACACACCAAAACAACGAGCAGCCATGTGACGCACAGATGTGTATGGGTGCTGGAGACACGCACAAAGCAGAGGCAGCTGCTCCAACAGCTAGAAAAAGACATACATTTCATTTAACCAAGAGTTAGTGTATAGATTTAATTATTTTATTAGATTAGAGTGTAAACAGGTTTATAGTTATAGAAAGTGCACCTACCAGAGATATGAGCTCCTGAGCCATGGCTCCTGTGCTGACCTCCAAAACCTGTAGAGAATTGACCAGCTCCTGAGCTACCATGTCACCTTTCTCCAAGAGCTGCCTGGAATCTACAATAAAGGTATGTTTGAATACAGTTATACAGTACATTACACCCTATTACACAGACAGCCATTAAGGACGCCTACCACAACCCAGTACGTCTCCCAGAGTCTTCAGTGGCCCAATCATAGACTCCCAAAGACAGGGCAAATCCTTGACGAGACCAGGCCCAAAGTGCCTAGCGATGGTCATCATTGAGAACTCTGCACCTCTCCTCTGGACAAGGATTGGCTTCTTGCTCTAGGAAAGTAAACATTTTTTTTATTAAAGCCTTGCAACCTATATATTAACCAGCAAAAAAAATTACAGTAGTCATTTTGTCATAATATCAGAGCACAGAAGGCTAAACCCTACCAACCTCATCAGTTTCTGTGGAGATGGAGGTGCCTGGGGAAAGGTCATTGGGTGACGTTTTTGGCAATTTGGGGGCAGGGCCTCTCTTGCTGGTGATGGCAAAAGCTGCTCTCTGATGTCGGTAAAGCGTGATGATGCCCTTTGTTTTATTCACCATGTGATGCATGCCATCTTTCTCTGACATATTTGCTACAAGAAAAAAAATACTAAACTTAAATTTTTTTTGCCACAATTAACCTAAATTAACCATAATTTTTTTTTACAGGTCCTTCAAAAGATGCGGAAAAATCAATACACAAATCACTATAGTTGAAAAACCTAAGTGTTCTTACTTTTACAGCCATCCTGTGTTGGAGGCATGTGTGGCGGAACAGGGCACTCTGCATTGGGTGTAAGAATGGGGTCCACACACACTGAGCTGCAAAGGTTTTTAATGATTTTTGAATTGGGGCAAGGCGTGCGGCCTGTGCAGAGCTGGAGCAGACGGGCTATGCTGGAGGCAGCGTACCCCTGCACCAGTGTGTTCTCCTCCTTCTTAACAGCCTCCATAAGTGGGCGCACCAAAGGGTTTAGCTTTTCGGGCAGCGCTGCCAGGCCCACCACAGCACATGCTGCAAAAGTATGCACACGTAGATGCATCTGCTGCCACTCAGCACTGGTCTCCGTCACTGTAGAGCACGCCTGCTGCCGCTTACTCTCCAATGATTGCAGCTGCCGAGATTTCAAGTTCAACGATGCTGTGGCCTCAGAAAAGATGGTGGTCACCTGAAGGGAAACAAAAAAAGGACAAGCAAGGTCATAATGAAGTTGTGTGGGAGGACACAAATTTGATGAGATTCGTAGATAATTTCTACAAAGAATCTATCAAAAAAAAAAAGAAATCTGTAAAGAGAATATAATGTATACTGAATGACTAAAAAAAAAAAATATATATATATATATATTTTTTTTTTAGATGGGTCAAATTATTCGTCTGTATTTTGGCATTTGAAATTATGCCAAAATACAGCATTGGCATTTGAAATTATTGGTCTGGGGACTACAGCATCACCCAGGAATCGATATCAGGATGATAGGGCGAGCACTTTACCACTGCGCCACTCGGCGGCGCGACTATGGACTTTTACACTATGCCAGCTCCAACGACTATATTGAAGGTGAAAGTCAGTTTTTGTTATTCAATATTAACACTAGATAAGATTATTTTCTAAGAACTTTTAAAACTAAAATTGAATCAACAGAATAAAACCAAGTTCCACACAGGAGTAAAAGTATTACATTTGATGAACACGAGTTTTACACGGTGAATTTTCTCCAGATGTACAAATGTCTGTTTCTTATTAATGTCCTATTCTGCATCTTGTATAAATGACTTGATTCAAACAATTATTAAAAAAAAATTTACGTTTTGTTCCAACATCAGGATTTACTTTATGTAGTTTATTTAGACAGTGATCCCATTCTGATTGAGATTTATTTTAGATGAATGCATTTAATAATTCTTAAAATCGTAAAAGGTAGGGGGTTTTTTTGGGTTAGGTTTTGTCTACTTGATACTATGGACATTTTAATTACTGGTACGGAATGGAGATGGATGAATTTTCATTGAGATATAATATAATATAAAATAAGTTGGTCAGGTCTAGCTAAACAGCTATATTCAAGGCTCAAACTTTGAAGGGGTGGTTCTGGGAGAATAAGAAATCACTTCTTCTGAATTGACCATGACATGGCGCACTGTGATGAAAGATAAAGGCGGTCAAAAAATATTGTGCGAGAGTTGTTTTTTTGGCCTACGGCCGCATCACAGCCATACTGATGATCTGGACGACACTAACCAAGTCATTGGCCTGATCGATTGTGAAGACATTGCAGTTGATTTTCTCCCTCACATCGATATGTGCGTCATCAAGGAGAGCGATGAGCTGTTTGCATTCATTCTGCATGCGTGTGAAGGGGATGGCGATTTCATCATAGTACAAATGTTCGGACAGAATGGCCAACAGACGAGGCTGGACCACACTGGACACCACCTCGCACTCCTATAAAATAAATAAATAAATTTAAAAAAACAGCAAAACCTAATTCAATCGTACACAACCTACAGTGCGATCTTGTCTGTTTCTTGTTAATGTTATCAAATGATAAAAGAATTGTGATGAAGATAATTATTGGTGGGGGGGGAAAAAGGCTAATAGTTCATATGCACCTCACATATTTACACAATCAGTATTATATTGCCTAGAAACTATAAATAACAATGATTTGGTAGTTTAGGAGTTTAGGGGAAAAAAGAGGCATGTAGTTAAACTGATCGTTGTAAGCTTCTGAAATCCATGAGGAAATCTTCAGCAGCAAAATAAAATTACAGCCGAACACTCAATGTCCAAAATGTCAATTATTCCCAATCAAGGAAAGACCATTGCCCTTTTTACCTTCTGTAAGGATGCCCATTCACACAGCACCATGGACACAGCAATTCGCTGGAGAGCCGACTTAGAGTTGAGATGGAAGAGGAGAAGCTGAGCCAGTGACTCTGCCGGTCGAATCTCTTGAGTCGAGTTATTTAATCGTGGGTCACAGATACAGTTGCACAGCGCCCCCAGCAGTCTGGAATAACAAATCACTGCTACAATGAGGCAAGAAGTAGCAACTTTTTAAATGCATCCAAAACCACAGAAAAAAAAGCCAAAAAGCAGAGGGGGAAAAAGATGCGCTAAAAAAAAAAAAAAAAAAAAAACATACTTGGCAGCCATGAGCCGGGCACGAGTCACTACATAGTCTCTAGAGGCTGGGTCTTCAATGATGGTGTCGGCTCCTCCGATATACTCTTGCACAATCTCCTTCACCTGCTGTCCACCCTGCCGAGACTTCCCACTTGCCTTTTCCTTAATAAATACATAAATACACACAGTCAGTTCTACTAGCATTAGACTAATGATCAATTTGGCAAATATGGCTTCAAAAGCTTAAACAGAAATGCTACTGATGGAAAGGTGCATGAAAAAAAATTATTTAAGTGGTGGTTGCCAAAAGTCATTTATTTTACGTATTTATATTTTCCCCAGATTTTCATTCTACTTAAAATTTAATGTGAGCTAGTATTCATTTTATTAATTTGTAGCCCAGGCATCACTAAATGGTCGATCACTGTCCGTACTCGGACCGAGTGACCGTTCTATCTGGACACTGATGCTTTTCTGATAAATGAGAATAATTAATATGGTGTGAAATTCTCAAGAGAAAAGCAGTTCATGAAATAATCAATCACAAAACAGGTCAGATGGTGGTGCCTTGAACTCACCTTGGATCGAGCCTTAACCTCCAATAGCATGTTGAGGTCAATGGGAATGTGAGGTGCTTGCATCATCAAACAGAGCCAGGCACCCATCCATGGACAGCTGGCTGCTACGACATACTGCTGAGGAACCTGCTTTAACAGCTCAACCCAGACCTTGACCACAAAAAAAAAGGCATCAATTTAGCACATTATAGGGTACAAAACATGTTACCAAAAACAAGAGTGGGTGTGTCGGCTGCATTACACACCTTCTGAATAAGATCGAGGATTTCCTGGTTACTCTCGAGAATGCACGACTGAAATATGTGCCTGAGCATGTCTTGCAAGATGGGGTTTAACCACACGGCACAGCTCTGAGGAAGTACACAAACTACACGTAACTCCACTTGCATTAAAAAAAATTTTTTTTTTTTAAACCTGGAGGAAAACTTAGAGAATCTGCCATATGTGGTATGCAATCAGCTCAAACATACACCCCTTTCTATAAATGTTAACATTTTAATAACATCAAGTCAAGCTTTGATTTCTTCCCCCCCAGAATATTTCTAAACAAAACAAGTGGTGGGTTTTCAGCACTGTTTTGTGGGATGTGATCTGGCAACCACAGGTTTTATTATACACCACTTCGCGTATTGTAGAATTTAATATAAAAAAATGTATTTGTCCGTGGCTATGTCTGAAGGCAAAAGGAACATTTACAAAGAAGTGAGGTTTATCTGAATGGCAGAAAGACAGTTTCTATGGATTGATAAAGGGCAAAAGTGTTACATATCCAATGTCTGAAAAATGCAAAATGCTGACTAGAGTGAGCTTCTATAATTCTGCATGACTGAAATGCAAAATTTAATACAGTCGACCCTCGAAATTCGCAAACTTCATGAATTTTTAGAAAGAAAAAAAAACATTGTCAAAAAAATGCCTCTAAATGCCAATTTTTGATAGTGTAAACCCTAAATATGGTTTAACACATTACCCTTAAAATATATATATTTTTATAATAAATATATATATTTTTATAAATATTAAAAAAGGGTAATCCGGGACTGTAACGCATGCAAGCAATTTTTCTTTGGTATGCGCTGTGGTTTTCTTTGGTATAAGGAGGGTAAATACACTTCATCACTCCAAGCCACGTTTTCCTCTACGGTTGCTTTGTGTTGTCTCCATAGTACCAAAAAAAAACAAACAAACAAAAAAAAAATACACCAGACCATTATACAAGGTGACAGAATAACGGGAATTTTTGAAATACGTATTGGTAGCCATTAGCAGGTGGTAGCACTGCGGGTTAGTAAGTAAACACTCCGCCTTTTTAGTAATCCTGGATCAGTGGAACGGGCAACAGCGTGCGTTAGCCATAAAAATGTTTTATAAAATATTGTAAAAAAGTTCCTGTTTTTTTGTGTCACCTTGTATTTTAGATGGAAACTTAGCTGAATTTACGTTAGTGTTAAAATTATATTGTAATTATTGTTTTTAATAATTGTGTTAAAACGGATTAAAAAAAATTTAATCCAAATTGCCGCGGAACAAGGATAGATATTGGCAGTTTCCGAGAAATTGCAAGGGTTACCACAAGCAATAATTAGTTTGGTTCTTAAGAAAATTCCGTGAACAACTGAGGCCGCAATCTCTGAACCGCGACTTTGCGGGGGTCGACTGTACCTCCCTTCAAAGAGTTCAGCATTCTTTATGAAGCTACATTATACATTTTCCACTCATCTTACCTGATCAGCCTTGGACAGCAAAGTGAAAAGCGTCTCTAAGGCAGCACGTCGAACAGAAGCAATAGTGTGCCTAAGAAATGGCCACACTCGAGGAACCAAAATGGTCAGTGACTGCTGCATGCTGGGTGTGATAAGAGTGTGTTAGGCAGGAGCACTTTAAAATCATATCTACGATAAACCCTGAGTAGACTGCAGAGGACAGAGCACATAATTACAAACAGAAGGATTGGGAACTATTGGCAGAGACACAGCATTAAAAGCTACCACGTTATGCAACAGTGTATATAAAAAGTTCCATAGACTAAATGATATCCTGTTGTTATTTAACATGCTCGTGTCTGATCTGCCCACTTAAATAAAGAAAAGAAAAAAAAAAAGTGGTTAAAAGTGCAGCTAAGTTTTCCGGTAGTAGTACTGTTAGGACCTTGAGCAACTCCTTAAGCTCTCTACCCCTTACCTTAACTTTAACGTGATTCAATAAACAGCCAAAATCAATAGCATAATTCTTTCAGGGTGACTCAAACCATTAATCTGAGCAAAGACTTAGAAATGCACAGATGTTACATTTTGCAAAATGTTTATTCGAGTTGTTAGAGTTCACACACACACACTAAAGAGGGCTTGCAGTCTTACCTGCACTGAAGGACCTGAGGGTATGTGAGCAGGGACGATAGTAAAGTCATGATGCTGTTTGTAGAGGCTGTGAGGTCATCAAGCTCCAAAAGAGCATCCCACAGTGTATTCACTATAAAAGGTACCTGCAATATTCAAACAAAAGGCAGTATATAATTAAACAGGCCTAATCAACTAAAGTACTAGTCTAACCAATACATATAATACTATACCACATAGTGATGCAAGATATACAAGAAGATGGAAGGAACACATTATTTGCTAGCCTGGGTAATACACTCAACGCTGCAAGAATTACCATGGCATTTGTTATCATTTTTGTATTAAATTTAGTATCGTTTTTGGATGAACACATTTTATGGTCTGACCTTAGCAGGCTGAAGCTGCACCAGTCCCTCCACTAC
Source organism: Leiocassis micropogon (assembly GCA_028565275.1). Classification (NCBI taxonomy): domain Eukaryota; kingdom Metazoa; phylum Chordata; class Actinopteri; order Siluriformes; family Bagridae; genus Leiocassis; species Leiocassis micropogon. The sequence goes on along the minus strand of JAOVVA010000041.1, from coordinate 21,635,097 downwards.
AGGGATAAGAGCAGCAGCTGCTACTGCACGCACATCGTCATCCAGATCCTGGAGCCCCTCCGTGATGGCAGGAAGTACTCGAGGAAGCAGTTGTGAAATAAGATCCTGTGTGTTAATGAGAATTGACATTCAAGTTAAAAATTCTAATTATAGTCGACACCGTTTTATTAAAAATGTTCAAACCAACATCCACTGACTCGCACAAAGCCACACCCAGAAATATTTGCTCTTCTTACCTGTCGGATAGCGAGGGCGTATTTGATGCCCAACAGCCCGCCGTGCCGAACCTCCCACTGATCCTCTGTAAGCAGCTTCAACAAAACGTCCACTGTCATGGTAACACCACATTCAGTCATGTGCTTCAAGGCCACGCCCAGTGTCTGTGCACAAGTTTCTCTGACTGGAGCAACAACCTAATAGCGGACCAAAATAGTGAAAACCAGAAGAGCCCGCTTTAACACAAAAAAGGAAGGAAGTCCAATTGTTGCAGTTGGGATATATATATAAAAAAAAAAATTTTTTTATTTCCATTAGGTCACAAGAAGGGTGTCTTACCTCATCAGACACAAAGTCTCCAAAGCGGTCAAGTGCAAAGACGCACAGAAGTCTGATGACCAGGTCCTCCAACCAGTCTTGATGCTGCTGGGCTAACTGAGAAAGCAAGTTTATAAATTAATACATGAAAACAGGTTAAAATGCGGAGAGGGTAGCTCATAACTACATTTGTAAGTTTTTCACATGCAGTCATATCTCAGTGGTTAGGATGGTGGACTACGGATCAGAAGCTCAGAGGTTTAAAAAACAAAAAAACAAAACCACACACCACCACCAGACTGCCATTGTTGTGCCTTTAAGCTTGGCCCTCAACTGCTCACGTGTATAACAAGATGCATGCAAGTCGTTCTGGATAAGGGTGTCTGCAAAATAACATTTACAGTATGTAATTTGGCAGTCACCAGATACAAAAATAAATACTAATAAAAAAACAGATCCCTGTGTGAGCACACTGTATTTGTTTAATTTTTAAGCATCAGCTGAGAAAAGCATCATAGGAACAATACTTTCCAATTGTTTTTTTTCACTGTGAATAGATTATGACAATATTAGAAGGGCACCTCACTTTTGCATGGGATATTTGCATGACTCACCTTTGTTTTAACAATAAAACAAAATGTCCAGAATTTTAAGATAGCCCAAAAAGGTTCAGAATCCTCTGAATCTTCCATACCAGATTCAGGCCAAGTACACATGACTTTAAAAGATATTATATTCTATTAAATTTATTCTCAACTTGTGAACAGATAGTCCCCGACTTACAAACAAGTTCTGTTACGGGAGCACGTTTGTAAGTCCGATTTGTTCTCAAGTCCTCAAGTCTTGTACGCCTTTGACACCAATAATACAGCCATTTTCCATCATCGTGCTTCTGGGGTTGATTCTTTGAAACCGCTGAGGCAGACTAATTTCTCCCGCAAACATTACATATTCTGGAATTTAGACATTTTATACATTCTAATACACACAGAAATTATTGTATATAATTGTAAATATTGGTATCTAAAACTGCAGTGTCTATTTTTTGTACAATACTTGTGAGCTACTTCTGTGATTGAACTGGAAGTAGAACTGTGGTCTGTATCTGTGGAAATTCACAACTCAGATGTTCGTGAGTCAGGCACTACCTGTACAATAACAATAAAACTTTCATTTTTAACGACCTAGAAAACACACAAGTACATATAAAAATTTATATTTTAAAATAATATATACAAAAAGAATGGTAGCAGGATAATCTGAATTTAACTTTTATACCCTTTTATAATATTGGCAGGGGCCAATATTATAAAATATTGCCAGATTATGTAAAAAAAAAAAAAAAAAAAAAGATAGTCATAAGATTGCACTCCAAAGAGAATGTTACAATTAAATCCACATAAAATTTCACAAATTTGTAAAAATGATTGGTTACACCAAACGTCAAACCAGTTACACCACAGCGCTACTTTTACAATCAAAGCCTAATAATATAGAAGGTATTAAGAATACCTGTATCCTCTTTCTGCATTTGTGAATTTCTTAATTACCTGTTTACTGACTTTTTTTTTAATCACTCTTCTCCCTCTCAAATTTTCTTTGCTTCTCTCTCGTCTTTTGCTTTGCCACATCTCAGTTGTTCAATCTTTTTAAGCAAAGCTATATAATGCATTGTTCTTTTAACTGATTTTGGGAATGAGTCCTCTAATGGCCCCTCTACAATTGGTTTCACATATTTGCAATCAAGGGTATTTTGACCTTGAGATTGACTAAATTCTGAAACTACATTCATAGATGGTGGAATTAAATTTAGAACGTCAGCAAGCGGCCTTTCGTTCCTCTCTCCGTGGCTTTTCTGGTACTTTACCCATTCCACCCCCCTCCCCTTCTGCTTTTTTTTTTTTTTTTTTTTTTGCTAGCTGAGCAACTGGATTTTCTTGTCATTTCCTTCCCCTAATTAACAACTACACATGAAACAAAAATATATAAATAAATAAACCAAAGCAACAGGCTCTTGCATCAGGGTCTGAATTTATTTTAGCTGCAGTAAGCCACTATCACATAGTAGGTCTAAAAGCAATAATGCTTTGGTTAGCATCCCAAACTACTGGTATTTGTGGGAAAAAAAGTCCTCTAACACAGATTTGCAGTGAGAGTCAAAGAGATGTAACCAGTTACACTGACATATTTACAATTACATATTAAAATCTAACAGACATCATAGCTTCTTATATAATATAGTTGACCTTGCCTGTAAAGATTTCAAACCATTTTAAAAGTAAGCACCTTTTATTTTGTATTAATTATGCATTATAATCGTTAACCTGAAGTCATACGTATAAACCTATGCATTCCTGGTCTTGTGTGAAAAGGTCAGTTATCTCATACTTTAAAGACTGTTACAGTTTCTTACACCATCCTGATATTGGTGACAAGTAGGCATGACTGACATACTATTCCCAAAAAGATTATATATTTATATATATACACACCAAAAGAAATGGCACATCTTCACATTTAAGTATGATTAAATGAAAGTACTGCAAGATTATATTATTAGATTAGGTCTGCAGAGAGAGAATGAATATTTTTTTAACCCTTTCAAAATAAAGTAAATGAACAAAAAGAAAAGGAAAAGATAAATGTTTAAAAAAGTTATTAATTTTCTTTTAATGCATTAAGAAAAGAAAAGAAAAAAAAAGTCACTACATGTGACATGTCACTATGGTGCCTGGGAAGAACAAGGTCAACTTGCATCAATACAGATCCTTCAAAACAGAGCAGTTGTATGGTTCAGTCAACCCACAAAACAAAATAAAGAGGACACACTGGATATCAAAGTCTGAATTCATCAATAATAAACCCTAACGCCAAAAAAAAAAAAAAAACACAGACACTTACGCACAGCAACGCAAGTAATTCATCTTTACCTGCTCTGAAGTGCTGCCCACCATCTTTCCTCCTCCTGCACCATGACACTTCAGCACCTCTCTCAGGCCTGTGCCTGCACCATGCCGCACCTGTAGTTACACACACAACTTTACAAGTGAAGTTTCTAGTACCCTGTTTGATTAATTAGTAACACAAAAAGCTACCTTGTTACGGATTTAAATAAATAAATAAATAAATAAATAAATACAGTACCTCCCACGATGGATTAAACAGGTCATTACAAAGCTCTTCACAGAAACTCTCCAGGGGCCACTCTTGAGTCTTTTACAGAGAAAATTTTTTAAATAATAATTAAATTAAAGAATTACATACTTTCTGAATCTTCACTTCTACAAATTTTAAACTACGCTCCAAAACCAGATAGCATGAATTCTCCCCCTACTGCAGACACCTGCTTCAGCTAGTCAGTGCTAAATTATGATCCAAACAGGGCATGTTTTAAAAGGCTAAAAGCAGAAGGCCAAAACAAACGACATTTAACAAGCAACGCAACTATAATATTTTGGCACAGCCTACACTGGGTGTTATTACAGATGGCATCCCAGCATGTATGCAAGTGCAAGTACAGATTGTAAGTGTGTGGTATATATGCGAGTGCATGAAGGGTCTTCCTCAACTGAGCATTTTGGTTAACACACCTCCTCAAACAAACTTGAGTTGTCAGGAATGTTATCAATTAAGACTTTGTTCTCAGTAGCCGGCTGCTCGATGACCACGTTTGTGGTTTTCCGCCGTTTCTCTTCAGGCTCTCCTTCGAAGCTGTCATTGCTGAGAATGAGAACAGAGTAGAAGCTGTCTGCCTGATCTGTGACTCAAAATGTTAACTTTAATACAAAAGTAGAAGGAATGTTTCATTGTACTGAAGATGGTGGTACCTTTTTTCATTAGGGTCCAAATCTCTAGATCTTTGCTTTGCCACCAGCTTGGCCATCCTTTTAGCCTTGTTCTTCTGACGATTGCTCATGCCGGGACGGAATTCTGAATCTATAAATTCTGCTGCCTGCATGGGCTGTGAAGGAGAGACATCCGTTTAGACACTGCTGAAACCCAACAACAATGCAATATTCCCTACAATATAAAATAGTAATGGACAGGATGATGGGTCACATCTCACATCTACTACATTAGTGGCAGTCCTTAAGATAATTTCTCTTAAGGAATTAATGTCTGTGAAAAGAACAGTTATGCACCATGCAATCCAACACAATGAGATTCTGATTAGCTTGAAGAGAGAAAACATGATCTTTAACGCAGTGTGCACACCAGTAGCTTGTGCCTGAACATGGAATAACCCTGTATAGTCAAACCTTGGATTACGAGTAACTTGGTCTGTGAGTGTTATGCAAGATGACGAAAAATTAATAAATTTGAACTTGATAAACGAGCAAGGTCTTGCAATACTAGCAGGTTCTCTCTCTCCCTGCGGGATTGTGGGTAACCGTCTCCCATGCTCAGTCTTGTACCACATGCCCCACTTGTATCGTCCACAACCATGTGTGCGTGTACTATTCAGCATTTTTTTGTGTCCAAGTGTTCTGTTCTTTAGTAATTGTACTACAGCAACTGCCCTTGTGAATAAAAAATTTACATGGCTGTAGCAGTGCGGGAGATCAGTCTGTAACGACAATGCAATGTCATTTCCACGAAATCCTCAAAAGGAGGCAAAGACAAGTGTTATTAGAGAGGGTCTTGTAGCCAGCAACCTCACTGTATTAGCTATGGTGGGCATGATTGCCAGACAAAATGCCGAATGTTTTGGTTCTGGATCACATGACTGCATATTGCATGTTTGTCCTGGGACGCCATAAAGTCTCCTGCAAACAGAAACAAAGCAACCATTCTTATTTAATCATCAAAGAAAGTAGATAAAGCCACAGCTCTTAGCCAAGCAGAAACCCAATAAAAGGTAAATGAGGGCTCCAGAGAGGTGAATGAAGAGGATCCAAGTAGAAATTTATTTCTCTTCTGATAGTATTACAAACGTTATCGACTGAAATTTAACATTTGATTTGTTGCTGTTTTGAAAGCTGCACACCGATTTTTTTTTTGCCGTCATTGTGTATTTTTCAAAAGATTATTCACTATTGATTTTTATTCACTATTTTTTTGTTGTTGCTCTTACATGCTGTCTAGTTTTTTTACATCGTAAATAAATAAGGGCAGAATTAATGCACAAATGGAGGGTGGAAATAGCTGTGGTTCAGCAACTTTGAAACCCTCACACCTTCCGTAGCATATCGTCTGCTGTAGCTTGACAGTGAAAACTGAACGATTAAAGATGACTAGACAGGGAATTATTTGTTTATTCTTAAGTCTGGACTGTCTCACTATTCCGAGGGTAATTAAACTATGCAGAACTTGGACACGCCAGTTAGCCAACTCTGTGTGTTTTTGGACTGTGGGAGGAAACTAAAGCACCCACAGGAATCCCACCAAGCACAGGGAGAACATGCCAACCTCACACAAACACAGACACCTGATGCAGGAATTGAATCCTTGACCTTGGAGGTGCGAGGCCACAGTGCTAACAGATATGCCACCTGCAAATATAACGTAATATCCATTTTGTTCGTCAATTTAATCATGAGGAATAATTCAGTCTTACTGTATGGCTGCGGAGACTCTGGAACCCAACAACCTTGCCAGTCTGGGATCTATTCACATTGGAGGTACAGGTATAGTCCAAGTCTTCATCATTAAACAGCTCTTCGGTATCCATACCTATAGCCGCACCCATATCCAGACCAAGTTTCTTCTGGAGCAATTTCCTCTGTCGGGCCAGACGTTCCTTGGGGTCGACCTCAGCTGTTTAGCAGACAAAAACAGGATAATCAAAACATCCTAAATGCTGTGGATAATAATTTGGTGCTTGTTCATTACCTGTGATGGAAGTAAGTAAAGTTTTAAAGTTTAATAAAGAGACACTGAAACCTAAGGCAAAATCTACAGCGTTGACTGATCATGATTAAATAAGTTGGATTTACACAAGTTCTTAGAAAAGGTGAAAAAATAAATAAATAAAATCTCTCTATCTATCTATGTTTTGCCAATGCAAATTTGTTGCATCATCAATGAAGCTGGACACAATTCAGACAAATGTTAAACAAACTGTATGCACTGTTGATCTCCAATACGAGAAAAGCTTTTGTTTATTTTATGCTTCAGTCAAATGCAAAAGAACCCAAAGAAAGCCATCTGACTTGCAAAGCTTTACTATATTACTACTCATATAGGTGGGGAAAGAAGCGAAAACACTAAAACAAGTAATACCTTGCAAAAAAGAACCTTATTATAAGTCTAAACAAGTTCTGACCAAAAAGTACACTGGGATGGTGAACAAACACACACAAAAAAAAAAAAAAAAACCTTTGACAGTTACGCTTCATTATTAGCATGTGCACGCTTATGCATAACCTACCCGACTTGTCATCCTGCACTTCAAACTCTGCCCCGGCCGACCCAAGCAGTGACGCTCCATGTCTGAGCAAACGAGAGATGTCAAACCTGTAAAAACTGAGTCTGTCTGAAGAGCTGTCCTCCGGAGACATGTCTTCTACATGGGACTCTACACAGGACAGAATATACGTTGCAACGTTGTAATCTCAACATCATCCATTTCAGAACACTTTAAAATAGCTAGCACAACTGATGTTACAAGTGGTTTCACCAAATTCAGCCAAAAATTTGACTTAATGACTACTCAATTATTTGACACCTTCAGAACAAGAATCCTTATTACTTAATAGAGCATGCACTTGCTGTTATGACTTGCTGCATAGCCAGACCACAGCTTTTTTGCAGCTCTCCGGAAGAATCTTAGCTCATTCTATGGGCAATGGCCTCAGGTTTGCGTGCTGCAAAGACCTTTTTCAAATCAGACCAGAGATGTACTATGAGATTCAAATCAGGCCACTCTTCAATCTTCCAGGAATTTTTCTGCAAGACTTGGTGGACTTTGAGGTATGCTTGGGATTATTATCCTGTTGGAAGATCCAATGACACCCAAGCTTTAGCTTCACATAGACGGCATGATGTTTTCAACTTAGGATTCTCTGATTCTCTAATAAAATTCCTTCCACATGCTGCAGGTTTTCAGTGCCAGAGAAGGCAGAACATCACGAGTCACTGCCATCCTTAACCGTAGGCAGGGTGTTCTTTGCAGTGCATGCATCATTCTTCTTTTACCAGAAATGCCGCAGCAAAAAAAAAAAAAAAAAAAAAAAAAAGCCCAATAATTTCAACATTTTTGTTTCATCACTCCACAGAACAGAATCTCAAATCTTCTGTGGCCAATACATTTGGTTTTGAGCATAATCTTGTGCTTTTGGGTCAATGGTGGTGAACATCTTCAAGGTTTGGCATGGAAACCTTTAGTGTTTAGTACGCGCCCGCCCAATACTGTGCAGACTTAAACATTGCCAACGAGTTTCGCTGTAGGTCTTTTGCAGTCACTCAAGGGTTTTTCTTCAGAAAGCTGATTGCAGCTATTGACAGCTTCCTTTATCTGCCATGTCCATGTAGTGCAGGATTGTTCTTTCAACTCTGAACTTATAAACTATGCTTTCAACAGTGTCCCTAGGTACATTCAGTGTCAAATTCTTCAGTCTTTTGGTATCCTTTTCCTGGTTTGTGAAAGGCAAGGATGTTTCTCCTACCTTTTTTTTTTTTTTGACAATTCTTTTGCCTTAGCCGTACTTCTAAAATGCCATCGAATGCGACACTGAACAAACCTCTAGCTGTTTGTGTTCTCTCAAAGTTTTTAATTAGTTGCATCAGGTATGCTTGAGACAACATCTGTTTTGCAAATGTCTGCTCTTATGACGGGTTATATACATGGGATTTGAACCATTTTGAAACTGCAGTAGTCATTAAAAGTTTAATTTTTAGCTGAATTTGTAATGGTTGTGCCAAGCCAATCAAATTGTTCTTGTCTGATGTGAAACAGCTGACAGTTTGTGAATTTTTCCAACAAACCCCAATTTGCAATGAGGTTGAATAACTTCCGACTGCAAATGGACTGCTCCTTTATCCTGAAGAATATGATTACTAATTTTGCCTGAATGTGATCACCGATACCTACGTGTTCACTTGATTTAACATGCTGACAAATACTGCGGATAGGTGTACATAGTTCAAGCTGAGTAATCTCACTTCACTTTCACCGTTTCCCCACTGGAGTTTCACTTAGAAAAACTTTCCCCATAAACCTTTCATTTGATTTTATGCGCCACACAAATTTAATTCAAACAAATGTAATATTTTCCAATCCCACCTTCAATATGCATTCAATCTAGTGACACAGATACATGCCACTGCATTGTCGTTATTCAATACACAAGTCTACAGAAAAATTCTTAAAATGTTGGCAAGGTAAATCTCTCCTAAATGTCACCAGGTAGTTTAATCTCTCTCTTTGTCCTTGGCTTTACATATTTGTACAAAAGGAACTCTGCTGAGCAGAAGCATTCACTCTGGCGTGTTCACTAGTTATCAATACTGAATACAGAGCCGCAACAACTTCATGCATCACAAGCAAAGTCACGGACAAACATGAGTATGAAGCTCTGTAGTAAATGACGCAGTCTATGAAGGGTCTAGCCTACAGAGAAATACAGGAAGATGTGCTTACCTTCCTTTGGCTTGGGAGCTGGGTTCCATGCAGGAATATTTTTCACTATGGCCTCCACTGCCTGACCAGCTGCAATTCGCGTGTCCCAGTTAGGACTCCTCAAATATATTAAAACCTTATAAAGAAGATAGAACAAGATAAACCATATTCAGGCAGCATCGCCTTGTGTCTATGCATGTAATATTTCTAGGCTACTTCTGTGCATTACTTACACACACACACACACAAAGAATAGCTAATTCAAACACTGATGTAACCTTCAGATTAGCGATAAGCCTCTAGCATTT
>JAOVVA010000041.1:21592770-21619176 GCA_028565275.1 Leiocassis micropogon | reverse complement strand
TTATAAAGGTCTTGACTAAAACAACATGCATGAGGAATCACAAAGGAGTTTTCATTTTCTGCAATGGAAAAGTACTAATTACTTTTATCAGAAAGTAACGCTGTAATGTAACTGATTACTTTTTAATGACAGTAATTTTGCAATGGAATTAGTTACTTTAAAAAGTCCCCCAACACGGTGTACAACTGACCCAACTAATCTGTGAATTTGGGAATTTTTGCATTGTGTCATTGTTTAGACTTGGGAATTATATTGGCTATATTTGTCAAATATTACCTGATTACTTTAGCTATGGATATGGAATACTTTCCATGACATAATGTCTAGCGATTTAAACACTGCAGGGTCAGAAGTACAGCACGCACACTCTTACACACTATGGCCAATCTGCAAATGCCAGTTAGCCTACTCTGCATCTCCTGGTACTGTGGGAGGAAACAGGAGGACACAGGGAGCACTCCATGCATCTTCAACTCTGGATGTGCGAGGTCACACCACCATGTGTTTACCACCAGCCCTGATTTAACACACCCAGTTTAATTGCCTCGACAAGCCTCCAGCAAAGATCACATAGGGTAGGGAACCAATTCAATTAAGCACAGAGATAAAAACATAAAGATGCCTAAAATCTTGCTAGCAAAGTGTAATTTCCTCACACATTCAACATCGATCTTTGTCAGATGCATTAATGAATAAAGTGTTAGCCTAATGAGTACATTTTAATCTAATACCTGTAATAAATATATAAACATTTGCACCTTTTCCATGGTATAAAGGAATCATGAAGAAAATGACAGTAACTCAAGCTCAGGATCTGAGGACTGGAACTGTGAGGGATACAACTCATGTCTTTAGCATATTTTCAATATAAATGAAAAGCCGGGTCAGATCAATAAAGCCTTATGCAACAGAAAATATGTTGTACAGCTACAGTACACATATTTTTTATTTATTTAAAAATATGTTTGGTACCAAAGTGCATTTGCAACATCACAGGGTAACAGCCTACATTCAACATTTGAGGTAATCTGGCTATCAGTGGCATAGATTCGCAGGTGTTGATAAAAATCACACCATATTTTTCTATTCAAGTAGAAAGAATATAAAAAAATACTGTTCTCAGTGCAAAAAAAAAAAACCCAAAAAACAAAACACAAGGAAATGAAAAACTTCACATAGAAGGAATTTGAAGGAAAGAAGCAAGTCTCACGGGATTGCACTACTTGCTCACTTTGTGCCTCATTGTCCAGCTATTACATTACTTAACACAATGTCCATTACTTCAATGCTTTTTTTTTTTTTTTAATTAAAACAGGAATCAGGAGTTTGAATTATCCAGCTTGCACTTCAATGGTCGGCTTTCCCTTCATTAAGTAACCACTAAGAGCACAGCCAGCATTCAGCTGCCATCACCTGTTAAAGCACGGTGCTGTGCACGTGTAAACAGAGTTCATGTGGTAGGACATGCTCGGCATCTTAATTGTAGTATCCACTGGTACAGAGATAGTCTGTGGCTGTGCTTGTCCATGTGATGGGCCACTAGACGTCTGCAGTGAACCATTGTGGCACAGGTACGTGTTTGAGGTGTGGCCTGAGACCAGCAGAGGTTGGCGGCTCTGCTGGGCGTATTGCAAGGCTGGCCTTTGGACGTACTGGGCTACTGTGGTACTCTGGCTTTGCGATGGATACGTGGCCTGTCCTGGCTGTGGACCAGGCTGTTGTAGCTGACCTTTTTGCTTGTTGGCTTCCTTCACATCACTATCATGGGCACTATAAAGAAAATAAGGCACAAGTATTTAGTGAAATATGTTATTGTAGTGGCACCAGCTGGGATATTGTTGAATATAATTTGACTTTTACAATTATATCTTGTATGAAAAAGAAAATACAACAAACTAAAATGTGCATGGATACAGCAGTCACTCACAGAAGCAGTCTCTCCACACAGGGCAATAGCTGATCCCAGGCGTAGGCGGACAGGCGCTGCAGACGAGGCGGCCAGGTCGGAGCCAAATGCAGGATTACCCGAGATGAAGCCACACAGGCAGCAGCTACCAACGATGGTGCAAATCGCAGAAATGCATGGTCTAGGAATAGAAAAGCATTTTTTTCCAAAAATATTTTTATTTATAACTTATATTTTTAGCTATTTGTTTTCAGTAAAAAAAAGATGTTTCCCTTCGAAACCAGCTATGAAAGGATATCAAATTAAGTGAATCAACTGTACCTTGCAAAGAGACTTCCAGAAAGTAATCTGCATATTTGTTCATATACAACGTTGTCTTCTCTAAGCATACCATTGGCCAGCCATCATGTTGATCTGTTTCACTGACACCAATCGACAGGTAATACTCGATGAAGTGGGCAGCTGTGGGTAAATAAAGGTTCCAGTGGAAGTTCTCTAGGAGCAGCAGCTCCATGTGCAACAGGCCCTGTTTGGTCAACACCAGGTTCATGGAGCTCATACAAGCAAGGCTGTTGAGAGTTTCTAGCTTCGGCACTCTGTCTTCTCTCTCTTCAAATTTACCTGGGGGAAAAAATGGTTTGCATACATGCATTTGCCATTTTATCAGGTGTACCCATCATATGGTAATTTATATTTTGGACTTGACTTGACTGTAGACTAGATGTTGCTATGCACAGTTTTTCAGCCGCCCTCCATACAGTATATGCATGCCCCGAAATACTCATTCACTCATCGTCTATACCGCTTTATCCTTTATACAGGGTTGGGGGGTGCCTGGAGACTTGGGGCACAAGCCATCCATTGCAGGGCACACACACACATACATTCACACACCATGGGCAATCTGGGAACGCCAATTGGCATAATCTGCATGTCTTTGGACTGTAAGAGTAAACCGGAGTACCTGGAGAGAACATGCAAACTCAATGCACACAGACCCAGGCCAGGAATCAAACCTTGAACCTGGAGGTGCAAGGCGACAATGCTAACCACCAAGCCACCGTGCCGCCCGCCCACGAAAAAACATGCAAAGCAAACAGCAAGCGACTTACTGGCCAAAAGAAGGCAGGAAAGAGCCACCATGTGGAGCTGCTGCACAGAGATGTCATATCGGTCCATGAAGAGGTCCAGCAGGTACACGGCCAGGTGTCTAGCTGCTGGACATAGCCTGAACCGGTTGCTCACTATGGCAATGAGGTCTGCAAAGTAGCGCCTAAGGTTCAGTTGCGGAGACTGACCTTTGTATACAGGCAACTTCAGCTCCTTCAAACACAGACATGAACATTCATGGTTGATGTCAACAACAGTAGTGTTGGAAAGGAAAAAGTTGGAATAAACGAGGACCTTGTAGCGTAGAGCATGGTAAATATCTCCAGCAAGTTGGCCTTTCCACCACTGGCCCTCCAGCTCCATTGGGTGAAACGTGTCAGGATGCTTTGGGAGAGAAGAGATCGGAGTTAACGATGCAGTCTATGCAGGATGAAATTGCAAGAAAAGGGAGCCGGTGATCAAACACTCCACTCCAGTTCAGTGCAAACTACTGCAAAGGTGCAACTACCAACTCCTCTAATTGCAAAGGTCACTCCCATCTCAACATCCACTCTGTGCTCAGGAGTAATGAGAAAAAGATCTCGTGTGTGTGTGTGTGTGTGTGTGTGAGAGAGAGAGACATGCTGATTATCAGCCATTGGTTCAGTCTGTGGCCAATAGTTCTCTCAATCAAGAGCTGCTAATTTAGAAGCATTTAACAAGTGATGCTTTTAAACTCAACTCAACTCTAGAGTGGAAAGTTCTGGCACTTCTTGGTCAGTTCCAATAATAACCAACTAACATGTTAACAATAGCGAGGAAACAAAAGCACAGGGTATTTTGACATAAAGTGTCAACCTTTTTTTTTTTTTTTTTTAATAATTATTATCCATTTAAAATTGGCATGGTTTTAACAAAGCATTTCCAAACGTGTTTAAATCATTTCGCCAAGTGTGAGCCCTGTGTAGTACCCAGATACTTACCCCTCAGACAATGAAACCTACATAAACGTTACAAAATATCAAATCACCCCACACAGACTTTAAGTGATTAAAGGCCACCGACGGCGATGTTTATGTTTACGATGAAACATCTGAGTTGCGAGCAACACACGGCACAGTAACGTCTACCAACCTCAGCCAATTGGATTCCTCCTTACAGAGCCACAACGTCAGGGAGCAGCCAATCAGGGGCGAGCTTAGACTGACGTCACGGCGTCGACCTTGCAATCTCATCTATCCAACATAAACACTACATCAATTTAAAGAAGGTTAAACAAGTATGTTTTAAAGTGTTACCTTGCCAAAGAAAGAAAGAAGTATTGCAGAGATATATACTTTAAACATACATTACTTTTATGATTTTTGTAATTGAGTTATGTCATTTTTGTGACATGAGTTATAATGCTCACCTGTTTTTCCACTGTATTGTAATGTATTCTGGACAGATATACAGACTTTTATAAGAAGGAAAATAAATACAAAATTGAAATACATGTTTGATGTAATGTTGTATGGTGGACAATGGTATTGAATGATAAAGAATATTTCCTATATAATTCAATTGCTGATTATTTTAGGCAAATTTCACATCCCCGACCGAGATGGAACCCTGCTTTTATTATTTTCAAGGTTGAGCTCGAACAGTATGGCACTTTGATCAAAGATGTGAAGAACAAAAAAAAAAAAACAACCTAAGAACACCTTAATTGTTTTAAATGAACTTAATTTATTTTGAAGTAAAAAAACTAAATGACTTTAACCTCCCCTGGCTTCCTGGACACTCATAGACACTTATGGACACATTCATGCACACTTAATATTTATATTTCATTTCTTGGATCATTGCACACAAGTCACTTTAATAAGTCACTTTTATGCATATTTGCACACACCCCCCAGTCATTTTTCTTTATTTACACTAAAATTTCCATATTTTCTATACTGCACAGAATATTTTTATTTGTACAGAAATATTTTTATTTTATTTTACCTAGCTAAATTTTCTTTTCTATTGTATTTCTTTTTTATTCATATTTATTTCTTATTAATAAGCTTTTATTTTTTAAGGTCACTGGCGGTCGTGTAAGCATTTCACTGTGTATGACTGTTTATGTGACAAATAACATTTGAATTTGAATTTGTACAAAGTATAATACTATGTTCTGTGTTTGTATGAGGGGATATCAAAAAGTTTTGGGATTCACATGCCAAAGATCCAGTAGCTTTCGCCCTACGTCCTCCCTCAGACGCCTTAAACCTGGCAGTAGAATTCACTGTTGACGGTCTGGCCCATGAGGGTCTGGGGATGAATTTTAGATGCACAATGCCATGAATGAATGAAAATGAACTTCCTCTAGATGTCCGTACAGCAGAGACTTTGACTATCTTTAAACGACGACTCAAGACACATCTGTTTCTCCAGTACTTGAAGTACTTGTTCCCTCTGCTCCTGGGTCAGCATCCTGACGACAAACTTTGCTTCAACACGGAGGATTGCCTGGACTGTACCGTATGACACACTGACAATGGCAGCTATGTTGTGAATTGTTCTCCAGTGTTCATCATGCACAAGTTCCTGAATGGTTCTGACATTTTCAGGGGTTGAGCTCGTTGAAGGTCTTTCTGATCTCTTGTCATCCTCCGGTGAAATTCTTCCGCTATTGAAGAGCATGTGCCAAAACACCTCATACGACTCATTGCCTCATCACCATAAACTTGCAGAATCATGTCAAATGTCTCTATGGCTGATTTGCCCAGTTTCACGCATAATTTTACATTTGTTCTTTGTTCTAATTTGCTGTTGATTATGAAATACTGTAGCAGACGCAGTAATGCATATGGTCAGAATAGCACCAGTTGCACAGTTCCAGATGTACACAGGACGATGTCTTTTGGCAAACTGTTCTGAAGGGTGGTGCTTCCTGTGACTGTGCACACAGCCTGCCGTGTTACAAAACTTGTCTCAAATCATTTTGATACCACTTCGTACGTATTCGGTTATAAGTGATATTGTACCTCTTCATTGTAAATAAAATAATAAAAAACGTTTAAAGTAATAAACCTGTTGAATTACAAAAAAAAGTAAAATTTTACAATATAGAAAATGAAACAGTGTGCTTGCTGAGGGCCTTTACTTCTGTGCTGAACTCGTTCACTGCTGTGCTGAACTCTGAATGCTGTAGAGACCACTTGTTAAGCTGAAACTTGAGTTGTGGTAGAAGGAGTAAGGTAGAAACACAACTCAACACAATAAACTTAAATCAGTGGTTATTTTCTAGCTTTCTGTGACTATTTTCAGTGAGTCATACTGTATAAATTAGCTTAGTTTACTAATAAGTATAGGCTACTGAATTTTAGCTGCTAAATAAACTTCAATAGCATGAAGAGTTTAAATTAAAAAAGTTACTATGTTAAATATTTGTGACTCCCTCTTACCTGAAACTGTTGAAGTATTTGCTCTTGGACCTAAACAATACATTACACCACAGTGCTGTTGAATTCCTGAATCAAATTGATTAATTTTCTATAACAGCAGTTCAAACATTTAGACTGCACGGTTACATAAATATATCTGTACTGACATCTTATTGTTTCTATAGCAACAGCACATTTATAGAGATTTTTATTCCAAGCCTAATAATAAACAGATTAAAAAAGATTGCTATTTAGCTAAATATTTTTTCTGTAAGGAGATATTTATTTAACATATGGGAAAGTGAGTACCAATATAATTTTTTTGTAACAGTAAGTTTTCTAGACAACAAGTTTCTATAATGGCAGTGTGGCTCAGTTGGTTGAAGTTGCTGATCACAGTGACAGGGGTTCGAGCCATGTCACTGCTTGGTTGCCACTTTTTGACCCTTGGGAAACTCCCTTAACCTGATGCCTGTATAAACATCACAAGGGGATGCGGACCCACTGACGTAAAACTGGAGTTTTAAAAGTCAAAATGACTTCTGCTGTATAAACAATCCCAGTATTAGGTCAATATGACAGTCAGATAAGAGCTATAAACAAAATGCAGAACTATTTTGTACCTGTGATATTAAAGGCGTGAATGTATGTTCTGATGTCCAACTTTAATTATTGTCTGGGCCATCATTAAACTGATGCTAAGTCTAGACAAATATTGCAACTGTACTTTATCTGAGCAGCTTCAAACTAATAGCTATAAGCAGCAAAAAGCTAAATTATCGTCAATGACAAAGTCCCTTTGTTCAGATTTTACTTTCATTGAGTAAAATATATTTCCAATCAGAGTCAAAATTCTCCATGGTAGATGCTTTTATCACATTTGATATGTAATGGCTTAGCCTTTAAATGGGTAAGCTTTTAAATGTAAACATAGTGCACTTCTTAAAAACATCCCTTGCTTCATGTAACTAGCTCTACCTTTAGAGTCGGCATCATGTTAGTGCCAATAACTGAGTAATTCAACATCTCTGGCAAGGGCAGATGGCAAGTTGTGTAAGTGACTGTAGAATATAAATATAAAATATAAAAATAATATCAAATATAACTGTAGTTATATACATTTACATTTACATTTAGGCATTTGGCAGGTGCTCTTATCCAGAGCGACTTACAAAAGTGCTGCAAAGTTTCTATCATTGGATAGATCCTTACACTGGATTACTAGGATACTATAGCATTCTATTTGTCTCCTTTCAAGTGCTAGGGCAGTGAATCTTACCTGGTTCATATGTGCCGCAATGTTGGCAGGAACCAATCTACCATTTGTCGTAAATGTGCACAGTAATTCCCAGGCTACCCTCACAGACATTCTTGTAGAGAATAGAATTAAAAAAATTTAGGTGTCCAGAAGGCCAATAGGCCATACACCAACTATACACCATAAATAACATACACCAACAAGTGTTTAGATAAGGAAGCCTCATAACTGAGGAACAAAAGGCTATCTTGGATTACAATATTGGGTAATTGGGTAAATTCCATTTTAGCATGTTAGCATTTTTAGGAAAAGCGAGTGAAGGCCCCATGTTAAAGGCACATCTCCAGCTTTAGGATATCAGCTGCTATGCTGGTAGATTCATATTGTGTACAAGTGCTTGATGTATATGAGACAAGAAAAAAAACAGCTCTTGAGTGATTAATTTTATTGAAAGTAACTGAGAATTTTTTTTGTGAAATCTATATTTTTACAACAGTAAAACATATATTAGTCGTTAGCCGTTATATACAAGGACAGTTGAACCTTCATGTTCACAACAAATACCAGATAGGGGAAAGTGTCACTGTTATTGACTTTGTGCATGGTTTTTAGTGCTAGAAAGGCTGGTTCAACATTTCACATACAACAGTCTCTCATTTTCGCATACAACACAAAATAGTGCAAAAAAATTCCCAATGAGCAGTTCCCAATGCATCATAGGAAACACAGTCAGAAGTTTAAATACATTGAACAAAAATGTCATGGCAATATTGTACTTGCAATTAATTTTTGAATGGGTCTCAAAAATTTGTATCATGAGTTTTTATTTATTTTATTGCGTTTTCTCAAATCAATAGAGGATCAATATCATACATACAGCACTCCTAATATTTGGTTGATAGCAATTGGGTAGCAAATTTCACCATTAGCAGATGCATTTGATAGCCATCATCAAGCATCTGCCAGAATTCTCAGTGTTTTTGACCACACTTCTTGGCACAATTGTTAGGGTGCAATTACATTTTTTCGCTTTCCTGGCACATATCTGAATTTTAACATGGCCCACAAAATTTTGAGTGAGCTGAAGCTCCAAAAAAACTCAAAGTTAGCCTGATTTAATCATTCCACAACAAGCTTTGATGTGTTTGAGGTCAACGTTCTGCTGAAATGCTGCTTATTTAAAGTTATGCTGAAGAATTCTGAGGTAGTCCACTTCCTTCACTATACAACTAAGATTGTGCAGTGAATCAGTTTCACTTGAAACAAAAGGCGAAGTGGCTACGCCTCCTAATAAGTGGCTACACCTGCTATTAACTTGTGTTCAAGTTCAGGTGTTTGACCTGATTAGAAATGATTCCTAGAGGCATTATACTGTAAAACTACCACCCTCTTTCTCTTATCTGCACTGAGCTCTTCTCAATCCCATTCTACTGTGTGTTGGTCACTGTAGTCAATTATCATTTACAGAATGTTGAATGGCATTGGGCTTGAGAAATTAAGAGATGTTTTGTGATTTTTATCACCACTAAATTAAATGTATGTATAATTTTGAAAGATGCATGTTGTAAAATTATTCTGCCCTAGCAAAAGACTAGTTCAAAGACATTGTAAACCCACTGTAAAATACACGTTGTTAATGAGTGTATGTAAATCTCCAACCGCAACTGTACATTGAACCTTGGAGCAGCAACAGCTGAGGACTACATCAGGCCAACTGAAGAAGAACTTGAAACTACAATGGGCACAAACTTACTAAAACTTTGGTAGCTGAGCCTTCTCGAAATCTGGGGTTTGATGTGAACGTGGAACTCTTGATCTGTACCTGCGTGATTTTACATACTTTACATATTTTATTTCTGCCCCATACCTCAGTCACGGTATAATTACACAAATGAAGTTATTCCTAATAAACTGTCAGATAAGTGTGCATTGAGTTCTGCATAAACATTTCAACAAATATCACTGTATTATATCAAATGTAAGATAATTCATGTTGTAATACAACTTTACAATTGTATATGAATAACATATTGTATAATATAAAAAAGAGAGTAGGGGAATGGATTGTAGTGCAGGAAATTCAGGACAGTGCCATATGGCGTGCATATGACGGCATGTAACTATTACTTGTAATCAGTTTTTATACCCAATTTTTGATGGTTTTAATACTAAAAAGAGTAACACCAATGACGGACTTAAAAGCTTGGCATAAAACTACAAAATATATTTATTTTATAAATATATAATTTATATTTAATATAAATATATATATAGAAATGACATTTCTAAACAAATAAAGAGGGACATCTGACATACCTTTTGCATTTGTCCAGAGCTCTTCATCTAGTTACCTTAGATGCAGGAACAATTTTAAATTGTCAAATGTAATTCAAACTAAAACTCTTTTTGTATAACAGTAAGACCAGTGACATGGTTTGGGGTGACTCATATTTATTTCATATTATAAATTATACTCAAACATTGTTTTATAATTTTAGTATTTCACTTACACTATGTGGACAAAAGTATTTTGCCAAACCTGCAATGACATTGTATCAAATGCATATACGGAGTTATGGAGTTATGGAGCATATGGTGTTATAGAATATATAGAGTCTTCTTTAAAGGAGTGTTTCTGTGGGAATTCGTGCCCATTCATTCTGTAGAGCATTTATGACATCAGACACTGATGTTGGACAAGAAGGCCTGGATCACAATATTCATTTCAGTTTATCCCAAGGGTGCTTGATGGGGTTGAGGTCAGGCCACTGTCAAGTTGTTGCACACCAAACCCATGTCTTTATAGTCATGCTTTTTGGACTGGGGCACAGTCACGTCGAAATAGAAAAGGGCCTTCCCCAAACTGTTGCTGCAAAGTTGGAAATATAGCATTGTCCAAGATGTCTTGGTATGCTGAAGCAGTAAGATTGTCCTTCACTGGGGATAAGGGTAATGTAAAGGGTAAAATAATTACCAGGTTTGGCCAAATATATTTGTCCATATGGTGTATTTTTATAAGATATTGATGCTATTGTGGAACAGATTTATTTCATGGAAAAAATATATTTAAATAAAAAGTAAAGTACAGTATATAGTTCCACTTCCATAGTGTATTATCATAGTGACAAGACATTTCCTTCAAGTTGGCCTTTTAAACAAATGCTACAATTAAATATTGAACATCAAAGTAAAAAGATGTATTTTTGATTTAAAGTATACATAGTATATATTTTCTGGCCAAATGCTTTTGTCCATATGGTGTATTTTTTATAAGTTATTGATGTTATTGTAAAAAAAAAAAATCCTTAGATGAAAAGTACAGTATATGGTCCCACTTCCATAGCGTATGATCATAGTGACAAGATATTTCCTTGAACTTGGGCTGTAAAAATTGCTACAATTAAATATTGAACATCAACTTAAGAAAATGTATTTCATGATTGAAAGTATCACTCACTCATTCACTCACTCACTCATCGTCTATACCGCTTTGTCCTGTATCCGGGAAGGGGGGGGGGGGGGCCTGGAGCCTATCGTAGGAGGCTCAGGGCACGAGGCGGGGTACACTCTGGACAGGGTGCCAATCCATCGCAGGGCACACACACACACTCACACAATCATTCACACACTATGGGCAATTTGGGAACGCCAATTAGTCTAATCTGCAGGTCTTTGGACTGTGGGAGGAAACCAGAGTACCCGGAGGAAACCCACCAAGCACAGGGAGAACATGCAAACTCCATGCACGCAGAGACGGGAATCGAGCCTGACCGTGAATCGAACCCGGACCCTGGGGATACAGTATGAGCATACATACTATATTTTATAAGATATTGATGTTATTGTGAATCAGATGTATTTTATGAAAAAAATATATCTTTAGATAAAAAGTACAGTGTATGGTCCCACTTCCATAGTGTATGATTATAGTGACAAGACATTTCCTTGAACTTGGCCTTTAAAAAAAGATGCTACAATTAAATATTGAACATCAAAGTAAGAAAATGTATTTTATGTTTGAAAGTATGCATATTATATTTTCAGAACATATACAAGTAAACAGTCAGTTAGTCTAATTGAAATGATTTTGGCACCGGCAAATCTAAGTGACGGCACTTTCCACCATGTTTGTAGAATGACCCTTTTAAGTTCGAATACAGCACTTTGATCTTTTCTCCTTTGATGCCTGTAGGCGGCCTGTTTTTGTCGCTGTAGTATTCGGGTGACGTCCACTGAGTTAATATGACTGTTATAAACTGTTGATAGAATCGTGAAGAGGAAGCACATGTCAGGGCTAGTAACATGAGGCTGGTTATTTTTGCACGGGTGCGTACAAATATACAAATATGCAAACTACATGTGCAACACAGAAACACACACACACACTACAAATAAAACACTTGTTTTGCAGGGAAGTGGCACACGCCGGTAATCGGTGTTGATCAGCTTGTGTGAACTCGCGCTGTATGTGTGTGTGTGTGTGTATGAGAGTGAGAGAGACACACACACACACACACACAGAGAGAGAGAGAGAGGTGAGTGTCATGGCCGCCGCCCGGCTTACAATATGAGGACGCGAGAGACCACGTAAGTCCGCCTGAGGCTGAAGTTTATCCCGCTTGACTTTGTGTATTTGAACAAAACTACCAACTGACTCATATGTCTATGAAGTTGTACTTGAAGTGGAAATTGGGTCGAATAAGTTTGTGTGTGTGCGCGCGCGCGAGTGAGTGAGTGTGTGTGTGAGAGAGAGGGAAGCAGAGTAACACGGACTCTGAGTAGCTAAACTCCGAGCCGCCTGCGTGTCTGCTAATTTCCACCCAGGACCTCAAATAACAGGTATTAACCTCATGTGGAGTTTAAAGTCAAACCTAATTTGGTCAAAGTTTCTGTTTTTACAGCCTTAACAGCAACATTCTCTGTCTCTCAGGTGGAAACAAAGCTGTGTTGTTGGTAACAACTCTAGCTGTAGGAACTAACTTTTAAGTGATAAACACATGAGCTCGGTGTTTTTTTCTTCTTCTTTCTTTCTGTTTTTGGGTTCTGCTGGACGATACATCGATATCAACTGATAAGATTAAACGTGTTTGCTGTGTGTGTTGTTCAGTTCATTAACTGGCAGATATCTGCACACAGCGAGGCTTTACCACTTCATACAGGTGCATCTTTCATTTTCTGCTAACGTTACAGAGCTGCACTGGATCGAGCCAAACTATACATATAATCACATTTACTCCCACTTGTAACCTTCTTAAAGTCATGGTTAAACAGATTAACTTCATTTATAGATTACCTGCTTTGTAATTAAGATGTTGTACCCCGTTGGTTTAACTCTCGAAAGCAGAGGAGCTCAAAATGGGTTCATAATTAAAAAATAAAAATAAAATAAAATCACAACTCACTCTTATTATTATTATTATTATTATTATTATTAGGCAGCACAGTGGCGTAGTGGTTAGCACTTCCGGGATCTGGGTTGGATGGGGTTTGCATGTTTTTTTTCCCGTGCTTGGTGGGTTTCCTTCAAGTACTTTGGTTTCCTCCCACAGTCCAAAGACATGCAGATTAGACTAACTGTATTGTGTAAATAAGTGTGCGTCTTTGTGTGTGTATGTGTCCTGTGATGGATTGGTGTGTACCTCGCCTCATGCTCTCCTGGGATAGGTACCACGCCCCCTGTGACCCTGTATACAGGATAAAGTATAGCTTTTTAACAGGTTTTTAAGCAAGAGCGGTTTGGACCCAAGGTGTTCTGCCTGTAGAAATGTATATAAGAATACAAAATCCTCAGTGGTTGTTAAAAAAAAAAAAAAAAAAATAGACACAATATTGTTTTGTTAGCATTGTTGCCTTGCACCTCCAGGATCCAGGTTTGATTCCCGCTTCGGGGTCTGTACGCGTGGAGTTTACATGTTCTGTCTCTCTCAGTGCTTGGTGGGGTTCCTTTGGGTACTTTGCTTTCCTCCCACAGTTCAAAGACATGCAGATTAGGCTAATTGGCGCTCCCAAATTGCCCCGGAGTGTGTGAATGCGTGTGTGAATGTTGACCGGTGGTCCCACCATAGTCGTAAAATGGGAATAAATACAATGGTCACCATTGGTCTCCATGGTTTACAGTTGGACTGCAGAGGTTCCTAGATGGATGGAATATTGTTGTACACATTTAAATAAAGTTCCTGAAATACATAAAGGTTGTACTATGATGATCTATGAAACATCAGGGTTTGGTGGTAGCTCAGTGGTTAAGGTTGGCCTGCTGATCGGAAGGTCCCATCACCACCAGGTTGCCATTGTTGGGCCCTTTAGCAAGGCTCTTAACCCTCAACTGCTTTGATGTATAATGACATAAAAAGCTAAGTCACTTTGGATAAGGGCGTCTGCCAAATGTCGTAAATGTCAATATATTTCTGCGTTAAAGTGGTCAATGGCTGTAAAAAGCTTAAGGAGAGCATTAAAGTGTTTAGCGCAAATGTCGCCATGGTCTCTGTAGACCAAATCCTAGTTATTTTTGTCTAAAACTGTGGATGTATAGAGAGCCAGTGCTTCCCTTTCTCATTTTCTATACAATACTAGGTTAAAATTGGGATTTAGGACTTGGAGGTGGCCTACGACTTTCATAGGGGTCAGTAGTGTGTGAACACCTTTGTTCAGTTTGTGTTTGCATAAACCAGAGATTATAGTTTTATTATTATCTGCGGTGCATTGGTATGTGCTTAAAGACAGTCCGTGCCTTATGTTCACATCACAAACATTACACAATTTAATAGAATAAATGCTATACATGAGTGGATCAGATCAGAAAATGCATCAAATCTGATATGATACCGATTTAGCCTCAGGACTGTTACATTACATACTTATAGTTTTTCCTGTGATATTATAATGATAGTGTTTCATTTTATTACTTTTTTGCTTTTTTTGTAATAAAGATGTTGTAGCTTCTGATTCAAACGCCTAGTCACTGCAAGCACGATAATGTTGATAAAGAAATGTCCAAAAATAAGCATCAGTACAGATTGTACAGATGCCTTTCAGTGAGTAATAACATGGTGGTAATTGTAGTCAGGTTCTGTTAGATTTTTCAGGATTATACAACAAGGCACTTGCTGCATTTTTTGCATTTGCACATAATGCATTTTTCACCCATAAAGTGTTATTATAAATCTGTCGCTTTAAAATAGTGGTATTTATGTTTTATACCTTATTTATACTTCATTTTAGAAGTGGCGTCCCAACAGCATTAGTCCTATCATCAGGAGTCTGTGAGTTTGAATCCTGGCAATGCCACAGCCATCCACTGAAGCTCCAGAGAGCAAAAATGGCTTCCTCGCCTCTGTCCGTCAAAGTGATCCTAGCCAGTTGTGAGTTGTGTGTGAACTTATTCATGCAGAAGCGGGTCGATATCGCTTCCTCTGAGTGTGTGATGCTGCATGAGCAGCAGTTTGAAAATATGCCAAGGTTGGTTAACGTGTTTCAGAGGATGTATTGCTTTGCCCCAAATGGAAATTGGGTGACACCAAATTGGAGGGAGGGGAAATGGAGTGGAAATTGGAAACACCAAATTTGGGGAAAAATAGGCAGAATACAAAAATATAGCTTTTATTATTACATATAATAAAACTGTAAAGTTGGAATGTCTGTACATTGAAGATTTATGTAAAAAAAAATAATGTGGAGGACGTAAGATGAGTAATAGAACACATCAAGATGTTTTATTATCATTTTTATTTTGTTCTGTTTGTCTGTTTGATTGTGTACGCATCATTTAAAAACTCCTGAATGAATTTTAATGGGGTTTTCACAAGTGTGTTTGGCCGAGCTTGAGGTAACATATAGGCTAACATATAGAGAAGATATGCTAATTTGAAATTTTAATGGAAAACGGCCTTATATAATAAAAAGAAATCGACCTTGAAAACAATCATTAGTTCATCTCAAAATTCAACAGATGGCGCTGTACATTTTTTAAATACGCGCTTATGAGTGTGCAATGGAAATCTACTTAATAAACGACCTTCACACCTTCATTCCGCACACTTTACGGTAACACGTAAAAATTTTAGTTCATTCCAAAATTCAACAGATGATGTATACATTTTTGTATAAACGCGCTTATGAGTGTGCAATTAAATTCCAAGCGAATGAAGTCTTGGGCACGTCTAGTAAATAAATACAAATTATCAGTCAGGTGTTGATAAATTATTATTACAGCAGCTTTGATAGTAGTTCTGATGGTAATTCTAATCTCAGCTTATATTAATATGCTTGTCCTAATACAGTATATTGCAGTTTCCGTAGTAACAACAGTCTCGTTCACAGGAACTTGTATGGCAAATGATTAAAATGTATTATTTCATTATAAACATTATAAACTGCTATAATGTAGGTGATAACAGGAATTAGTTTCACAGATGCTTTAAGTTAATAAATTTAACAATAATCAGTTAAAAAATATTGGCATAATAATGTTGTGTAAGGAGAATTAAATCTGTTTGTGTTGTTATTAGAAAATAATTAACTAATTATTTATTTTTTAACACTTTCTGACATTACCTGCCCTTTGTTTTGTCTTTTTGATTTTTTTTTTTTTTAACAAACCTGCGTTTTCACCATGTTGTTATATAAATATTTTTTAAAGTCAATCTAG
This sequence comes from Leiocassis micropogon, assembly GCA_028565275.1. Classification (NCBI taxonomy): domain Eukaryota; kingdom Metazoa; phylum Chordata; class Actinopteri; order Siluriformes; family Bagridae; genus Leiocassis; species Leiocassis micropogon. The sequence continues at coordinate 21,602,860 of JAOVVA010000041.1, read as the reverse complement.
GATCTTACAGATTTTTGTTCTGCTGTCAGCAGTCATTTCAATATAGATCAGAGCTTATTCTTATGTCATTCTTTTACACATACACTCACCTGGTTCTGCACCACATGATTGGCTGATTGGATACCTGCATAAATAAGCAGGTGTTCCTGTTAAAGAGGATGGCGAGTGTATACAGTTCAGTTAAATTCGGTGACTTGAACAGTACAAGAATGCTGAATAAATTGAGAATTGGCCTAAGGGAAAGTCCCTGTGAAGATTACATGTAATGCTGTGTATCAGATCATATAGTGAAATTTGAATTGGATAAACATAAATAAACTCCTGGTATCTGGCAGAAAGACACTAGAAATTTAGTATATGAATGTTGGTAGGAGACAACAGGGTGTTAAAATGCAGAAAAATATCCCAATTTGCATATTTTGCCTAAGCCATTGTAATTATAATTGAGATTTTGTGAACATTACACTAGCAAGACTGACAGTCGTGCGTCAGTGGCTTTAGGCTACGGATTGGAAGGTTGTGCATTTGAAATCATGTCCTCATAGCTGCCAGTGTCATCAAGCATTAAAATTTTTAAATTGCATTTGTATATGTTTCAGGAGCCTGTGATATTAACATGGAAATGGAACAGACAAACCCAAACGGCTATAATAAGGATCAAGTAGGTGACAGTGACAGGGGGAACTGGCGCAGACGCCTGCGACTCAGGAAATCCTCAGCTCACGCTATGACCAGTTCAGTTGAACAAGCAAAGTTCGATAAAGCTTTGACAAAGGAGTCATCACAAACTGAACAAAAGGATCACCAATTAGTTGACAGCGCTAAAAGCAAGCTTACATTTACTTGCTTTGATTGCAAGGATGGCACAAAATTTAGTCCAGATGGTTTATTAAAACACTTTAAAAACTTCCATGGAGGAAAAGGACACCCACCGTGTTTTCCTTGCGACATGTGCAGTTTCGTTGCTTCTGACTTTACTACACTGCGGCAGCATTACCCGAAACACAAACACTCTAGGCTCACGTGCGAGCCGTGCAATGACAAAGGCTTGCAAATGCCATTCCAACTCACAAAGCATTGTAAAACACACACCAATCAGTATCAATGTAAAGAATGTATGCTTACTACAAAGGAGCTAAACCAGTTTCATAACTCTTGTCCACACAACACTGCACCAACTGTAGACAGTAGTGAAAAGTCAAGTGCTAAGCCAACGAATGGTGAACTGAATAGGAGTCTTTTGGCCGATGCTGCAGGTGAACCCCAGAGAGATACTCCAGTGAAGCATGTGACTGCTGCCTGCCATCGAGGGTGGAGCAGAAAGAACTGGTGGAAAAATAGAGATCATGTGACAAAGCAAAACAAACCTCCTGCTACGGACATCAAGTTCTTGATTCCACAATCAGACATTCCACAGTGGCCGTCTGCAAATTTTTTGCCTTTCTCAGCTGCGGGTTTGCTTGATGAAAATGGTGAATTACTACATCCAACAAGGACCTTAGAGGAGACTAAGCAGTTTCTGGAAAAGACAGTTAACTATGGAAAAACATGGCCAGTGACTCTAAAAGGTGAACCAGACCTCTCATGTCTTTCTTGTCCCGGAACCTTGGATTCTGAGCCAAAGATGAAGCGATGTGTCACACCACTTCCTGTACCGAACTCTGGTAATGAACTTTCTGGCCTCATGGAAAAGAACAATATCTCAGTTCCACCCGATTGCACTACAAGGGTTGTTGGTTTCAAGATGGTTGATGGAAAAAAGCATCTTGTTCTTAAAGTCATACCTTCAGCCAAGCCAGAGGTTTCTTCAGACACAGGAGAAAAACCTGCAGGATTAAGCCAGGAAGGAAGAAATGATATACAATTGGACCCTCATATTGAGAGACCCAGTGAATCAGGCACTATTACAATTGCAGATTCAACCATCAATGGATACGATTCTACCTCAAATTCATGTCAGCCCAAAAAACAAGGACTTGGTAAAGAAGACGACCAAGAAATAATAGGAAATGCACCTCAGGTTGATAACACTGAAAACGAATGTAGCAATGGCAAGTGTGTGTGCGGTGAAGGTCTTGATCCTCCTGCACAACTCACTCTCTCAGGAATAGAGGATATTAATGTAGAAAGTCAGACAAAGAATGAAAAAACTGTATCTGCCAAGGTAACGTTTGATGACACAGATGAGCTCAGTGGAGAAAATGCAGATGTGATAAGCGACATTTGCTCTGTCAGAGAGGCAGATATCCAGCCAGTACAAGCAAATGTGCAGGAGATAAATGACTTACCAAAACACACAGACAATCAGGGAAGAGCAGCAAGAGATTATAAAGAAATTCATTCTGAACCTTCTACAAGTCAAGATCATATTAGGTGTGTTGAACATCTGTCTTCCAGTACTTCATCTGATTTTGGAAGCATGGAAGAAGGTATGGACGCCCAGCTCTTAACGGTGATGTCTGAGAAAGAAAGAAGCTCTGAAATATACAGGAAGAACATGGATAATAATGGAAAGTCAGGTGAAAAAGCAACTATAATACAGTTCCCCTTGGATTACTGGAATGAACAGAGAGCAGAAAAAGTTTTAAACACAGATCAAAGTGGAGCAGCCTTGCTAGAATCGAATATTATTGATCCAACTGTAGCATCTCCTCACGGAAATACTATTGAGGCTCTGTTTATTTCCCCAAGTGAAAATGGAAACCTGTTTTTCCAGGAGAGTGGAGATGAGCACACAAACAGGATAGACCCTAGGCATGCTCATGTCCCCCTAGATCAGAACTGTACAATGGAAACTGTAGATGATCCTTCCTTAGCATTATCATCACTTGAAGACGCTTGTCATAATCGAGACCTGTATCAGACACTTGAAGAGCTTCCTGTTACCACAGTTAACCATTTGCTTGATGATTCTGAAGTTACATACAGAGGTAAGGAGAGATTTTTTTTGACTAACGTCAGTTCATCAGAAGAGTGTAAATAAAATGAGTGAGAAAATGTTGTCAATGAAAATTTTTCTCTTTCAGATCGAATGTATTTTAGAAAATCATGCATGAAATAAGCATCTGGTCCAATGAGCTGCATTCAGATGAATTATTTACACACTGTGCCTTGAAAAAGTATTCATCCCTCTTGAATTTTTCCACGTTTTGTCAAGTTACAACCACAAATTTTGGTCTTATGTGATAGACCAACACAAAGTGGCACATAATTGTGAAGTGGGATGAAAATGATAAATGAAAATACCTGAAAAGTGGGCCGTGCATTTGTATTTATCCCCCCTGAGTCAGTACTTTGTGGTGTATGTCTCTACCAATTTTACACATCTAGAGTGTGAAATTTTTGCCTGTTCTTTTTTGCAAAATAGTTTAATCCCAGTCAGATTAGGAGGAGGTCGTCTATGAACAGCGATTTCAGTCTTGCCACAGATTCTCAATCGGATTTCGGTCTGGACTTTGACTGGGCCATTTTAACACATGAATATGCTTTGATCTAAACCATTACATTGTAGCTCTGGCGGTATGTTTAGGGCCGTTGTCCTGCTGGTAGGTGAACCTCTGCCCCAGTCTCAAGTCTTTTGCGGACTCTAACAGGTTTTCTTCTAAGATTGCCCATCTTTTAATATTTGGCTCCATTTATCTTCCTATCAACTCTGACCAACTTTCCTGTCCCTGCAGAAGAAAAGCACCTTGACAACATGATGCTGCCACCACCATGTTTCACAGTAGGGATGGTGTGTTCAGGGTGATGTGCATTGTTTGTTGTATTTAGGTTAAAAAGTTTCATTTTGGTCTCATCTGAACAGAGCTCTTTCTTCCACATGCTTGCTGTGTCCCCCGCATGGCTTGTCGCAAACTGCGAACTTTCTTTTAACAATGGTGTTCTTCTTGCCACTCTTCCATAAAGGACAGATTTAGGAAGTGTATGACTAATAGTTGTTCTGTGGAAAGATTCTCCCACCTGAGCTGTTGATCTCTACAGTTGCTCTAGAGTTACCATGGGCCTCTTGGCTGCTTCTGTGATTAATGCTCTCCTTGCCCGGCCTGTCAGTTTGGGTGGACGGCCATGTCTTGGTAGGTTTGCAGTTGTGCCATACTCTTTCTCTTTTCAGATGATGGGTTGAACAGCGCTCCGTGAGATGTTCAAAGCTTGGGATATTTTTAATAACCTAACACTTTAAACTTCTCCACAACTTTACCCCTGACCTGTTCTGAGGTTTCACTGTATCATTTTCCCTCCACTTCAGTTATGTGCCACTTTGTGTTGGTCTATCACATGAAAGCCCAATAAAATATATTTACATTTGTGGTTGGAATGTGACAAAATGTAAGAAGTGACTATGAATACTTTCGCAAGGCACTGCGAAAGTGACTTGATAAGCCACAACAAAGAATCAGCAATTAAAACTAGACCAGTTGTATGAGGGGGTGTTCATAGTCAAACCAGCACGTATGATGAATGAAGGTGTAAAACTGACATTTACAGAAGACTTTGAACATACTGTAGTTACTGTAAATGATGAGATCTTAGCCGCAGTAAAACATTTGAATTCAACTGTGAATGACAATCCTGGTGGAGGTGGCCACTTTCATTAACGTGACAATTAAGAGAGTGGAAGTCCTGATCTTTGAAAATTGATAAATAGCTTTTCACTAAATTGCGGAAAAGACACATCTGTCTGTCACAATAATTAACAAACCCTCCTGCTACATCCACTTAGAGAGTCCTGTACTTACTCTGAGTCATTTCCACATGTTTGGGTCATTAAAGGAATTTCTGGGAGGCCAGTGTTTCAGACTTGAATCAGGAAATATGATCATGGCATATTGAGAAAATGTTCCACCTTGAAGCTCTAGTGAAACTCTGGGATAAGTGCATTAGTGTTTTAGAGGATTATGTAGTGAAGTAAAGGGAGTTTATGCATTTGTTTGGTCAAACCTCCTCGTTTGACTCGAACACCTCTTGTATACAGGTGAAACTCGAAAAAATTCGAATATTGTGCAAAAGTTAATTTATTTCAGTAATGCAACTTAAAAGGTGAAACTATAGACTCATTACATGCAAAGCAAGATAGTTCAAGCCGTGATTTATCATAATTGAGATGATTATGGCTTACAGCTCATGAAAACCCCAAATCCACAATCTCAGAAAATTAGAAGTGGCAACTTTTGCAACATATTCAAATTTTTTCGGGTTTTACCTGTATGTAGAAAGGCAAACTACAATTTGTAAGGCAGTATTCTTCAAGGAATTATTATTTTAGTAGTATTTTTAAAACGTAATTATTCTTATTAACCTTATTTAAGGCTATTTTCTGATAAGATGTGATTTCAGAGTGGTTATTGTTTAAGTGAGACAGATCATATGTGCTGAATGCAAGTTATGAAGCACATAAAGAGCGAATGTGAAGACCCAATAAGTGGGCCTTATGAATATGAAAAGACTGCCATAGCCCACCAAAGATATAAAAAAGAGAACTGAACAAATTAGCTTTTATTTTTATTTTTTTTTAGATTTTAAGACGGTGTTAAAGGGAAACATTAATTTCATCAGGTTTAACCAGTAGTATCTGTTGCATTTTGGTTACATTTCATGCACAATGTTTTTTTTTTCTTTTTATGTCCAAATGCTTTTCTGATGTACAGTACTGTATTAGCAGTTAGTTTATTGTGTGCTCTTTAATGTCACCTTTCTAAACAAGTCATTCTCACTATCTCTACAGGTATGACCTCTCAGTCTGAACCAAGGAGCCAGGTTACCCATCAAGTGGGCGTTCACTCACCCCAAGCCATAAACGTAGCAGTGAGTAATAGAATTGCCTCTCCTCAACTACCACTATTAAATGAACCTACTCCCAGCAGGAAGAGACAGCGAGAATCATACACAAAAGACTCACATGGGCGCATCTTAAAATCGAAAAGACAGCGTGTTGGAAATTCCCAAGAAAAGGAGTCATTAGGATCTATCCGCTACTGGGAACCGCCTGATCCAGAAATAGAAAGGACTCTTCGGCTCTTTCCCATTTGCTCCTCACAGCCTGTAAAAGTCCCACGTTTGAACCAGCCTGTTGTAGTCCTCAATCACCCAGACACGGATATTCCCGAAGTGGCAAACATTATGAGATCAGTTCACAGACACAAAGGAGCCGTGCAAAGGGTCGTTCTTTCTCAGGGAACTCTAAAAGCCCTTTCCGAGCTTAGCTGTAACACATTCCGTAAGAGATGTGCAGACAACCTGAAAATGTCTCATTGTAGAAGAGTGTGGCCTCAAGGGACGGTTAAAGAAAGGTTCATTCTCAATCTGAAGCTGAAGAGATTGTGTGGCAGTAAGTTTAAGGTAGCAAATCTAAACTCTAACGCGAACAAGCTTCACTCAAGCTTCAGGTGCTGGTTTTGTGGTCGCCGCTTTAGGAACCAGGAGGTGTGGGTAGGTCATGGTCAGAGGCATATTATGGAGGCTACACGAGACTGGAACAAGTTATTCACCAGTGAATGGCAGGGTAATGACACAGACCAGCAATCCGTCTTCTGAGCTTTTGTGATTAATAAGAATTGCTTTATGCAGACCATTTTTTCATGCATTGAATGTTCTGCATGATTTTGATTGGGCTGGAACAAGTTTTCTATATGCACAGCTCAGGAAATGTGTATTTCTGAAGCTTTATCAGCATGCCACTTTTATTAGTAGTAATATTAGTTTGATAAACCATCTCAGGGACGGTAAGCCAACGGAACCGGAATTATTTATTTGTTCTTTTTACCCTAGTGTCAGTGTATGTTATTATAAAAGCAATATGCATTATTTATATAAGAATTTCAAAAGCATTTCTTTATAATGAAGACTGACCAAAATGAAACAGCATTGCTGTACAATTTATTTAAATGATCTGGAAACAGCACTATCTGTTGTATGACTTTATTTATAGCTTTAATCGCTTCCCTCTAACTGTGGACGTTGATGTTTATGTTGCATTTTCTTGATAAATATATTAATGAATTATTTACCAAAAAATCTATCATTTGTTTTTACATTAAATAATATCCAATAATTAATTACTGAATTCAATTGGGTAGGCTCATGCTCAGGCTGAAGTCTTTGCAAGGACACAATTATTTATACATTTGGACGAACCCAAATGCAGTTAAGGTATTTACTTTTTGTTGTGTAACCAGATGTACATCTTGCAATGAGAATGCAATCAAGTTCAACATGTCAGTTGTAAGGATTCACTGAAATTGTGATATTTAACGACTACAGGATTTTCTCCATAATTCTAATACTGCCCTGTATACCAATGGTGTTATCTGTCTGTGTTTTTTTAAAAATTTTTATGCTATGTTGGATCAACTGAATTCAGAATTCAGTGTTATCACTGATTGCAGTCCGTTTCAACTCCATTTGTCTGTTCCCACTGAAGGAGTGAGTGATTTTTGTATAGATCTCTATATGATAAACCTTTACGTTGTATTTATTCATCTCAAAGTGTTTCAATGAGAGATTAATTTGGTTATTTATATTATTATTTGACTGTCTGGACAGTTTGCGGTGTAGTGGTTATTTATTGTAGCACCTAAAAATTTTCTTAATGTAATCACTTTTTGCATTCCACGGCCCAGTCCAAGTCACGTCCCTCTTGCATCCATGCTTTTTTAATCTGTCTAGAAGCGCAGACTAAAGACACTGGTAAAATGCTTGTAAAATATTATAAAAACCGTAAAAATGATTCCCAAGTCATGTACTACATGAACAAGTGACTTCCCTTATGGTTTGTGTTTTGTGCTGTGTGTAGACATCAGACTGTTTCAAATAAGAGATAAAGAAGTATGACACTGAAACAATGTTTGGTTTGTGCACCGATGTATGTTTATGAACCAGAAATGTGAAATGTTTGGAATAGCTGTAACTTGAAATATGTATGTGTACACTAGACATCAGGTAATTCAGTTTCCATTTACATTCTGAATCTCATCACTAAAACTGATTGTAATTAAACAATTCAAATGGTTCATAATATTTTACTAACTTGTCTTGGCTTGAGGTGAAACAAAAACAACCTATGTGACATAAATGCATTAAATACAGCTTATGTACGAAAACTTTACACACCTTTACAACCCATTTGTCAGTATGAACAAGCCATTGCTTTTTGATCAGTATTAATGGTCCTGTTGCAATTCCAGCATAAGGACACTTTTTTTTTTTTTTTTTTTTATTCCTGTCTTCACCAAACTGTTTGTTCCCGACTGGTCTTCAGAATCATGAAAGTGCAGGAAGTTGTGTGCAGCTGATCCACCACAAGGAAACTGAGTCACGGCTTCACTGCGTGCCTCAGACTAGTGCTGTCTTTTGTATTGCTTTGCATGTCCACCAACACCAGTGTGTTCTTTTGGTGGTTCTCGATGATTTCAGAGACAGTTTTGAATCGCTGCAAGAGAGGAAGGGGGGTTTTAGCAAATGCTGAAAATAATCGATTAATTGATTAAGTTGTTCATGCCATGATTTAGTAAGTGTAACTTGATGTTTAATAAATTCAGAATTTTTCCTTACCTCTTCTCTGTTCTTCTGCTTGCCCAGGGCGTACTGTTTTGTGCTGGGAATATAGCGCACTGGGATGTTGTAAACCCGTCCATTGTAATACACAACTAAAGTATAGGGCTGCAGGGCATCCACACCTGAGCTCTTCCTCACCATGTAAGAACCATCCTGAGGAACAACAGACAACACCAAAATAGAATGAAAGGGTGTCTTCTCTGCTCATCACTGTATGTGATGTAATATCTTCTTCTTTGTCTTTCGGCTGTTCCTTTTCAAGGGTCGCCACAGTGAATCATCTGCCTCAATCTAACCCTATACTCGATGGCATTCTCTTCTTTTACACCAACTAACTACAAGTCCCCTCTCACTACTTCCATAAATCTCCTCTTTGGTCTTCTTCTAGACCTCCTGTCTGGCAGTTCCAACCTCAGCATCCTTTTACTGATATACCCCCTGTGGTTGCATTTGTATGTGATGTAATATGCTTAACAGAATTAATCCTGCTGTACGTAAAAAGGGTTATACGTTTAACATTTTCCTGAGCATAAGTAAAAACAAAAGATGATCGTATCTTTCGGATTATTCCTTTCAAATAGAAATTTTTGACACTCTGTTATGAATTATGTTGTGTTGGAAAGCTTATTTTTTAAAAACAATGCAGTGTACTTTATGTATAGTCATTTCCTTAGATGGGACACTGAAAGATGAATGGTTTCCTGGTATTCCTGCTGGTTGCTGACATTATGGTCATCAGCTTTTTTTTTTCTTTTTTCTTAAAATGCCGCTTGTCATGAGCTGAATATATATTTTTTTACAGAATGCACATAATTTCATACGTCAGCTCACAGGTCCTCAAGCATGAGGTTTAGGGTATATACAGTATATAGACTTTTTTGTAACAAGCACTGGTGCGTATTTAATGGACTTTTGCATGCTATTTGCATTTTAATAAATAAGGTTTCCTATAACCACAATGCGTTCTTGACCATGAAGGCTGTGGATTAATGATCTCTGACAGAAGCGCCAGCTGTAATTCAAACAACAGGTTTATATTAATGTGCTCTTTGCTCCTTCTGCTATGCAGAAGCTTTGAGTCAGGAGATATCCTTTTTTCATTTGGGGGAGGAGTCTTCAATGTCAGCATTTTGCAACAGTAAGTTGCACTCCGCCCCCCCCAGAGAGAGAGAGAGAGAGAGAAAAAGAAAGTCTTATGAGGGAATGACTTTTCATAGTCATTGTTCCAACCAAATATAACTATAAATGGGTAAAAAGTGTTTGTTTATTATTAAATAAAAATTTTAATTGGTGTAAACAAAACACAAACACTTCAGGATGTGCTGCTTTGAGCATTTAATTAAGTTTTTTTCCCCCTATAACGTCATGGCCTAAATAAGTCCTTACATGTTGTTTTTCTTTTGGCTGCTACCATTAGTGGTCGGAACAGCAGATTGTCTGATCTGAATGTATATATATACTCGGCAAAAAAAGAAACGTCCTCTGACTTTCAACTGTTTTTACTTTCAGTAAACTTAATGTGTAAATATTTGTATGAACA
>JAOVVA010000041.1:21563303-21575310 GCA_028565275.1 Leiocassis micropogon | reverse complement strand
GGAGATGGGAGAAAGTTGTAGAAAGTCAACCATCACTGCAGCCCTCCACCAGTCGGGGCTTTATGGCAGAGTGGCCTCTTTATGGCAGAGAAGCCTCTCCTCAGTGCAAGAAACATGGAAGCCCGCATGGAGAACTCCAAGATGATGAGAAATAAGATTCTCTGGTCTCATGAGACCAAGATACAACTTTTGGCCTTAATTCTATGTGTGGAGAAAACCGAGCACCACTCATCACCTGTCCAATACAGTCCCATCAGTGAAGCATGGTGGTGGCAGCATCATGCTGTGGAGGTGTTTTTCAGCTTCAGGGACAGGACGACTGGTTGCAATTGAGGAAAAGATGAATGCGGCCAAGTACAGGCATATCCTGGACGAAAACCTTCTCCAGAGTGCTCAGGACCTCAGACAGGTTTACCTTCCAACAAGATAATGACCCTAAGCACACAGCTAAAATAATGAAGGAGTGGCTTCACAACTGTGACTATTCTTGAATGGCCCAGCCAGAGCCCTGACTTAAACCCAATCTCTGAAGAGACCTAAAAATGGCTGTCCACCAATGTTTACCATCCAACCTGACAGAAAGAGAGGATCTGCAAGAAGGAATGGCAGAGGATCCCCAAATCCAGGTGTAAAAAACTTGTTGCATCTTTCCCAAAAACTCATGGCTGTAATACTGAGCAAAGGGTCTGAATACTTAGGACCATGTGATATTTCAGTTTTACTTTTTAATAAATCTGCAAAAATGTCAGCAATTCTGTGTTTTTCTGTCAATTTGAGGTGCTGTGTGTACATTAATGAGGAACTTAAATGATTTTAGCAAATGGCTGCAATATAACAAAGAGTGAAAAATTTAAGGGGGTCTGAATATTTTCCGTACCCAGGGTATTTACAGAGTCAGGTTGCCAAGTAGACATCCAATTGTATCTGAGCACTTGGGGATGAAGGGTCCGACAGGTGTAGCCAGGCAGTGTCGTGGCTTGAACCAGGGTCCTCCTGGTCAGCAGTTCTACATCTACCACCAAGGCACCCCAGCCTCTGGCTACAAAGTGCCAGTAAGAACTGTCGGTTGCTAACTGTACACCATCCATAACCACTTGAAAAAAGTATGCTAAGTATATTAAATGCAAGCATGCCTTAGCATACTTAAGTGTATTTAGTAGTGATTTAGTAAATGATTAGTGTACTTAAAGTTTGCTATTTTTAAACAACTAATTTTGTACTAAGTGTATTTAAGTTGCATTGAATTTTAAGTGTATTAAGTATAATTCTATGTGCTAAAGTGAAACAACTTCAAGTATACTTAGTACAAGGCTGTGTACAGTATGTACTAATGTACATACCCGACACAGTGATCAATAAAATTAAAGTATGTCATATTATTCTAAGTAAAATAAGTACATTATGGCAATGTTTACTGTAACAAATACACAGGTAATATACCATGAACACATTCTTACTGCAGCAGTAGCATGCTGTGATATTTCTGGCCAATTCCAATAGTGCACTTTATGATTAATACAAATATACTTGGTTATATCATGTTGTACACACACTCTTCTATACTACTGTATTGCAACAACAAAAATATGTTGCCTGACACAATAAAAAAACTGTTGTCTGAACAAGGACAGGCATTATTATGGGAATATACTGTATTATTTCAAACCTGGTGAAAACTTCATGTTTTTACACCTGGTCTTGAATTGAAATTCCCAAAGATTCTTGGTCACCATACACTGTGACATCCCATGTCTTACTTAAATCACCTACTGTATGTAAAGGAAACACATTACCTCTGACATGTACTTACAATTACAATATAATCACTAATGACTCTACAAACCAAGGCAAAATCATGAAACTCATGTTGTAGTGCACAGGGATGGAGAGTTTTTGGGAGAGTTTTTGCCAGCGCTACAGTAGTGACAGCTCAGAACTCTTTAACCCTACACAATAATTTTAGCATATTTTGGGACTTTAAGATTCTCTATGAAGAGGCACAAACCCATGACAAGTTTCACAAACAGCCTAAAAACTTTTAAACCCATCCTCAAAATTTTTTTTTAATTCCTATTGTGTTTTTCGTTGACGACTACTTTTTAAATTTTTGATGAAAAACTGTCACATGCCGTACCAAACTCTGATGCACTTTCTGATGAAACCTTGACTTGAGAATACCCAGGCTTGGCATTAAATAGGGGAATGCCCCAGTAAATTTCTTTCTCATTTTCTAGGTTTGAGCTTGCATGTCTGTTTGGCTATAGGGTGTGAGATACAGTACCACCCAAACCTCCGTGTCAAGACAAATGTTTTTATATAGCACATTACTGAATAACCTAAATTGGAGATCCTAAATGCTAAAAAAAATTTTAAAAAAAATCCCCCACATTACGAGAATACCAACATTTACATAAAGCCTAACGGTCTAGAGTCGTACCTCAATGATTTAACCATTTGAAACAGACGTTTTGATTATAAGAGCTTTGTAGACCTTAAGTGAGTCCATCAAAAGATGCTAACTATTGTGTATATACTTTTTAATGTAGTATTGTAGGGTAGGATCTAGGCGTTGATCGGGAGCTTTAATCTAAGAAAAGTTTAAGAAAGAATCTGGTGTTGTGTCTTGATTGTTTACTTTGCCTCATGGAGCTGCTGGAAATCCTCTAAACAAGCTTGTCAGTGGTATCAGGGTTGTTGGCTTGTGCATCATAGATCTTTATATTGATGGAAACAAACAAGCAGGTTGGCAGTGTCAGTTTTCTTCAACATATTCAAGACAATGAATCAGGCAGTGTTTTTTTTTTGTTATTTATAGGATATATCTCATAGAAAACAGAACACTGGTTTTGACCAGATGATGGCACTCCTTGGGGCCAGTTAGACATTCTGTATTGCCAACAATTCTTTCCAAAAAAAATTTGGAAGTTTCATAATGTATCCCTGCTGTCAACTAAGTGGATAATGAACGAATATCCTAGTTGCCAAGAAAAAAGTCATAGTTCTGACATTAGAGTTATCCACCTGGATAAGAAATAGAACTTGATGATTTATGATGCCGTAGTACAAGCACACGCACACAAAAACAATTAAGTACAGTAACAAAGTAGCTGTACTTTGTTACTTCATACTTCTGCCTAAGGGCAGTATAGCGCAGACAAATCAACCAGCATGTTTCAGGGAGCTGGGAGTCAACCGGGAACCCTGATATGCATGTATAACTCTTGTCCAGGATCAAACCAGACACCATGGAATTGTGAGGCAGAAACACTCAAATCTGCAGCATGCTGATTAAAAAAACAACAACAAAGAAAAAAACATATTTCATTTGTTAAAATCACCACCATCATTAAACCTGATTCAACCCTATAACAATTCATTCCATGATAAGAATAATGTAGCTGGTCGAAACTTTTGCTTTATCTAATAGTTCCTAGTTTAACTTTTTGAATGCATATTGCTGCAGTTTGAGCTGAAAAAAGTGACTGAGCATTTTGCCCGAATCATACTTAGTAGTCCTTGTTGAGTAAAGCCACGTGACCGGATGCTTGGTTACATTATCATAAAAAAAAAAAACACAAGTTGCACATTTCCTTTTAAAGGAAGTACCCTGGTTCTGTAATTTTACCACTGTAATCCTGCCATGAGTTGGCAACTTGGTCACGTTAGAAAATTGATAGATTCTGTAAAGTCGCATTGTTAAAAGCGCTATACAATTAAAATTGGATAGAAATTGAATTGAAAGAACTATTCGGTGGAAGCACACTTTTTACATTTTTGCGATTCTATTGATGTATTGAAAATTTCAATTCCAGTGTAATGAATTTTGGTGTCTGTGTGTGTGTGTGAATTTTTTTTGTAATCATACATATTTAAATGGTGAATCTAATTTTACCATTTAAGTGAAAATAGATTACAAAAAAATTCAAGTGCACGATATTACAATAAATAACATACAATAAATAAATACATTATTCTCCCTTTAGTTCAGTTTCAATGATACTGTATATAGCTATATTTATACTGTAATTTTATAATTATACTGTAATTTTTATTGCAATTTCATTTCAATTTCAAGGGAAAATAATATTAGTAATTATTACTTGTCACTAAAAATGACTTATGCCACATACCAGGAACCACCGTCCATCGATCTTCATTCTCTGGACGGTAACAGCACAGTCACGCATCTTGTTCTATGAGTAACATGCAAAATATTATATTTTTAAGCATTGTAGGGCGAACCGCAGCATTATGTTGAGTTTGCGCGTGCATTTCTGTAAGACTTTGAGTAACAATTTCTAGCAGTGTCTTTTACAGTATATTTTAGTTCTCATTACACATATGCTTGATAAAGCTGATTCAAAATAATGAGCTAAACAGCGTATACTGACAAGGGCTAAACTGCCATGTGCTACTCCCATGTGCTAACAGGTAATTATTATCTTCACTTCTGTAATTCTTGTGAATCTAATGCTACACAATAACAGCAGAAATGTGTTACTGCTGTACAAAAAAAAACTTTTCTACCCACTTACCTGAGACAAGAAGCTGGCTACCTGTCCTGAGCTCCACTCCTCAAACTGTTCCCTGGTTGGTAGATTCATTTCAGCTTCAACTAATCCACAGCTAAACGAGAGCTATCAGACAGCAGCTTGTCTTCGTGGTCTGATGTGTTTATGGTAACTACAGGACACTGCAAGCGGACTTCACATAATGTGGGAAGTGTGGGAACTTCCTCTTATCACTGTGACGTTCTGTCTGTCAGTCTCTTTGGCTAACTCTCTTACATGAAACACCTCTTAAATTGCACACTTAATATTCTGGTAATGTGTCACAAACCAGGTCCTAAATAACCCTCTTTGGCTTTGCTGGCGTCAACAAAGTCCTCTGAATATAACCATGAGCTTTTAAGGAGTGAATTAGAAGAAGGTCACCTTATTTAAAGTGTTGCTTGAACACCATTAGATTAGGGAAGTGAAAAAAAGCTGCACAGTGGTGAATATTTCACTTTCAAAAGATTCATTTCACATCGCACTGCAAAACAAAGGTTAGAATATAGGTACAGCGGCGCAAGATCAGGGCTAAAATAAACCTTGTCTGACTCCTATGTAGATCTAGATGTCTGCTGTCACTTCAGACCACGTTTGAAGTGCCGAATTGAGTTGCTTAATTTGGTTGCTGGTTGTGTTAAGTTCTTGACTTCACACTGACAAACTAGCAATGGAATAAAATGTGAATGGAAACAGAATGCATCAAGTTTAACAGAGCTGGTCTTTGAATCAAAATGGCTTTTAAAGAAAACTTGGTGTGTTCATGCAAAAAATGTAATGTACAAATAAAAACTAAACATTGATGAACATAATATATTGTAATATTAATTCTTGGCTAATCTCTAGAATGTTAGAATAATTTTTGAATAACTTCAAAAATCGTCACGGCTGACCGGTTTGAGATATCAGAAATCTCTTCACAACTTTCCATCTTCTTGAGACATGTCTTGAGATCACATAGGCCCAGTTTGTTGGTAATCATATCAATCCCCTAGGAGGAGTTTATCAAATTCCATTAGGTGCATTTTGCAAATGACCCAAAATAACTGACTTCATGTTGAGTGAAGTCCATGAAATACATATGACATGCAAAGCGAAAGACATTCAGCTCAATGAGATCTAAATGTGTACGTGGTTTCGCATGTATACGTGCAAGTGTGTATGAGCCATGGAGCAAAATCTATGGTAAAAGCAGCAAGCAGACTTCATGCCTTTTTTAGCATGTGAAATCCCCCAAATGCCCCAGATGCTAGAAAAAGAATTCTTAGAAAAACAAGAGGGCCCATCACGCACAAGGACAACAACAACAACAACAACAAAAATAATTATAATAATCATAGTGCTTGGGCCCTAACTAATGTCAGTAGCTGGCTTTTACAATACAAACTAGCTATATACAAAATACAAAATATAGCTAATATTTATAGCAATATAATATCAGATAATTTTATTTTCAATTTTATGAATTCTTGAATGCCTTAATTTTACTTTGTTGGTACCAAAGAACTGCAACAGAAAAGGAAACATTAATCTGATAACCTGAAGGTCCCACAATCTTAATTGCATTTTTAACTGCAGTTGGCTTTTCACCAGTTTAACTATTTCAACTATCATATTGTCCTTCGTGGAGATCATTACTGACTGCCTTCATTACAAAGTCGTTTAACACGTTTTTACGTCCTATCACTTTGCCTACATTTTGTTGGGAGACACTGCGTGTACAAACAGCCAATTGCAGATAAAAGATAGAAGTTTGTTAAAAAAATGATATATCAAGGCCTCATTTAACCATCTGTTGTTGTTGTTGCATCTGTTACAGTTTAGATTTGTTAGAAATCCGGTGTTTAATCAAATGCGTGGTGCTGTCAGATGCACTATAAGGTAACCCGCTTCTTGTAAATAGAGACATTTCATTTGAAATGCAGCAAGTAAAAGTCTTGAGTAAAAAAAAGTACGGATACTTGAATATTTAACTTTTGTACTTCCTACATTTAACATTTATGCTTCCTACTTCTGTTCATAATGAATAGGCTAAAGAATTGCATTTCAGTCCTGACATATTAAATTGCCTTTCACTGACATATTAACTTATTTTTTTATTTGTTCTGGTTGTGAGGAGAGGTTCATGCTGGGTTATGTGTTCGTGTGATAGAGAATTCTTTCTTCTGTGCTGCAGGTGTACAGGGGCAGGCCATTTATCAGCCAGATTGGGTTTAATTTTGGATCAAAGCCAAACCAGTGCACACATGAGGGGTTGGAAAGAAGTAGGCAAACATTTGAACAAAGCAACATTGTGGCAGTAGTTAACATATCAGCACCAAGCTACAGCACAACACATAAGTGGTTGTTGCCACTCTGACTCCCCAAATTGAACTGCTTTGAGACAATGACCATTGTTAAAAGTGCTATATAAATAAAATTTTATAGAATTGAATTGAATTAGTGGTTAAAACTGTTCTCACATCTCCAGGGTTAGGGGTTCGAATCTAATCTCTGGTCTGTATGTGTGGAGTTTGAATGACTTAGCTGTGCTTGGTAGGTTTCCTCCTGGAACTCCGGGTTTCCTCCTTAACTCCAAGTTTGCTTGGTGTATAATTGGGAGTGTGACTGTGTATGCTTGTGCCTTGTGATGGGTTGGCATCTTGTCTAGGTTGTGCCCTGAGATAGTCTTCAAGCTCCCACAATCCTATGCAGCATAAGTGGTATGGAAAATGGATGGATATCAGAGTCATTTCATGTCCATTGATGATAAGTCTATTTCTTTAATTTTATTTTTTATTTTTTTATGTTTTACCTATTAAGGGGAAGCATGTTATAAAATCACACAACCATTATGTGCATCCTGTGCTTCATTTAGCTTGAACACTGTCATCAATTTGTCATAGCACATTAATGCAAATGAGGAATTCTTGGTTTCAAAATGAATACTACAGAAACCATTAGAGTTAACAACAACAATTTATTTCTTTCAAAAGTCAAAAAATACAAAATAGTTATTAAAACTTACTCAAAAGAATTTAAAACTATGTTAGGTATTATGTTCAGATAATATACTACTGCAAACTGTTCATGAAAACGAGAAGTGGTCAGCCAGGAAAGTCCTACCACTGACATCATGGGTCAAAATAAGGAAATTGTTAACTGTTACCCAACTGTTACACAACATAATCTGTCAGGGGAAAAAAAAAATTTAATGTTAAAATTTTGGATATGTTTCAGATATGCAGGAACTGAAGGAACTTGAACAACTATTTGTTCTACTGAGAAGTAACATTTTATACTTTTTCACCGATGTGACATGTACTCAATTTATAGAATGACTCATATCCAGTTGTTTGTTCACTCTGAATTTTGACAACACTAGACCGATACAAACACCCAACTAATTAGTAGAAATTCAGATAATACATATGATTAGGAAATATGCATCCCAGGAGAGTGGGGTATGGCACATTTGGATTTATTTATTTTTATCCTGTAGTTCAACATCATGAGTAGAATTACAGCACGTGTGATTGAGCAGAAAAATCAAACTGTGATCAAACTGTGATCAAACGCTCACTTAAAAGAATGAGATCAATATTCTGCTTGGAATACACTGTAAATGTATATTTATTACGTTTCAAAAGACAAACCGCATTGTTTGTGGTATGGAAAGCAGTAGTAAAAAAAAAAGGCTAGTTCATGTCTGAGAAGCAATAAAAGGAAGAGAAAGGAGAAGAAGGAAGATGTGCCAGTTTAAGAAAAGATATTCAAACACACAAGAAGGAAATAGAACAAAAAGAGCAGAAATGTAAAGAAATATAATGCAGATGTGGAGTGCAAAATAAGCCCAAGCTGACCATACCCACATATGCTGCTTTGTGGTTATTGAGTTGCTAATCAAGGGCTCCATCTTCACTGATGTGCTCATTTGCCGACTCAAGCAGATGTACGACGAGCAGGAACAGCATGGGCTGCCGGGCTGCATATGGGTGGCGTGCAGGGGAAGCTTCTGGATAACACTGGACATCTGTGAGGGTCCATAATGGTAATGTGTTATCCTAAACCCTCCGGAGAATTGGAAAAAGAAAAGATGGACGCTACAACCTCAGATAGTCTTGCAGTTTTTATAAACACATTGCTTCATTGTTCACTGTCCAGATTTACTATGGCATTGTTTGTGCAGTCCATAATTCTTCAATAAACACACACGCAAATATACAGTAAAAACTAAAAAAAATTATCCTAATCTTACCTAATCAATGAATTGTTTCTTGTTCATTGTTCTTTGTGTTTGCAAGTGGCTTTGCACAAGAAGTCCAGACCTTAAGCTAATGGAGAATCTATGACAATCTTACAGTTCACCGATTTTGCCTCCCCCAAAAATAGGCAAAAAGATTAGGATCCAGATGTGCAAAGCTAATATCCCAGACAAATCCCAGAAGTGGTTCAGCTGAAATTGCTGTCAAAGGTGATTCTACTAAGTATTGTCCTAGGGCATTAAGACTTGTGCAACCAGCATATGTTTAATATTCTGTTCAATTAACCTTTGTCTTTGAAAACAAAAATAGTTTTCACATTCAAATTAGTTTTCATATTCAAAATGTTGACATATTGTGTAAATCAAATGACACTATGTACAGCAATTACATTTTTCATTCATTCGCTCATCCATCTTCAGTTATGACTTTATCCTGGTCTGAGCTGTACTGACAACCTTTTCAATAATTCCTTAACTGAGATATGGATATACAGTCTCAGTGAAGGGAGTGCTGTATGTTTTTGTCTTGATTTCTGATGCTGAAGTCACTGGTGCCCTTGGAAAGGTCATTTTTTCATTTACATCATCATTTTGATTATATAATAATAATAATAATTTCAATGTAGTTTACGTCTTTTTTATTTCTTCTCGTCACCATCTTCTGGCCTTTGTTCAACTCAATTATTAAGCCCTGGTGCTTGGGTTTTATTATGAGTAGCAAATCAAAAACACCTGTTACTCATCTCTCTGCCAAGTCACAAACACACACTCCACAACTCTAACTGCCAGCTTTCACTTTCTTAAAAAAAAAAGAAAAAAAGAAACTGATACCATCACCATTGCCAAAGAAGAACCTTCTCTGGCTGTGCCATTCGACAAAGTCTAGCAATACTGCTGTCACATTTCTGTATGACTGACTAATTATATTTAAAGTGCAAAGAATGTTTCAGACAACCCTCTCCACTTTTTTGAAGAAACGTCGTCGGCAACCTGAATTGACCTGTGCTGAGCCTCAAAAGGAAATGAAGTTCACAGAGGTGACTGTGTACCTGGTGGAGAGAAGAATGGGTAAAAGTAGAAGAAACTTCCTGACAAGTTTGGCCAGGTCAAAGGGCTTTTGTGTGGACAACACCTTAAGGTATGTCACTTGTATTTAGCAAAACTGAAGCATTGTGGATGACCAAGTCAGTAAAGGCCTTGTCATGGTTTTAGCCACAGAATTAAAGAAATGTTGATTGGTTACATATTTGGAAGTCAAAATTGATGGCTTTCCAAGGCACGCTTTTCTGAGAATAACTTTTACAGAAGGTTATACAAGCTGTCAATCTGATTTGCGTCAATTTATATGCAAATCATTATGATAATATGAAAGTATCTTGCTTGATTTCTAAGAACACCAAAATGATGACAGGATAATGACAGAGAAGATGAAACTCTACTATCGGGTTCTGTCAGACGGGAACTGCTCCAATCAAGCTGTTCCTGCTTCAGAAAATGACACTTGTGAACTCTGTAAAGCTGAACCTTGTCACATTGATTGTAACAGGGAACAATGTCTGCACTGCTGTTTGCGCATTAAACAGAATGTGAAAAAAAAACAGAACTTTCCCTGTCAAGGTCATAAAATGTCATAAAATATGTGCATGGCATCGGGTTCCTTGTCATGTCAAAGCTCTCTGTATGTGTTTCTGCATGTCTGTGGTTAGTATTGGGAATGGATAACAGCAGTTTGTGTGCCTGGGTAAAGCTGATACTTGCCTACTGCTGCCAGTTGGAGATCTGTGCCAGGCTTGTGCAGCTGGCTGTGGGTGCCAGTGGGTGTTGTTTTGAGCAGGCTGGCATAACCGCAGCCGATGGCTGGCTGTGGTGTACTGTGCCACACACAGCTGAGGGGTGGCACCATTCCCAGAAATGCAGCTTGAACTCCTGCATCATACTGTTCCTTAGCCCCCAATAAGCCATTGTCTGAAAGCTAACAGCAGGAAACAGACTGAAAGAGATGCAAACGGACTTTTTACAAGGCGGTGACAGCTATGCATTAGTGGTGGATTTAATAATAATAATAATAATAATAACAATAATAACTGGCCCGTTTTAAGTCCCACTGATGAAAAAAAAAACCTAAATTCACAAGTGCACATGGTGCACGAACGGTGCATAGTTTTACCTTGGAACATGCAATGCATTCAATTTGGTTCAACAGACATGAGGATGTGGTCACTAGAGCTTGTGGTCTTCTAAAAACACTTTTTAAGAAGCATGTAAAAAACTGACAGGTTGAGGCCTCGCTCAGGCATTTCTCTGTCCTATCCTGTAAGTTCTTAATAGTACTTACGTTTGTAATTAGTTTTTAATATAGGTGTAGACAATGTGTGTATTAAATCCTCACTATGCACCATTCTTCCAGAAGGTCAGACACTGATGTTGGATGAGAAGGCCTGGCTCTGCTGTAATTCATCCCAAAGGTGTTAAAGGTCCAAAGTTAGGACTCTATCAAGCCAGTCAAGTTCTTTCACACGAAACAGGCTTTCCACAAGGTTTAGGAATGTGTTTATGGGAATGTTTGACGACTTGCTCATCCATGTCTTTTTGAACCTTGCTTTGTGATCTGGTGCGCAGTCATGTTGGAACTGGTGTGGGGTTGTTTTTCAGAAGTTAGGCTCGGCCCCTTAGGTTGGTGTGGAAGAACTTGACAGGAGCGTCCTGACCTCTAGCCGATAGAACACCTTCGGGATGAATTAGAGAAGAATTAGAGCCAGGTCTTCTCGTCCAACATCAGTGTCTGACCTCACAAATGTGCTTCTGGAAGAATGGTTAAAAATTCCTATAGACACACTCCTAACCCTTGTGGAAAGCCTTCCCATAAGAGTTATAGCTGCAAAAGGCCAACATTATATTAAACCCTATGGATTAATAATTGAATGTTACTCAAGTCCATATGCATTCTGAAGTATGAACTGTTAGAAAATATTTTTTTCCATTGTTTTAAGGGTGGTAAAAAACACAAATGTCATACTATTTTGGTTATATCTGGCATAATTTTGGATGACTTTGCAAAACACCATAACTCCATCTGCCACAGTTCATTACTATTTGTCCCCATGAAAATGTAGAATTTTAGTTTCAATAATATGACTGTTTTTTCCTTGAGACATGGCAACAACTTGGAACAAATAAAAAAGTGTTGAATTATGTTGAGCTAAAAAAAAAAAAC
>JAOVVA010000041.1:21530588-21545231 GCA_028565275.1 Leiocassis micropogon | reverse complement strand
AAAACCCTCTATCTCACATAGTTTTTAAGATATGATTATACATAATCAGGGAAGGACTTCATGTTCACTCTGTATATGCTAATTTTCCTGTTGTAATAACTGACTAAATGTGTGTTTAAAAAAAAAAAAAAAAAAAAACGGTATAAAATCTTGATAATGTTTGCATTAGCACTTAATGTCAGAAAAGTCACAATGTGTTAAGAGCTTTGTGCAGGCAATTTTCATAGGCATTTCATATCGGTTCCTCAGAACACTAATGCCACATGCATAATCATTTTAAAACCTTATAAATGGTGGAATGATTTCCGCGCTGAAATTAAAAGCCAATTTACAGGAACCAAATGAAATTAGGGCTTCCTGATTTCTTTCTAGGGCAGGCTGCAGAAAGTAATTGCATTCCTATCTTAACTCTATGATGAGAAGAAGCCATTAATGTGTTGTCCTGATGCTTTCGATAGCATCGCAGTGCAGCTAAATAGTCTATAGTCATTTTTGCCGAAAAGAAAAAACAACAACAAAAAGAATCATGCTTCGACTTAAACAGGATGCAATAAAGGCAGTATGAAAGGGACTGGCTGAGATTAAATTCCAGCTGGTATATTGTCTGGCGTTATCTATATGTGCTTAGCTTAATTAATTTAAGCAAAATGATGTAATATTATGGCTGGTGAAGGCTGGAATTAAAGCTCTTTCTCTCATTTATACACACACTCACACTGTTTCGCTCTCTCTTTCTTCTGTGTTTCTCTTTGCTTTGTGTGCAGAAGCCATCTGTGCAGCTGAAGCCAGTAGCAGGTCCACCAGACAGTCCTCGGCTTACTGTGTCTCAGTACGCATGCCAAAGACGGACTACGCTGTACAATCATAACAAGAATCTTACTGTAAGTGTACACACACACACACACACACACACACACACACACAGCTTGTCCATCACAACATGCTTATTTTCAAGCCTGACCCACTTTTAAAATACAAACTATGGCATTTAAAAGTAAATACAGTACACACATTTCTATTCCCTCTCGCACTGTACGTTCTGAATAACATGGGGGAAATGTTCTGGTGAAAATGGAACTGAAACTGGAACATTATTACCTTTAAGACAACGAATGAGCTTAATCAAAAAGAAACTTTATTCAGTGTCATCCGCTTTTTAAAGCAGTGATGTCTTGTTGTGATTTAGATAAAGGATGCTAAAATATATTATACATGAATATTTTGGCAATGAATTTATTAAGATTGAGCAACACATTCGATCACAAGGTCTCATCGAAGGAATAATAAGAACGTCTTACAAAACACCCTTTAAGGGCACATACGCAACTGCATTGGTAATTATTATCTAAAAAAAGTAGTAGTGATTTTATAACTTTTTAATTCTGGACTGGCTTAAAGCCAGTCATGATATCAGTCATGGTAAACAGAAAACCTTTTTTTTCATCTGTCCTTTTGTGTTATACATTATATACTTTTATTAGACAATTTTGAGTAATTTTTTGTTTTAATTTTTAGCATTTTAGGAGCAAAAAAAGAGAGTAAATTATCAACCTTGTTCATGTTTATTACTTCACTGTGTTTCTGTGTTTCACTTCTGCCTCTCTATTAATGTGATATGGATGTGTCAGGAAAGCAGTCTGAAAAAAAAAACCTAAACCATAAGCTAGGTGTTTCACTTTATATAATACTTCATATTGTTATGACTCAGTTTAGGTCGGGCTGCAACATGCAAAAAATAGTCATGAATAGTAGTTCATGTTCACCAATAGTGCGTTGCTTTGTGATTATTTACAGAATTTCCATTTCTTACTCACTGGCTATGCTAAAACCAAGAGAAAAGGGTACAGTCATGTTCAAAGGTTACTACACCCTCATTTAATTCCTTTTTAAATCTAAGTGTTTCTTCAATACTTTTCGATAAATTCAAATTGACCGATGGTACTTAATTAGTAACTTTTGTTGTATGTATCTATCCAATGACAGAAACTTCAAAGCACTTGTAAGTCGCTCTGGATAAGAGCATCCGTCAAATGCCGTTTTTGTGTAAATAAGATCATATGATCATACCAAGTCTTAGTATTGGTCAAATACAACCTCAGATGAACAACATATAACTTTTTTTTTTTTTACTGTGCCATTATTTATAAAGCCAAAAAACATGGGCCACACAAAAAAAATTGCCAATTACAGTTTCCACAGGATTTAAGAGGGTAAGATGTAGCCATGTGCTGCTAATTATCAGTCCTCGATTAATTAATCATCAGCACAAAAATTAAGCCAAAAAGAAAAAACATGTGGACAATACCAAGTACCCCCTATGATTTAATAGCTCTTAAATCCATCTTTAGCAGCAATAACTTGAAGTAATCATTTCCTGTATGACTACCAATCTCTCACATTGTTGTAGAGGAACAACATGGTTGACTTCTTGACTGCAAGGTGCCAAGGTTCTGTGGCTGCAAAATAAGCCCAGATCATCAATAGGTACAGTATGAGGTGTTTCTGCTGAAATGCGGTTTGATTTGTCCCAAACATGGTGCTGTGTACAACTCCGCTTTGGTCTCATCTGTCCATAGGATATTGCTCCAAATGTCTTGTGCTTTGTTCAGATGCAGTTTTGCACGGTTCTGTGTTCTTTTTAGACAGTCTTTCTCCTGGCAACCCTTCCATTTTAACAAAGTGCATTTGCAGGATTTTAACATTTAACGTGCTTAGTGAGGACTGTAGGGTCTAAGATGTAGCTCTTGGGTTTTTTGTATTTCTCTGAACATTGGGTAATCTGACCTTGGGGTAAATGTCCTGGGACGTCCACTCCTGGAACGTTTAGCAACTATCTTGAATGTGTTCCACTTATGAATAATCTTTCTCACTGTAGAAATTCATCTCCAAATTGTTTGGAAATGGTTTCATAACCCTTTCCAGATTGATGTGCACCAACAATTACTTCTCTATGACCAATGTCTTTCCCTCTTGACATTTTTTTTAACAGACACCAGAACGCTCGAGACCAGCAAACTGCTAAATGATCTGCTTTTATACAGGTCTGCACACATGCAGATGATCAATTAATCAAGGGCTGATAATTAGCAGCACCTGGCTGCAACTTACCCTCTTAAATCCTGTGGAGGCAGTAAGAGGATTCTTGCCCACATGTTTTTTTTGCCCTTTGGCTTTTTTTATGTTTAATAAATAATGGCATGATGAAAAAATGTTACATGTTGTTTTTCGGTGGTACAGTAGCATTCGCCTAATACTATGACCCACTATGATTTTTACACAAAAGACAGAAAATTTTAAAAGGGGGTACTAACTTCTGAACATGACTGTACATAAAACAAATGGTGCTGACTTCTTCCCTCAATTTATTACATCTTATTTACAATATTTAATTTTTGAAAAACAACTAACTAAACTCATAGGGCAAATCACGAATGGAGTCAGAATTAAGGAAAAGGTCTTACACAGAATATATTAGCTAATAATACAAATTCAAGGGAAAATCACAGAGTCAAAAAGAACACGCAGAGGATCACACACACAGTACAGTACATATCTAAATAACTAATAAGCAATAAACACATACTGTAGACAGGATTTATATACTGTCATCTTCCAGTCTATCCAGTTGAAGAAACAGAAACATGTCATGTTGAAATGGGCTGGAACTCAAAACCATCAGCAGAGGCACATACATGGAACGTGATACAACATTCAGCCATAACATTAACACCACAAAACATTAATACATTAATATTGATTATATGTAAAAATAAAAGTTTTGTCTGTACAGTATGTTGATCAGAACTCGCTCTTTTTATATGATATCTTAATGTTTCATACATTGAAGGACCCGAAACCAGTCTCGGAAAAATCTGTATGTCTGTTTGTCTGTCCAGTCAGATTTTGTCACAGCTTCATGCAAAACTGGCTGTACAGAATTGAATAAAACTTTGCCAGTCTTCGGTATTTGCCTAAGTTAAATATCTGTGCCAGGTTTTATTAGCAATTTAGTAGCAATTTAAATGTTGAGTAGAAAGGAATTTATGAGCAGTTTTGTGCCAGATTACAACCTAGCATCCAGCGCTTTTTTGGACAAATACTGTATAGCGCTTTTCCTTTGATTAGGGCGTGTCTACAGTATACGCTTCACTCAGACGATCTAATCAACGTGATAGTTCATCGTGTGTAGACAGAGTTTGCGGAAGACACAGACATGACCTATAAAGCCGGCACAATCCTGAATACACCCACGACAGCACGACTCGTCATGGCTTACTCCAAAAAATGGGACGTACACTATGAAAACTGAACTTGCACCTTTAATTGAATCAAAATGTTAAGCCGAAGGGAAGTTATGAGAAGTTATGTGCTAGTTGCTAATATTTTAAGCTTTAGTCTTATAACTATTTCAACAAACTCTTTTTGCGTCAACAACTAGTCTAGTCAATTATATACAGTACTAGTAAACTCACCAGAAGTAAAAGCTGGCCATGATAGAAAGACACTCAGTGCACCAGAGCTTGCTGCACACAGGTCTCCGCGGCAAAGAGATCAAGGCCACTGATATGTACAGTACACTTAAGTTTGGAATACAATGGTATACAGACTGAGCTTTACACATTCCTAATATTCTGGGAACTTTTCTGATGTTTGTGTGTTTGTGCTGTGGTGCTTTCTTTCACAATAAAAAAAAAAAAATGACATGCATTAAGACATTTGCTAACAACAAATGATCTAATAGCAAAGCTTACCCTTGCTACGTACATGTATATCATTTATACCAGCTCGCTCTCCTGCTAAGATCAGCGTGAGCATCATGGACCAACCAAAATACATCTAAACGTTTTACACTGCATGGGTGCATGATTAAACTCTTCCGGTGGAAGGATTACATCCTTTCACCCCTGCGCTTATCTGATGTGTAGCTGCTCAGCAAACATCATCAGGTATTAATGAAAATGCATAACCCACACTGCTCAGTTTCCTGATGAGCAAACACCCTTGCACTGATTCATGAGAATTCATTCAACCTGAGGAGAATAATAATAATAATAATAATAATAATAATAATAAAAAGCACAGACCATAGATAAGAGCAATCATGTTTATGTGAGAAAGAAATGTCTCTGACCTCATCTTGCATTAGTGGATGTAGATTTTGTGCTCTTTGTATCTGTATGTATCTGCAGAGTAGTGCATTTGTCTAAAACTGGTGAGAGAATATGAAGACCAAGAATGTGGAGAGGTGAAGAGACAGGCAGGGAAAAGAGAGGTGAGAGAATAGAAAATGTTGTGAAGAAAATGAGCAGAAAGACTGAGAAAGACATAGAGAGAGAGAGAGAGAGAGAGAGAGAAAACCAGGACAGGGAGCATGGGAACTAGACACACAAGAGACTGGATAGAGACAGGAATAAAAGACAAAGACCAGGCAGAGAAGGACATGCTCAGAAGGGCATTTCAGGGCCATGGGTGGAGAAAGCAGGAGGTGAAAGCTGATGTCACCCACAATCACAAACCGTGGGTTTGATTTCCATTCACGTACCTCAGTGAGCTGCCAATCCACACATTCTCACCTTGCCAGTTGTTGATTTATTCACTCAAATTTTATCCGTAGACCTTGAGATTTTCTACATATTTCTTCACACATGACATCACACTGACATGTCCTATAAGCAGCTCCCAGACATGCAGGGTGTATGTGGGTGTTTATGTATGTGAGTATCGAGCTGCAGAGCTGAACAGTTGAATGCTTGTGGTTCGACGCTTTGGTTTTTCAGCATTAATGAGCTGGCAATAGGTAATGAGCTTCCATGTATTTGCCCTTAATCATCAGGGCAGAGCTGGTGCACTCGCCGCTTCGACTGCAGCTCTCTGATGGCGTTGTGTGCTTGACTGAGCAGCAACACGGACGGATCGATCCCTTAACAATCCTGTGGGCTGTGCTCTCTCACACCTCAGCACTTAATCACAGCAGGTTTTCACGCACGTATGCGCGCACGCACAAACTCACAAACACACTCGTCTTACTATCCTAGTGAGGACCTTCCATAATAAGGCAGATAATTTACCCCAAGTTTAACCTCAATAATCATAAGAAAACCTGTTATCTCTTTCAATAATAATAAGAATGGACAAGAACAAGAATAAGAAAGATTTTCTTGTCATGACCAGTCAAATGTTCCTACAAGATCGAGCCCATCAGAAGTTTTTACTCCACCAAGATATAAATATAAAAAAAACATACAGACTGACATCCAGATAATACACGCTCTAGCTCACCTACTGTGTGTGCGTGTAAGCATTACCCAGTTTCATTTATTTGCTGTTCACTCTCATGACAATGGGGTTTCATAAGTTTCGTACCTAACCCACTTTATATTATATTTTTGAGTGTTACGGTTCCCTTTCCTGACATTTTAATCAGAGAGTGTACTGTACACAGAGCCTTAATTCCCTGCTGAACATGTGTTTTTGTTTGTTTTTTCCCCCACTAAAGATAAACAATCATTTTGCTAACAGTATTTTTTATTTAAAAATAAATAAATTATTAAAAAGAAATCCTTCGCTTCCCTTGCAAAGTGTTACACGGGAAACATTAAATATGAAGGATTACATAACATGACTCCTCCTGTTACAGTATGGTCGAGGTTGAACACACTCTGCAAATGCACTTTCAGCCTCGATCATGCCGTGCTCGCTGGAGGAAGGATGGTTTTCAATGGTCTTGTTTTTTAGAGGACACCAGACTAGCTGAGCCTTTTAGCTTTCTGGCCAACAAACCTTGAGCGCATTCATCTCAACTCAGCCCTAAACAAACGGAGTTTTTATTCCACTGCTGTGACAGGCATTCAGGTACATCCTGAATAGACACTCAAGGCAGCACATTGTTACTATGCTGTGATCTTGGCTACAGTTTGAATGAATTTGGCTGGCAGGTTTCTTAAAGATTCCAGTCATTTCACAGGCCATGACACGCACGAGAGAGAAAAAATACAAACACCTTCATAATAACATGTAAGTCATAAATCCACTAGACCTTTGGTAGTACCTGCAAATTTTGTGTAAAGATTTGTGTGTGTAATTGATCGCTTTTGAAATTCAGGTTACTTTACACATTTACAAATCTCTCTACAAGGCTATGCTCAAGAGTCAAGAGCTTTTAATTACAAATAAATTTGATATACTGTAGACCTTCACCATCCCAAAAAACAGTTGAATTTTACTCCATTTAAACCATACTCCATGTAAAATATACCCCTTTACAACCCTTTTATAATATAATTAGTGCTGTCAGTCAATAAAAATAATTTAATCAAAATTTAATTTAATCACAATCACAGCCTGTGATTAATCACAATTAATCACAATGCTAAGATTTACTTGTATTATAACCGTGCAATGTTGGAATAAAGAAATGCATGACAAACTGGGTAAAAGAAACAGATTATCCAGTTTTATAATCTCAAACAAATATTAAAATAAAAATGTTAAAATAAATTTTGTTTGTTAGAAATTGTATTTCAGTAAATAGACTGCTCAATAAAATAAAGGGAACACTTAGTCCCTTGCATACCATGCATACACATATGAGAGGCGTTCAAGTCCCTTTATTTTTTTTGAGCAGTATATAAAACCAAGTGGCACGGTGGTGTAGTGGTTAGCACAGGCGCCTTGTACCTCCAGGGTCCGGGTTCGATTTCCGCCTCAGGTCTGTGTGCATGGAGTTTGCATGTTCTCCCCATGCTTGGTGGGGTTCTTCTTGGTACTCGGGTTTCCATCCACAGTCCAAAGACGTGCAGATTAGTCTAATTGGTGTTTCCAAAAAGTGTAGTGTGTGAATGATTGCGTAAGTGTGTGTATGAATGGGTGTGTGCCCTGCGATGGATTGGCCCCCTATCCATGATGTACAGTACTCCGTCTCGTGCCCTAAGTCTCCTGGGATAGGCTCCAGGCCCCCCACGACAAGATAAAGTCGTATAGATGGTGAGTGAGTGAGTGAATGTAAAACCAGCAAATGGTGTAATTTTGTGTTACAGGTATAAACACACACATGCTCACTTAATTTCAGTCAATGAGTATCCTGGTCATAGGGTTGTAGATATGGAGCCTATCCTAGAGATTACTGTACCAAGACACGATCACACCTATCCAATCCAAACCACACACTGGCATGTTTTTGGGAAAAACTGAGGAACCTGGAAGAAACCCACACTGACATGGCTAAAACAGACACAGAACCTGTAAACAATAAAAGTGCCCCCTATTATTTCTGTTTCTTCTACAGATATGTTAGTTCTCTCCAATTCCCCCTCTAAAGTATAATCTATTAACATAACAGTTGAAACAAATGAAAAACACATCGTAAAAATCTTACTTTTGATGTATCAATTCTGATTTATTCAGTTTTTCTGTAATATTTTTTCATATTTGACAAAGTTATTTCATTTTTATCATAAACAGCTAGTATGAATTACATCTCAAGTTGGTAGATCAGTTTTTGTCTTGTGTTTAATGTTTGCTTCACATTTAGCAATACGAACACATTATTGTTTAATAGATTTATTACAAGTCGAGATATTGCGTTCTATGTGGATATAAAATGTGAGACTTTATAACAGATGTGGCTCTTTATCACAGACAAATTAATTCTGCAGGATCGCGCAATTTATTTTTCTTTTCAAAACCAAGTTATGCGAATGTTGTCTTCTGTTTAATAATCCTAAATTAGAATACAAAGTTTCTTTGCTTTTTTCGCTATCTACTGTAGATTGGCTGCCCGGCCTTGTGGTTCATGGAACACTGTCTCCTAGTGGACACTCTGATATTACAATCAATTATGAACACTTCACCTTATGCGAGTGTCCACGCATGACCCCCTGACGTGCTCACAGATATGCGCTTGTAGGAGCATAATCAGCCCTAAGCCGGTATCCACTTAGTCATGTCTCTACAGACCCCTGTGGTTTCCAGCACAGCATGCCTTCGCTCTCTTATCCTCACTATTATCAGGCTCATACACTCATTAACCACCACAGGGAGGAGAGCCTGTGTGTGTGTGTGTGTGTGTGTGTGTTAGACTGTTTGAAGGTGACTGTTTATCCAAGAAAAAGAGAATCTATGATGTGTGTGTGTGTGTGTGTGTGTGTGTGTGTGTGTGTGTGTGTGTCTAAGGCATGTCTACTGATTGTATGCTGTTTGTGTCCTCCTTCGCCCCGTTACTCTGGCTTCTGGGTGCATTAGATATGCTCAGTATAGACAGCTCTTGCAGAGTTAAATACTTGTTTCCAAAATCTATCTTCTCTTATCTTCTGGTGTGTGTGTGTGTGTTTGTGTGTATGTTTTTTTTAACAACAACAGCTGATAGCTCTCACAGCATCTTCCTCGGATGTCTAGGATGGTTTCAGATTTGGTTTAAACCATTATATATCCTGTGTGAGGGGCATTCAACAACATGAACATGGACTTCTTAAAGGAAATGCATTGTTTGACTCTTACAGTGTCTTCATCTTCCCTGCACTACCAGTGGGCACACTAGCTTGGAGTGTATCTATTTTTCATTGTCTTAAAGACTTTTTGATAAACACGTAGCACTGAAATGGATTTTGTACGGTGAAGCAGTGAGGCAACCCCAGTGTATTAAAACTACTGAGTGAAAAATATGTTTTTGTATTAAAATGACACCTTTTCTGCAAACGAGCCATTTTTATTTAGAAAAAAATTCATTTGGAGAAATAGACATAGGCTTTGGGAAATCATCAGCTACATTCATGAGAAATATCACATCCAGGCAGAAACAAAAAATAAGATAAAGTAGTTAAGACCAGTTATGAACTGAAGTGATGGTGCTGAGTTTGAGGAACTGTCAGAGCCAGAAATCATAGACTCTGCAGACAGTGTTGGCATTTCTGCCTGTATTTTCCCACCAATGTTTTCAATCGTTTTTAGGGGTGTAGAAGAAGGAAGGAATCCAGTCAGTTTAGATCATGCCCAGTTTAGGTTTAAATCTAAATCTAGATTGTTATCTAGACAATTGGAGTCTCATTTTGGTTTCTCGTTTTCAGTCCAGTCTCTGTTCCTGATCAGGTTCAGAGGAATGTTTTTTGTTTGTTAAGACACACAGTGACCTACAGTGCGAATCATTCAATCATAAAAAACTAACTAACTTAAGGCAGGAACCAGTGAAAAACAGGTGCAGATGATGACAGATGATCAGACTGGTGATTAGTATACTGGTGATGCTGAATGCTGAGTGGTTGGAACAGACAGGAGGGGAAATGAGGTCGCTGCAGAGGTTGTTACTTACAGTCGATAACTGGTTTTTTTTTAATGATATCTTTAGTCACAGTAAAATATTTTTTCCAACTTTCCAATTTTTATTTACATACTTAATTTTGTTTTTTATAAAGTAATGGCTCAGGACTTTTGTACATTTATGCATATTACAGGACATTGATTTTTCCATTCACATATCACATATGTCAGAGCACAGGGTCAGTCATGATACAGGGCCCCTGGAGCAGAGAGGGTTCATCATTTATAGGGCACATATCGAAAAACTTGGAAATTCAAACTTTTACTACTAAACTTCTTTTCCTTTTGTGATGCCTAAAATGTTTATTGTTGTTATTCTGTATGTTGCAAATCAAGGTCAGTTAAGTTAGTATGTATGGTTCCATGCCTGTCTAGGGCAGTAATTCTTTCCCAAAGAATGTCTATATATATATATATATATATATATATATATATATAGACATATACTTACTGTATATAGACATTCTTTGGGAAACAATTACTGGAATCATACATGCCATTGTGTTTATATATATATATATATATATATATTGAGGTACTTATACTGGAACCTGTAAGTAAACAAATTTGGTTCTTCACCCAATTCATCCAGTTTAGGGGACGCTTGGTGCCAGGGCTTGAACCCCTAATCAAACGGGGTAGTAACCATTACCCATACTCCTGTTCATTGATGAAATCCTGTCATGTTTGCAATTTAATTTATTTCCTTTTATTTAGAAAAATTTACAAATCCCTAAGAAATACATTTGAAGTTACATGTATGTTTAAAAAGAGAACCCAGTTTCAAGCTCCTTCACCTTGGTGTATAACTGAGTGCTGTAACCCAATATCAACTTGTTTCTAATTTACATTTCATGGTTACTAGTAAGCATTCCTATCAATCAATTATGTGCCTACGTACTCAACTCTTAAAGCAAAAAGTAGAGACATTTCTGGCACTGTGAGATGTCGGAAATTATTTAACATCTTGTCTTTGGCCCTCCAAAACTGGAGTCTGACATCTTTGATCAATCATATAGCGATTTAGGACAACCCGAACTGAAGTTTGAACAGAAAGTGTAAAAAAAAAAAAAAAAAAAAAAAGGGTAATCTTTAGGCCCCACTGCCACTCGCACCGTCCGATCTAACAAATATATTGCTCATGTCAATTCAATTTCCAGCCTTTCTGTCAGTTGCTGTCAGCAGCCTCTTCCTATCACTACATAGTGAGCTACTCCCAAATAATCCAAACACATCGCTGTCTTACTGAATATCTAATTAGGCTACCATGTTGCATTTCTGAGCAAAAACGTGAATACTGATGCCAGCAACATGCTTGTCTCCTCAGCGTCACTCCCTCGTCACTTCCCCATCACTTCCCTGTCACCCTCTTCGCAGCTCTGTAATCAGATCCATCGCCTGTCGAGGTGATTAAATTGAGTGAAGCGTGTAGTGTCAAGGTGTTTCGGTGTGTTTTCCCACATTTGAACTCACATCCTCTCTGACTCAAAAGCTGATTATTTTTTAATAACAGCACATTTAATACAGCAGTGTAATTAAACAGCAGCGTAATAAGTTCTGAGCAACCCAAACAACCCAGATTTAGAGAAAAGAAATGATGAGAATCTGATAATGCATGTTTGAGCTTTAGCGATAGTGTGTTATTTC
This sequence comes from Leiocassis micropogon, assembly GCA_028565275.1. Lineage (NCBI taxonomy): Eukaryota > Metazoa > Chordata > Actinopteri > Siluriformes > Bagridae > Leiocassis > Leiocassis micropogon. The sequence goes on along the minus strand of JAOVVA010000041.1, from coordinate 21,533,273 downwards.
AGGCCCCTTAGGGAGAAACTTATAAGCAAGTGGAAAATGACAGGTTCCTTTTCAGTACTCACAAGAAGATGCCCTGGGAGAGCATGTTGAGGTAGAGATAGAGAGAGAGAGAGGTAGAGATAGAGAGAGAGAGATGAAATGAGCGTGACCTGGTCTGTTCTTTGATCCCTATCCGCCTTCAACCACAGATCAGTGCTTAAGAAACAGATACATGTAACTGACACACATCTCTCTCTGCCCTTTCATCAGTCCTTTGGATTGCCTACCATCTTATTTACAGTGCACCTTTCTTTTTCCTTTCTGCATGCTTCTGTGTTCATAAAAAAAGCATTCAAAGTGTCCACTTTAAAGGAGATCATTTCAGATTTGGAGACGAGGACTAGCAAGGCCCATTGTATGGCAACATTAATAAGGTGAATAAAAAGAACATCCTGAATAGGTTTATTCTTATATTTGCTAATGCTAGAGAAATTGATAAATTTGTCAAAAGACATCATGCATCATAATGTTTAAACAGTGTATACTGTATTTCCATGTAGGCGGCATGGAGACTTAGTGCTTAGCACTGTCGCCTTGGACCTCCAGGATTTGGGTTTGATTTTCACCTTGGGTTTGTGTGCATGGAGTTTCAATGTGCTTGGTGGGTTTCCTCTGGGTATTCTGGTTTCCTCCCACAGTCCATAGACATATGATGATTACAAATAGAATAGACTAATTGACGTTCTCAAATTGCCTGTAGTTTGTGAATGTTGACTGGAATTCCTAACACAGTTTAAATACAATAGGATGGGTTTAAATACAATGGTAATCACCACTGGCCTCCACCGTCTTTAGTTGGACTACAGACGTTCCTAGATGGATGTATGGATGGCGTTCCACATAATGTTGTGTAACATTCGTGAAACAAGTTGTTCATCACATGTCTATCATCAGAATAAACAGAAATGTAAAATTTTTTAAACTTATCCTCAAAAAAAGCTTCACCAGTCATTTTCATTAAACCCTTACCAACAGCACATTTTAAAGCATATTTACTAATAAGCTATTATTAGACAAATTATGTGGAGTCTTCTGACCAACCAGATTCCAGTGCAAAAACAGAAGCTTTTAAAAGATTATTAAAAGCACTCATGTCATGTCACAGGATGCTCTGGAAGTGCTGGCCGAGAACTACGAGTTCATTGAGAGTGTAGGTCCGTGTCTGGGCTTCCGAAGAGCTGCATCTGTGCTGAAGAGTCTTCCTGCACCACTTCGCAGCATCAACGATGTTGAAGGAGTTCCCTGCCTAGGATCGGAGACCATGGCTGTTATACAGGTGTGGGATTAAAAAGACTTTGTAGTTTTACTTTGTTTTTTCAAAACATGAAGTAACATGTGGCACAAATTTATAACATTTAGTCCTGGTTTGATTGGATTTATAGGTACATATATAATTGTTAGCAATATAATAGAATTGTTTAAAAAAAGCTTATCTTAAAAAGCATTAAGTATTAAATTGGAAAAGAAACAGTACACACTTTAGGGACTGGTTTTACTTTAATATTTTAAAACAAATAAAAACTATGATAATAATAACAACAAAATCTTCGATTTTCGATGACAATTAGTTGGAGAACCACTGTTTTAGAGAATGATAGTGATTCTGCATCATCATCATCATCATCATCATCATCAATCTCTGATCATCAGTACTGAGACATATTAATGCTTTAGATAAAATGCTGATTATGTCAAAGAGTCAGAGATTATCATATTTTTACTCATTTTAATATATTTTTATTCATTTATTAATTTACACTTTACATTATATATTTATACAATATACAATGTAATATTATACATGTTTCACAATTTAAGAACGGTACTTTCAAAAAAAATTTAAACAGTTCAACAATTCTGTTCGACATTAAAAACTAGAGTAGCTGCTACACAATTCAAAACACAGTTGGCTAGGTCAATAGATTTATTACTAATACACAAATAAAATGTGGGCACTTTCAAAAACTACTTCTATTTTCAGTTCGTCTTTGCAATATTTTGGCAACACTGTTGGATCAATATGAATATCAATAAACTAACACACATGTCATAGTATATGTTGAGCACTTTTTTTTACTTTGGCTTAGAGCTTCCAGCTGCAGCAAAAAAGGATCGATTTACTGATCAGATCTGGGGTCAGTAGAATAGCAGTTTTCTCAGTTTCTGGCTCTACAGAGCTGCTGAACATCAGATAACCATTAAAACTTTGTTGGGAATTTTACACTAGTTTGTCAATAGCATTAGCTTGGAAATTGTTTACACATGTAGGGAACAAGCCCAAATCAATCTGAGACAATGTCAGAAAATGTAAGTATGATGTGTTTGCATCAGTGGCGGCTGCTAGCTTTTGAAACAGGGGAAGCTCATATTAGGCTTCATCATAATTTTTTTTTTATAATTACATTTTTCATCATAAAAAAATCACTTGCAAATCCGCATGGGTCTGAACTCGAATCTCTGTAGCGCTGATGTATACTTAAGATATGCTGTCAATCAAAAAAGAGGTTCCGCCCTTTAAACAGCTCCTCCAATCATCATGCAGCAGCCCAGCGTCCTGGCCCGCCCACTACTCCATTCACTCCCAGAGAAGCTGAGCTTCCCTGGAAGTGACGATTTTGGTGCATTTATCCAATTACCGTCCAGCTT